>VMKM01000274.1:0-439534 GCA_008360985.2 Macquaria ambigua | reverse complement strand
TTAGAAAGTCCCTCTCTAGTTTCAGTTTCAACAAAAACTGATTATAACCGTCATGAAGGGAGGGTTCATTGCAGGACTGTTGTATTTGACTGCATTAGTTTTAGCTAGGTGTACCTAATAAACTGGCAACTGAGTATATTAATTCACCTGAGTATGTATAATTCTGCTGTATTATGTGACTCCCTCTTTTTTGTTTTCACTCATAGAAAACACACTGGTACACAGACAAAGACACAGATTGACATACACATAAACACACAGATGGAAACACAAACATGAACATTCATAGTTTCAGCTTGATGTGATATTCTTTCTCAGTCAGACCTGCCCCAAGTCAGTATCATTGACTGATTACAGTGTATCTGTGCTCCACCGCTCCCCCTGCAGGGCATCCAGATGGTGTGCGCCTCCATAGAGGAGTGCTGGGACCACGACCCGGAGGCCCGTCTGACAGCTCAGTGTGTTGCTGAACGCTTCTACGACATGGAGTACCTGGACAAGCTGTCAGATCGCTCTGACTCAGAGGAGAAGATCCCTGAAGAAATCTTTGTGGTGGATGAGAAGTAGGGCTCAGCAGAAACACTGCCCCCAGCAGGGTGGCAGAGGAGTTACAACCAAGCAGCCGGGAGAGAAAGAAATTCCAGTGGATGCCTCGTTTGCTATGGGTTCGTCAGACATGTGTGACAGAGGAGCAAACTGGAAAATCATGTAAATGAAACAGAACTGATGCCAGAGATGGCCTTCCATATACAGATCAGGACCAACATAAATACAAAAAGCAGTGACCGACTTGATTTGTTTTCTTCTACATGGGAAATGGCATTATAAAGCTTTTTTAACCAAACACTATTTGCACTTTATCAATATCTATGCACACCAAATGATATATATTCAGTCTTTTGTGTTATGAAATACGTTTCAGGTATAGGAAATAAAGGAACAGCACGTATTTAGAAAAGAGGGTTAAAGGGACCAATGTTAAATATCAAGATAGTTAATAACACTAATATCCCCCTTATAGTTTATTGCACTGCATACTTAAATGTTTTCCTAGGTGGCCTGGTGGCCTTGGATAGATGTCAACGGGACTGGATGACAGTCCAACGCAAAATTCAAGGTGCAAGTATAATTTTTTGTGGCATGAAATGGAAATTACCCACAGCAAAGCAATAGAAAACCCATCCAGGGCATTAATCCACAGGGACAGCTGATATCATATCTCAAGGACTATAAACTGTAAAATAAAGACAGCAAAATCAGCCTGAAAGGAAAAAGGGAACAGATGTATACGGTGTGTGTGTGTGTGTGTGTGTGTGTGTGTGTGTGTGTGTGTGTGTGTGTGTGTTTGTACGTGTGTGTGTGTGTTTGTACGTGTGTGTATTACTCAGTGGACTCAAATAATGAAGTCTGTTTAATCAGACCAAGAGAATAAAAGGAATAGAGATTTGTATAAAGGACTCTAAACTGGAAGTTCAAGCCGCCGCCTATATGCTATAAAAGCTGAACTTCTTTGTTACAGTAAAGG
This sequence comes from Macquaria ambigua, assembly GCA_008360985.2. Taxonomy (NCBI): domain Eukaryota; kingdom Metazoa; phylum Chordata; class Actinopteri; order Centrarchiformes; family Percichthyidae; genus Macquaria; species Macquaria ambigua. The sequence goes on along the minus strand of VMKM01000274.1, from coordinate 438,009 downwards.
GAATTCTGATCCAGCGGTCAGAAAAGAGCTATATCAAAGTCATTTTTGTATAAAAGTGTAAAGCCATAATTAAAAGGGTTACAGTACTCTGTGTCAATTTGGTGTTTTTAATGCTATCGTAATGCTTTATACTTTGACCTGTGAACGTATGATTATTCCCATAAAGGTGTTATGTGAGATGATTGGCAGTGATTTTACTTTTTTTGTGAACCTCTTTCATAGAAAATCTGAACTGCTTCACAGCCCAAAACAAATTATTTTCAGCTCCACTCCAACAGTCACAACATGACATATGCTTAGCTCTCATTATCACAAAAAGAAACACAATACTATCCAGTATCCTACGTAAATGCTATACTTGTGCAATATGTTTGATATGTCTAACATTGAGTCAACTGAGTCCCTGTTAGTGTTGCTGATCCTGCTGAGAATCAACAGGTCTGTGCAGCTTTTAGTGGCTTTCAGCTCATTGTTTTTATTCACCGGACCTTATTTTTAAGTCCTTCCAGCTCTCACAGATCCCCCCATACATAAAACTCTTACTTAAGTAAAAGTACTAATATAACGATGTAAAAATTCTCCATAACAAAGTGCAGCACAGTAAAGTACAGTATCAAAGTAATAGTACTCCTACTGCCCTAAAATGGCCCCTCTGAGTGATATATTATTATAAATTACATTATTAGATGTACAGTTAAGGAGTTTAGTCCAGTGGTTTCCAACCTCCCAACCCTCCACAGGGTCACAAGTTAAATTTGAGGGGTCATGACAGGGGTCGTGAGGTCCTGTCATCTCTCCACTGTTAGAAATAGTGGAGAGATGAGAGATGCCACCACCAACTCATGGACCAAACCAAAGCTAAAAGGCAAGTGAATATTGGGCTTTATCCTTTTTTTGTTTTGTTTTCCTCCTCGACGGAGAATTTCTATTTAACAACACTGAAAAAATACACTGCAAGTATAATATGATATATTAGAAATTTACTCATTTTAATACACCTTATGCACCTACTATTAGTATGGAAATATATAACCTAATTTATCACCGGAGAACTCCAGCTCCTGCAGGATGACAAGCTCACTAAAATCATGATTGTGGTCGGCCATTAGTTGCTCTCAGGCTTGGAACAGGGAGTTTAGTCCCGGCGCACTGAGACACAAACTTAAATCATATCAGTACGAGACATGCATGCATGCCCATATGCATCATTCCAACACCTGAACCTGCATATTCCATCATGCATACTATACACACAACACATTTGCATGCTCGTATTGGTAGCACACACTCACATTCCCTCATTCTCAGGCTGAAAAATACTTCATCCTTCATTCGTGATTAGACTGAGGCCGAGATGGCCACCGAGATGCTTCAGATTTTGGGTGTTATAAAAATATGACCAATCTCTCAGACTGTGTTGTCACACACCTGAAGGGTGGCAGTTCTCTATTGACTGACAGACAGTGCCTAATGCTTTTACACTGAGAGTGTGTGTGTGTGTGTGTGTGTGTGTGTGTGTGTGTGTGTGTGTGTGTGTGTGTGTGTGTTTGTGCTGGATGAGGTTCAGCAGGTCCACACAGTGTTTGGCACAGTGTGTGTCTGCAGTGCATGATGCTTGCAAACCTTTCATCCTGATCCCACGGCTGACTCAGACTGGAACAGGTCTCTGTTTCTGTCTGTGGCTCTCTGCCTACCTGTCTGTGCCACTATTTGCCTGTTTCTCTGCCTGTCTGTCTGCGTCTTGCAGGCAGCCGCTTTTAATTCATCCACTGGCTCAGAGAATCTATTTTGCAATGCTGCTCAAAATCTAGTCAAAAACTCACTTAGCAAAAAATAAATCTGTGCTTACAGTGGGATGAGAAATCAGTAGTATGTATGTGTGTGTGGTCATGTCAGCCTGTCTGTGTTATATCTTCTTTCAAGCCATGTGCAATGTGAAAATTTCCACCTCCAACACTCATTCTATTACATCAAAATTGCCTTTCTTTCTTTCAAAACACATTAACCTGGGCTGCAGTTGTGAAGCACCACCGCTGAAAATGCATGAAATGTTAAACAAATGCACTTGGGAACAGTAGGAAAATGATTTATCAGCTACAAAGGGCTGCCTTGTCGTCTCATCGGGAGATTTCCATTGCCCTTCTGACAGTTAACATGCTCTATTTACATAAAATATGCCACAGGCCCACTTGGTGTGGGCTGCACTACAGATGAATAGGACACTGCCTCGGGATATACATGCTGATGATAAATGACTTATAATTTCACATTATAGATACAGGGGTGTCAAAAGTAACAAAAGCAACATTTCTCTTCATTTTTCACAATCAAATAATCTGATGCTAATTTTCATGCAGCAAAGGAGTCAAGTTCTCAAAAGGGAGATACACATTTAACAAAGTGAGTGCCTCTAAATGCCTCCTGAAGCTCTTCTGTTTTTTACCGACACAACATTTGTTAGTGTCAGTAAAAGAATAATCTTTCAATAGCAAATTCAAAGGAGCTTTTACCAATTTACTGCAGGAGCTACAGAGCACGGATCCCCTAGAAAAGGTCTACGTGCTTAGGTGTAGTTTGGTTAACAGTGTGGGACAAGTGTAAAGCTATTATGCATGAATCATGCAGCACATAGAGTCAGTCAACAATAATCCTGTTATGTTTAATCCTGTTATGCCAGTTTATATTGCTGTACCTTGCAAATGAATTCATTCAGTTTTGGATTCAGCAATTGTATAATAATATATCATAATAAAGAGAACAAATATGTGACGTTGTATGTTGTGTCTTTCAGTTTTTGGTTTGTTTTTTAAACTTTTTTTCAGTGTGTTCAGCATTAATAATACTCATATCCTCCAGTCTGTGATGCCATCCCAGTTTGTGTTTTAATTAAGGCAACATGGGAGCTTGTGCACATTTATTTACTTCCTTGCCAGCCACACTAGACAGTAGAGTATTGCCCTGAACACCTGCATTTTGTCTTTTAACCAGTAGAGGGCGTAGTGGTTCTACTGGATGCTGCATACAAAGACATCATTTGTGCCTTCTGGAGCCAACTGGGTTTAAGTGCTAGAGTGCAGGATCCAGTGAGCTGACGTTTGTTGCTTTGAGGGTAAAAAATGGAAGCACTGCACTGTGAAAATGAAGGGGCTGCGCTCAAGACGTGACAGGTCTTTCCATTACTTAAGAGTCAAACTGAGTCATACCAACCAGTCACCAAACACTGGAGTCATTTTGTATTTTGGTGAGACCTAATTTCATTTAAACAGCTGCTGTTGGCACGCATAACTTAACAACCTGATTCTCTCACTCTGTTGAGTCTCTCTCTCTCTCTTCATTTCTCACAGCACTTTCCATCACTTGCCTGTCACAATGTATCAGAAAGTGTAGGCTCAAGACACCAGTGTACAGCCCTCCATTAGCACTGGTGAAACTCCATACCTGCGGCACCACATGTATTCTTGTCAGCAGCTCAATCATGATACTTTCTAACCCGATTAACCCTTCGAGTGGGAGGCAACAGCAGGCAGAGAGTGTTTAGCCAAGAACAACTCGTCATTGCTTACACGTACTGTATATGAAAAGAGGCAAACGCTCACACAGCCCTTAGGTGGTCTTAATAATCCAGAAGGAGATACTCTCCTGCCAAAGCCACTTATGATTCCCACATGCCAGTTGCCATGGCGACGCCTCATACATCAATCAAAGTTGCTGAGGAGTGCGTTGGCTGGTGAGAGCTATAAACAATATTTTAAGCTCCAGTAAGGTGATGACAAGGAAGACAAATTACTCCGATATCACCTCCTCTCTCAGCTCTCCAGGTCCAGTTAATGTCAGAGGCCGTTCCCCCACCATCCCAGTCGTTTACAAATCCTTTTTTTTTTATTATTCCAAATATCCATATGATTTAGATGTTCGCTTGGCATATTACAAAGCAGCACTCGGGGTGTGCAGCCTTGCTATTGGCAGCGATAGTGGCAGCAGCAGGAGTGACGTTCTTGAAGAAACTCAAAGGCCCTGAGCCAAATTTTGCGTGCAGCAATTGTCCAGGAGATGATGTGCCTGTTAAGATAAGAGCAGCAGGCAGCCAGGCCAAGAGACGGAGAGATGAGACTGCTGGTGTATTAGGAGCCATTACCCCTGCTGTCCTCTTAGACATTTTTGTCTGATGGCAGTGGACTTGATAGTTCTGATATTACTTTAATTTCCTTGTGCCTGAATGAACTATTGTGTCATATTCTCAGCTAGCGAGCCACTCACAATAGAAAAAACAACCCGGCCAATATCAAGGATAAACACAGCTGTGTCACAAATGGCAGTATGATCTGAAGCTGTTTGTCTTGGGAGGATACATTAAGAGTGTTGTTTGCTTACATTTAGCAAGACCAGTGCTTGGCAGTTATATTGCAGATTTCCCCCTCCAACAAAAGCTGGAATGATTTGATCATTTGAGCCAACGAGGACGATGCCATTCCACTTAATTCCCTACATCAATCATCCCCTAGTTGCATGTAGGGTGTGATGATGATTTGGGACTAATGTGGCTCAGTATATCCTTTAATCTGTGTCCCATATTAATTTGTCTATTTAGAAATAATTTGCTGATTGCTGTGCCGTTCCAGTTAATGTTCCATGAGAGACTGCAGCGAGCCTAAAGTGACGATGTTAATCTCCAGCCATCTCTGCTGCAGCATTGTTAAAACTTGTTTGGACTTCATAGACAGATCATTATTAAATAATATACAGAAATGTTTTCCTCAAAGGTCAACCAAAGCCAAAGAGGCAGTGGTGAAAAAATAAATAAAAATGCATATCCCTGGGATAACTGGTAATGTGAAAATATGACAAAATAATGATAATAATAATCCACCATCGTCAATAAAATGTATTTATTTGTGTATTATACAAGCACTGCACCTTAGCGTTCAGGCTGCAAAAGAGCCCAACTAATTGACCCTTTTCACAGCAGACGACACAGGAAAAACACAGGTGGAATTAATAACATTAATTAATAACATTAATGATGGCTGCATTCCATTTAGGTGGTCCAGTTCCAGGGCTCTGGTATTGTGCATTCTCACTCACTGACATGGCCTTCTGGGACACTTAATGGGATGAAGCCATCGTTAATGTTATTATTTACACCTGTGCTTTTCCTGCAACATGCTTATTCACATTCTTGCTGAGAGTTACACAAGAAGATTGATACTACTCTCATGTCTGTCCAATGAATATGAAGCTAAAACCAGGTGAAAGTTAGCTTAGCTTAGCATAAAGTTAATGTTAATGTTAATTAGTGAGTTTTGGAGAGAGCTAGGCTAGCTGTTTCTCATTGCTTCCATGTCTTTATGTTATCTTATTTAACCATCTCCAGGCTGTAGCTTCATATTTAACGGACAGTTATGAGAGTGATATCCATCCTTTCATTTAACTCTGAACTCTAACATTTCCCAAAATATCAAACCATTTCTTTCAAATACTATACAGAGTTTGGCTTACTTTTTTAACCCTGCTTTTTTTGTCTGGAGATACATCTCTACTGTACAATAAATATCAGTCAAACATCTGCTTTTCCAGGCTAAACTGTCTGTGTTGCCCAACAACATTGTCTCATTCACACGTTCAGTAAAAGAAAATGCAAAGATTTGTGTGTTTAAGATTCAAACACACAGATCTTTGTGTGTACTGTGGGCGTCTGATGTTCAGTAGAGGCATTGTCAGCGACGACATCACCAGCACTAAACAGCCTACAGAGGGCTGGCAGTCTCTGTCTCTCTCTCTCTCCCCCTCCCTGTGTCTCTTTTGCCCATCCTGCACCCTCCTTCCTCTCTCCCTCCACCTCACCTCATCTCCCCCATATTCATCGGAGAGTGCAGCTAAGTTTCACATTATTTTGGAGGCTTGAATTGTGTTCTGTCAGATGACCGATCGAGGGCAACCAGGAGGAGAATCGATTGGACACGGGTTTAGCACAGAGACGCATAGTCCTGACCAAGGGGCCACTTGGTATTGAACCACCTCTACAGAGTGCTCTTTGGTCAGAAACAAGAGCAGAGTTGGCCTTTAATTTAATATATTTGCACATTAAAGGGCTTTAAAACAAATATATAGAGGTCTTCATCCGTGCATGATCTCTGTATGAACTTTCAAAGAATTGGAGAGACGTGCTTTGTCACCACAGCAGAATAACATCAGTGAAGTGGGTTAGCTCCTCTTGTTTTGAATGCTGCTGCTGTAATTTTGCCACAGAGGTTTCAGGGCTGTCATTGAAGCAATATCACATAAATCTCTTGTCTTCTGAATTGAGACAGCCCGTGTTGGCCACTCAGGAAAGTGAAAGAAGGGTCATTTGTCACACTGAGGCAGCTGGGAAATTGGGAAGCACACTTCAATTTTCAACACGTGAGTCATATTTTTTATCCCCCGCGGGGATAATGTCAGACCAAGTTCAACTGTTGTCTACGCACTACATTTCTCATATCTGAATGGCAAGCCCCCTCAACAGACATCACGCAGAGGCTGCTCGAACCATACCAAAGCAAGGGAAATGTGATAAGGCAGCTGTTATTCTGAAGAGGTAAAAATGCATGCCAACTTCTCAGAGTCTGACATTCTGCCTGCAGACAGTTGATATCTCTGTTGAGCTCAGGTTAGTACCTTATTCTTCCTTATTTTCCTCCCTCCCTCCCTCTCTCTCTCTTTTGCTTTTGCTCTATCAATTGAAACTTTCTTATAAACTTTTTATGCAGCCTGCCAATAGGATTTGAAGCATCACTGCAGGCGCTTAGCTGTGTCGACAGGTCACAATCAATCGTGATGAATGTGGTGAACTGTGAATGTTTACAGGCAATTTTCTATGCTGATATGTTTTTGAGAGCAGATTAACCAAGAGTTTTCTGTCCTCAGTTATGTTTAAGGCCTGCTTTATGCACTCAGATGCAAGAGGATTTCTTTTTTCAGTTCCATAATTGCGTAATTATTGTATAATTTCATGGGATAATTATTGTAATTAAAAGCCTGATTAGAAATTAAAAAGATAGATTCCATGACTGTGTTATTATTTGAAATTATGATTTCGGGTAAAATAAAGATGCAAGGATCCCACTTTTATTAAAAATAAGTGATATATTCTCATGTCTTTTTTATTTAAGTTGTCAAAAATGGAAGCTTTCATTGACAAGATTATTGAATTGACTGCTTTGTTCCCTTCCTGGAGATGTGGTAAATGAAAGTTTTTGTAAGCAAATAAAAAATGAAAATACATTTTCAATGGGAACTGTCATTGCCTAGGGAGAAATAACTTTTCATATGCTTTGGAAAATGACAGATGAATGCAATGGCATCCTGAGGCAGATGCAGCCTTATAAATTGAGCAAAAGCTTTCTGATCTCCGGGATGATAGATCACGCCATATTCTGTTACAAAATGTAAGAGCTTATTGTGCTATTTCATATTCTATCACAACCAGCAATTTTCTTTAAAGAAGGAGTCTGGGCTTGAATGTGCATTGTGCATGTGAATAGCGAAGTAATGCAGTGCAATAGATAATCAAAGGATCCCCCATGACATTATCAAGATTAACAGTCCTATCATACAAGGTGAAACCCATGGCCGATCCCGTGCCAGCACACCCTCCATCAAAGTCAAGATTAAGATGCTGTGCAGTTGTAGAGTAACATCCACACGTGTTGCCTGGGACTGAGTGGGTCATGTTCACATCTAGTAAATTTAACTGCATCTCTGTGCCCCATTGGCTGTTGGAGAAATGAGGCATGCTCAGTGTGAAATGGTGTGTCACTGATGAGGCCACACAGGTAACCCCGTGCACTCGGTGAAAGACCCCACATCCTCGAGTAGAAGTTTCCTCAAGTCATTACTCGTGTTTTTGTGTTATTTCTTTCATCCTCTGACTCGTCCTTGCACTCACAGAGTCATTAAACTCTGTTGTCATAGAAACCTCTTGAAACCTGAATGCATCGTTTTCTGAATTAAATAAATTCTTTTTATGACACATGAAACTTGACCACGAGCCAATTATTAGGACGCTATACAGCTTCTTAGAAAGTATTAAAACAGACTGTCTAACTCTCTGTTGGCGACAGGTAAATAAATAGTTCATAACAGTTGGATGCCGCACCTCATTGGGATGCTAAGTGGTTTTCTTTAAGTGCTCTCATTTCTGTTAATGATTGCGGTGCAGATCGGTGTGTGCTGTCCTAATCATCCTCTTACACTGGATCACACAGACAGACTCTACGGAGTCTTTAAAGCTGTCTACGCTCACAATGAGCGAACATCCTGTTCTGCCATGCTTTTTGATTGGATATACAGAATGGATTTCACCGCTGTTAGGTTGCACGTGTAAATGATGCACAAGGCAATGAGAGGAGAGCAATGCCAAGTGAATTAAAGGACAATGACAACTTAACAACATTGTCCAAAACAAACACAACAATACGATCCCCATCTCAAATTTATTTTCTATGTATAGTTTGCAAGACAGGAAGCTGGCGAATTGAAGACTCTACATGTGTTTGACTCTGTGTGTCATCCCTGAGAAGGATTGGCAATCAATTTAGCGTTTTCCTGCCTTCCACCCACTGCATGCTGGGAAAGGCTCCAACCCCTATAAATGACCCTCAATAGGACAAAGTGGGTATAGATAAAACATGGATCTATAATTCTCATTTGTGATTTTTTTTCCCCCCCGCTTCCATTGCACAGCTTCCACTGATGTGTGTTGCAAGGATGTCAGGAATCTGGGAACATGATGTGCCTGCTTCTCAAACATCCCTCACACTGCAGCATGTGCCTTAAAAACAAAAGACAACATCAGATTCCTTCCCTCGTTCCTTTCTTACCGTCTGCATTACATTGGAGGCTTCCTTTAAAAGTATATAGCAACTTTGCTTTCATCAGCGACAGCATATTCACAGAAAGAGGATTGTTTGCTTTGTCCCACATGCTTACATAACACCATGCACAATTGATTGAGAGATTTGAGATTATTATGCATCTTGAGACAAATTGCTGAAGTCAGTCAGTACTGCACTGCACCTAGCTGATGCCGTAGCTGTTTGTAGCTTTCAGGATTTGCTGTTTGCACCATTTTCAGCGACATCCGTTTACTTATTTACTGTTTACTGATTATTATCATCTTGACCAGTTGTGACACTTCTCTCTCTCTTTCTAACTCCCTCACACATGCAGTCAAAGCAGGAAGAGATGACAGAGAAAAAGGTGCAAAGAGTGTTTCATGCCAGGCATCTTAAGCTTTTTTTTTTTTCTTTTTCTTTTTGCACGACTGGCCTTTGGCAAAGCAAAGAAGTGTAGACACCTAAGAATGCCAAGCATAAACCCAGCAAGTCTGTAATGTTCCTGGGAGGAAAAAAAAAAACACAGAAAAGAAAGACAGAGCAAACACAAACATTCAAGTCTGCCTCTGGAGACAGAGGAAAGCAAAGCTGCCCTGCCTGGCAACAGCACTCATTTTGGCTGGCTTTCATCTGGGCTTGGCCTTTTGACAATAGATGCAATTGAAGCAATCTTCACAGCTTGCATTTCTATTTGTCTCAAAGGTCATCCATTCAGAATTTGAAGGTTGAGGGGAAAAGGTGAAGGGGTAAAGTCACTCATCATGGCATAAGCAGGCCTTGATGAATGATCGAGGAACTGTGTGCATGGTTGTGTGTGTGCTAGTGTGTACATAAAGATGTATTCATCAGTATGCATGTGCTGATGTGTGTGTGTGGGATTACATGTGTTTGCATGCATTGTATCTTTAAACAACGTTGCCGGCTGTGTGTATGTTGTGTGTGGGTGTGCATGTATGCATGAATTCTTTTTGGCACTGACTTTCAGCTGCAGCATATGGCTGTGATACTGTCTGTGATACTGAGCTTTGGTCTCTGTGATCTCTTCATGGACTCAAAACTCTTATCCACTCCTGCCACTCCATCTACTCTCCATGATGACCCCCATCAATTTTCATAATCATCCTTTTACTCTCCTTTATTATCGGCCTTCCATCTGCCCGTCTCTCCAACACTGTATTCTCATCTCCCTCTTATCTCCTCCTCGCCTCTTCAGAAGATAGCCTTGATCCAAAGCTGTACTAAGCCTTCTCAAACTTCAGTCCAATTCTTCTTCATGAATATTTCATTTAAATTTTCTAAATCATGATCTTATGGGTGACAGGGTAGCTGTAAACACTGTTGATGGAAAGTAAAGGTAGGAATTTGAGATGTTCTCAAACCAGCAAATGGGCTACTCTCAAATCAAAGGTTAGTACTAAAAGTGGATATAATTAACAACTTGTTTTATGTTGTTAACAGAAAAGCATGCATTCCCTTTAAAACCTTGATACTCTGATAAGTAGTTATTGCCCGAGTATGCCGCATCTGTTTAAACATTCCCATAAATTACCTAAAGCAATGGGTATTGAAATCAGGTGCAATACATAAACACTATAAATTCATTATAATTTAAATTTATAATAATGTTTTGGAGGTCCGTGATTAAATAACATTGCTGCTTGTTTAGAAACAGGTTCCTTATATGCAACAAATGTTAGAGGAGAGAAAAATGTTTTTTGTCCACTCTGAATTCTGAACAAAGTTGTCTGTAGCTCTGATATCACACAGAAGAGGACTGTTGGACTATTGTTTTTCCCCCTTTGGGAGTGAATCACATCTCAGATAAATCAATAATACTTCCTGCCTCTGTCTCTTGGTTATATGGAACAGTGCAAGCACAAAATGAATGTATACGATCAATCAAAAATGTGAGCATTTATTTCAAATGTTCAAAAAAGGTGTCCTATTCCAATATAGGCTTTCAAGGCTTTGGGGGAAGTTGGGAAAGTACATCCTGAGTTTAAGAGAATGATGAATGTTGTGTTCTTGTCTTTGCTGCGGGACATAATAATGATGAGACACATCAATCTTTATTACCACTTCACCACCCAGTCTAGAACATCCAAGGGCAACAGACATATTGCACTCACAGAGAACATTTATCTTCACACACCTGCCTATAGCTTTTAGCTGCAAGGAAACTGTTTCCTTCTAGATTTTGGGCTATGTACACATTATCTGCTCTTTGTTATTTTCTATGAAATATTACTAATTCAACTCTTTATAGCCGATTTTAAGCCGAGTAATATAGATTTTATTTATAGTGAGCACCAGAATGACTCAATTTTCTATATAACAGGGCATAATCCTTATTTCAATCAGTCGCAACCATAATTTGCATTGGTGGGCTCATCTGTCTATCTGGCCAATGTTGCTCTCTGATTGGCTTAAAGACATAAAACCCCGCCCTCTCGTACCTGTCGATCTGTGAGAGGCCGCCAGAGCTTTCTAACGCCCCGCCCATCGCATCCCTCCCGCCCCTTTCCACCGGCGTTCAATCGTGAAGCGAATTGACCGTTGCAGACTCTGTATGTGGTGCGTGTGCATGTGTTTCGGGATGTAACGGCTGTCTCGGAGTAGCGATACTGAATTAAAACACATATATATACCCGGGGAACTCAGGAGAGAGAATACCAAAGGGAGTTTACGACAGTACGGAGAGGAGGGAGACACGGGAGCGTGGCAGGAGGGACGCTCTAGCAAATCCAACCGACACCGCACGCAGAAATGGCGGAGCACCACGCAGCCAGCGACGGCAAGCACAAAGCGTCCACCAATGCCGGGGGCTCGGTGCACGGGAACAGCCGACCCGGCGCCGCGGGTGGAGGAGGGGGCAAAGGAGGCCTGTCTGGCGGACTGACACAGCCAGCAGGGTGGCAGTCTTTACTCTCGTTTAGCATTCTTTTCCTGGCCTGCCTGGCCGCATTCAGCTCCAGACTTTTCGCGGTGATCCGGTTCGAGAGCATCATCCACGAGTTTGATCCATGGTAAGCTAGCTAACGTTTGTCAGGTCAGGTTGAGTTCCCCGGTAACAGTTGCTTGTGGTGGCAATGAAAGACAGATTGAGGTCCAAATCGCTCCAGGGGTTTTTTTCTGTTTTAAATGTAAAGATAACGTATATTAATTACACTGTATTATTTTACTCTTAAGAAGTCAGGAGGATAACAGCGACTGTTTTGAACACAGCTTTAACTACTTTGATGTTCTGTTAACGTTAGCTCCTCACATTCAAGACAAACATTTGTTTTCCCATAATGACCAACGACAGGATTTTTCTTTGATATCGTTGACACAAACACTTTGAATATGAGCACAGTGGCCTGATGTGTATGTAGTCTGTTTCAGGGACCTTGACATTTAAATGTGATGATCCGAGTGTCACGCAGCTAGCTAGTCTGCTTTGACAACTCTAATGTAGATTTAGCGTTCACCTAAAACTGAATAATATCTGCAGTGAGACTTATGAGGAGGCTTTGCCTGCATGTACAACTTTTCTTTTTTTTAGATTGTAGGAAAACGTGCGAATAACCGGGAGGAAGACATGCATGACTTCTCTGTACTCAGCGCGTGATTTAATTCATTGAAAACTCAATTCAGTGTGAGCGGGTGGAGTTAATATGGCTTCAGCTGTGGTCAATATGAGTGATTGAGAGCTGTTTTACTGCTGGAATAGATTCTCTCTTTGAGTTTAACATAACTTGCTGTTGATTTTTATAAACGCATACTGGACTACCAGCCTGTCGCGCAAATTACAGCCGGTGCTCACCATAAAAGCAGACCGCTTAAAACCCGGAAGCCAACTGATCCGGTCTGGTGTGTCTGCTTTCATCACAATGCAGGATTATTCCGCTTTGTAACAGTGTCACATGGGCCCACAAGTGTCCGCCTGGTTACAATGCACTGTCATTCCCCCACTGCTCTCATACACTCTGTGGCATTCAGACAGCACGACTGGTGCATTCATTTATTAATTTTCAAGGACAGGTGCTCCATCTTGTTCAGGGTGACACTTGCCTCTTCAATTATGTTGATAACTTGATTGCATTTTATAGCCAAGGGTCGAGGCTTAGGGCTATGAGAGATTCCACATGGCTCAGAAGAGCATGATCCTGCTTTCAGACTGGAATTTGCACCCCAAGGACTGACCTTAGGGCACTGTTAATGAGTATTCCCAAGTGTCGCACACTCATTAGAAGCTGCATTCTTTATTTGCAGCCTTCATGTATCTGATTAACGTCCTGGGTGGTCACACAGTTGGTATATTACCTATAGTGCTTTGCTGCACTTCACAGTGAAAGTGCGAGCTGTTTTGCCTCAGGATTAAGGCTATAGAGCGGCATCAGTTTCCACAGTTAGAGAGTTAAAACTGCACGGTTCTTTGGCAACATGTCACAGAAAAGAAAGCAAAGGCACCCTTTGATATTCAAAAGTTTAAAAGCCCTTGCAGCTATGTGTCGTCTACATCTGTTGTTCTTAAAAATGGCCCCCAAAAACAAAGCAATGCTTGGATGAAACCTTCTGTTGCAGGCTTAAATGTGCAAAATGGTGAATTCAGCCACAAAGTAATGTTTTTTTATGTTTGGGGTGGTCCCCTTAATTATTAGAAGAAGCGTTAGACTGCAAATAATCATCATTTTGTACGGGAAATACATTTATGAAATCAGAGATTTACACCAGAAATATCTCTAGTTGACTATTTATAAATCTTGCAACCCCCCACCCCCTAGTCATCTTTTGACCTCATATGTAATCCTGATCAGCTTGCTGAGAATTGCCCTACATTTATACAATCGTTAACACACTTGGGAATTCTTCAGTGTGTATGGCAGCCATAACACTAGAGTTTTTCTATAGATTAACACATAAACCTGACCCCAGTGAGAGCTGTTTTTTGCCAATAATACTAAATAGAACATTATTGAAAGATTTATTCCGGTATGTTCTGTTGACTCTTAGAAATGAGATCGGCCTGTATCGCTCTAAAAAGCAGGTTTTTGTGATTATGTTGAATTGCGTATTATAGCTTCCTCACCTTTTATGATGGTGAGAAAAGAAAATGTGTATTTTACAACTGCAGAGACATGGGATGCTGATTGCAAGTGGCTGTCACTCCCAGACATACATGCTGTTATAGATTTTTTTCCCTCTGCGAAGAGCTTCAAATTATCTGCAGCATACCATTACGTTAAACAAGCTGGCAATTTGAAGAATCAAGATTGGATTCACAAGCACCAAAAAGTCAAGCTTATTCTGCAATATGCAAACACCACAAGCTGTACTGATTTACTGTAGGCGAGTCCCTGATATGACTTGCCTGTTATCTGGCTGTGTGCTCATTTTGCTTTCCTAATATTTGTTGATTAATTTAAGACCGGGCGGTCTTTTGTTGGCATTCAAGTGACATTTCTTTTGTCCTCTCCATTCATGAAAGTAATTAATTTCTAAAAATGCATTTCACTTTCTTTAACCAACTCCAAATTAATGCTTGATCTTGTTAATTGGCAATGAGTTGGTGGATGATTTCAGCTAAGAATATTATGAGTCTGCCTCCTAGATTTTACCTTGTGGTGGTGTTAACTCCTCGACCCTGATCGTACAAATATATATCCCTTTTTTTTTAAGTTCCAGTATTTCCCAAGCTGCCAGTGGTGCTCCTCAGAAGAGGAATATTTGTTCCTGATCCCTGAGTTGACTTTTATACAAAATCCCTGTCCACTTTATTGAGTTAGTGGAAGGAAAATGTAACTAGACTGAAAACTGCATGGAGAGGCGCTACATATGTGTACGGGAGATGAGCTTTCCTTGGAAGCAGTCAAGTTTTTTCCACCTTGGTTATGTCAGGAAATAGAGTCCGTTCTGACAGTAGAGTGAGGGGGGGGAAGCATCTCTGTCAAGCAAATAATGAGCTGGATACTGAGGTATGGCAGCACAGACATGCACATCCACACTCACACACTTACACTCTTACAACCTCTTCGACGGGTCGGCATCAGGACTGCTGCTGCTCCGCTTGACTGGAGCTTTGTTCAAGGTCTAGATGGATGCTCTGTGTGTCATACGGGATGTTAGCGTTTAGTAGCTAAGTCCACTAAAGCGATGTGTTTGGACAATGGACTATGTGGTGCTAAAATGATTAGGTGATTAATCAATTAGTCGAGTTGGAAATTGGCATTTTCCATTATTTTTAACTTTATGTAAACCAAAAAAATAATCAATTAAGAAACTGAAAATTAGTTGTTTATGAAAATAATTGTTATTTGCAGTCCTAGTTATTGGTGCTGGTTATGATGGCTAAAAGTGGCTAGAGTGCTAAAATAGTTGCAATTCTTATTATTATATAACTATCTTAGTTCTATTAGAAATGGATATAAGTCTTGAAGTTGTTTAGGTAAGTTGCAAAGGTTATGTTCAGGTTTAAGACAAGAAGAGACAGTTGGGATTGTAGTGTGTCTGCCATCTGCTGCTGTAGTGTTTGTGTGCCATCTACGCGCACACTCACTACAGCAGCAGGTTAAGAGAAGATTTTCAACCCAAAAGCCCGTTGGAAAACTGCCTAACATGCTCCAAAACTAACAGAACACATCGCCTTATTTCTGCTCTTTCTTCCAGCTGATCCTCCTTGCCTGCATGCTCTCTTTCACCTGCCTCTCCTCTTGTGCTCTGCAAAATTTGGGTGCAGCAGATTTGACAACACAAATCTAAAAAATGTAACAACCACTGTCATTGGCTCTGTTAATATCCTGATTATCTGGGTGGGGACACCTGTAAAACTGGCAGTTCTAACAGCACTATAGATGGAAAGTAATGCAAAATCTCAGACCCTTTTGGAGGCAGTGACACTACTTCATGTAAGACAGAAAGAAAACAACCAGTGATATTCACCTGCTTTTGATTGTTAATCCCAAAACAAAAGAAGTGATGTGATGTCAGTAGTTTTGCAGATGCCTTGTACAATCCTCCACTATCTCAAACAACACTTTGATATCAGTTAACACCTCAGAAAGTGTTTCTGACCCCCTTTTTATAATAAAGTCTTTGCTGCTGAAAGTTGTTAAGTGTGATGTGCTGTGAAAAGTGATGTTACCACCTCAGGTTTTTTGAAAAGCCAGCAAAATCAGTGGGGGTATCAGCTTTTGTGTGTGTGTGTGTGTGTGTGTGTGTGTGTGTGTGTGTCTGTCCCTTTTCTCTCCTTCTGTCTTTTTCCACACACACAAAAAAAACATGTCTTTCTCAAAGCAGATTAGGCCATCCCGGGAGCGGCTGCTGGCACAGCAACACGTTAGCTAGTGCAGTAGTGTGGGAAAATGGAGAATAAGTCATGATTGATCTTCCGACCAGACTCTTGGCTGGAGCTGTGATCCCTGCCTAAACCCCCCGACTGACTGTCCAACAGCTTATGAAATATTCAGCGTGTCCAGTTACCTACAGTAGAAAAAGTTTTAGTGAGAGCCCATCCTTGGTCATTACAGGCTGGTTTTACATTATTCTTTGTTTAATAGATTGGAGTAACCATGGCAACCTATTAGCCATTTCACAGCATACCCTTGTGCCAAAGGTAATGACTATTTTGGCTCTGGCTTTTTTGTCTCTACTCCAGCCTTGCAGGCCAGGCCTCCTTGCACACAAGTCATATCACAACACTCACAGGACACAAGAAAGCTAACACACACCTTTTTTTTATTCTCCCTTGCAGAACTTTTTTATTTGCTGCTTTCTCCTCAGACTTTATGTCAAGCCCCTGATGATTAAGTGCCATTTCCCAGGCCGAGTCTCCCAGAGGACCAGTGTCAGGCATAGTGTGTGTGTGTGTGTGTGTGTGTGTGTGTGTGTGTGTGTGTGTGTGTGTGTGTGTGTGTGTGAGTGTGAGACAGATCTGTCCTGGGGCATGTGTAGATGAGCCGAGATGGGAAGGAGCATCAGGCGCACAGGGACCCCACCGGCTAGCACAATGAAAGGCATACAAACAACCCAATTTTATACCAGATTTATTTTTGTCTTTTGGCTAACATTTAATTTAAATATAGGCCTATTTCTAACTTTACCTAAGGTGTGCTAATTATACAGCAAGACCATTTCTATGTCACTTGGCTGCTTTGTTGTATCCTCTTGGCTGTGGGTAATGTGCAACTATTTGTGCATTAAGCTTTTTGCAAGCAATTCTAGGATGCTGTTCAGGACAATAACAAAGGGCAATAGACAGTATAAAGGTGAAAGGCACTGGTCGATTAATTCACACTGAATT
The DNA here is from genome assembly GCA_008360985.2 of Macquaria ambigua. Lineage (NCBI taxonomy): Eukaryota > Metazoa > Chordata > Actinopteri > Centrarchiformes > Percichthyidae > Macquaria > Macquaria ambigua. The sequence goes on along the minus strand of VMKM01000274.1, from coordinate 420,855 downwards.
GAGGTAGCTGATGCCCTAGTTTTTAGCCCACAATTTGCCTGTCAGCCAATTTGGTCGGGCCATTCTGAAAGCGTTTGCAAGATTGCCACCTAACAAGAGGTGCTTGTCAGCAGCCCGGAGGCCACACGAGTCACAGATGCCTTGATGGAGGATAATGGCACTGAGAGGTTGCCCAATTTGTTAGCGTGATGAATTGCCTCTGCTGCACAGTCAGAGCAATATTTGTGTTTGTGTGCTCACCCGCACATTATAAGCTTCACAGGGTGTTTGGAGCCAGTTTAAGTGTTTGTTTAATTTTACATTTAATTACATGGGGGTGGGAGAGGTTCAGCATAACCCGCTGCTTGCATAAGCTACAGTGCAATGTAGCCATGGCTGCTATTCATTGCAAATTACCTCCTCGAGTTGGTCCGCTGCCCCACCTTTCTGAACCGCAGCCTTCTCGCTAGTTTTGGCAGTCGATCGCTAATGAGATTTTAAGAGCATTGTCCTCCGACAGCTTCGAGCACTGTGTTCCAACTCTTTGCTCTTTATTGAAGGCTAAAGAGTGCGATCTTGCACTCGTATAACTTTTAGACATGGCAGCAGTGCAACACAAGCAACTGATTACACCCAAGCTTGGCACTTACATCTCCACATCTTTCCTAGGCAATGTTTCCTATACTGTCCATTCACTAATCAGCAGTTGGCCTCCGCAGATGAATTCAGTTAGTTAAACTTACTTTATTTCAGGCCATGGTTCCATAGCAAAAATATAAAAAAGTTAGAAAAATGTAGATGGAAAATTCACCACCCTTAAACAATTGAAATTATATCACAGATTTCCGTATTGTAGTGCTTTTTATCTCTTTCCAAATTACTGTATCCTTATGGTTTGAATGCTAACAGATGACCAACACACGGAGAAGAACATTGATGTGAACCCACGTGACTTTGGTTGTGTGGGAACATTTTAGATGGTGAAGATAATGCAGGGTTCTTTGCAAGTTATTCACATTTACTTGTTGTGACAGCTTTGGTGTTTTGTATGAAGGACAGTTTGCAGTAATCATTGAAAGACTTGTCGCGTGGGTAGTCACCTCACAGCTGCTGATTGCTGAAGTGTAACACCGTTATTGTTTGCACATGACTGAACTACTGCATTGAAACTGATTTTTTTTTCATACAGCAAGTTAAAATGTTTGGTTTTGAAAATGTTACTTCAAATGATGCTGATGAAAGGTGTTATTTTGAGGAAAAATAAGACTTGCTCTAATAAAGGGATTACCTAAGTAATTTTATTTTGATATGGTTGTTATAAGGTTGAATTTCAAAGTGTGCTTTAGCAAGTACATTTCAGAAAGTACACATGGATATTGTCATATCACAGGCTGTATTGTTGCACGGTTTTCGTATTGTGCAGACCTAATATGTCTTGATATAAATGTCCAAATGGCATTGTGTCTAATACTGTATCCTGGAGTGGGCCTAGAAACAAATCTGGGTAGCAGAACTAAATGTATCCCCTGTGTTCTCATCTACAGAAAATGTTACAGGAAACACTGGACAAACTTCATGCACGCACACACACACGCACACACACTCTCACACACACTCTCACACTCACATCAGTGTGTGTTACGTAGAGTGGAGATGCGTGGTTGATGCAGCTTTTGTCAAGCTGTTTGTTCTGTGTTGTCTTGTGCGCTTTGATGTGATTGTTGTTCCATGACCACTCAGCCTGCAGAACCCAGTAAGACAGAAGGAGCGACGTGTCTGCTTAACAAATGCAAGGCTGTAATTGAAGGCACTCCTTTTGAATGCCTGTGTGAGTGTACTCTTGTGTGTTTTTCTATAGCGGTCTGTGCATCAGTTGTAGAAGTGTGTGACTGGTCATCAGTCTTCCATCTCAGTGAACTGAGACATGTTGGACAAGTAATATTGGCCAGAGTTTACAGGGTATAGTCTTGGTCTTATATTTTGGGAAAAGGGTTGCAAAGTCAGACTTTGCATGTGTTCTTAAAGGATGAGAACCACTGTAAAAGACAATGAAAGACCAACAGGTGTAGATGATGCATGTGCAGACTCAACCCTAAAGTAGGGCTTATCCCGAGGGGATATGGAGTTATACTTGCATGAAAAAACCCAACATCTGCTTGTTTGACAGTCTTGTGACTTTGTCTGTGGTCACTGTAGATCATTGTTGGTCAGGCAATTCTTGAATACTGGCTCGGCCTTACTGTTTTCCATTTCTCCTTGATGTCGGCTTTGAAGTGGTCCATGATGCTTTCTGGATGGTGTGGGGTGAAAGAGGGGCAGAGGGAACAGAGGAGGATCTGTGCTTATCATACATCCCTGTCCTCTTACTGACAGGAGTCAGCATGCAGCTCTGTGGGCGAGCGCACCTGCATACAGAGAGGAGAAGAAAGGAGGAGTGAGAGAAACAGTGGTAGGATGGTAGGAGGTGGAGAGGGAGAGAAGAAATTAATGCCTGCCAGGCATCCAAACTGAGGGAGGTTTTGGTGATGGAGCCAAAGAGATTTCATTGTTCCAAACACTGCTTCATCAGTTTGTTTGTGTGTGCATGTACATGTGTAATGTCTCTGCTTTATGTTTTTGTGCAGGGAGAGGATAGGGTTGATTTATTATTTTGTCTGCCTCTGCCTCAGGTTAAATTGAATGTCTTCTGTAGCTGATAGACTACTTACAGCAGAGCCCATTTAATAAGACCAGCTGCTTAAAGCATCTCTAAAGCATTACTGAATAGTTAAAATAGCTCAACTCAGCTTATTCTTGAGTAGTTTTTCCTCCTTTCAATATAATCCCTCCAACATTTTGCAGAAACTCCCTAGGAATTCACTGTTTAGCATCAGCAGTGGCAGGTAGATGGCTAAGAGCGGGCCAAATTAAATGCATCCCAAAGTAGAGGTTGTTATGAAGGTCAGGTAGTTGTAGCTACACTGTGCTGCTTGGTGTAATAATTTAGTCGTTTTGGTTCTCTACTCAGTGAGCTGGGTATCTGATATATTAAGTTACCACTGCATGTTTCACATTGAGATTTGCCTGCTTAATTCTGTGTGTGTTGATATGCCCATTGGCCGGATCCCTTGTTAGATGATTGGCTAGCAATCAGTTTGGCACCTCTTAAATGCCGTGTGTTCTGTTGCTATTTAGATTCTGTTATATCTTCAGTCTTTTATTCCTTTTCCTTGTTTCAAGGTGAGATTTCTGTAAGCCTCTTGCATGTTTCTGTATCTTATGCATATGAATCAGTTATTTTGTTTTCAAATTGTTGTATGAAATTATTGCAATTAAACACAGTCTGTTTCAGTCTTTTATCACTATGCAAATAAATTAAACCCATAGCTAAAGTTAATCTCAGTTATGGTGTTATTGCATTTCCTAGAAAGGGTTACATGGCTTCTGTCTCTTCTCCCACTTCTCTGTTTTGCAGATGCCACAGTATATCCTCCACAATATCCAGTCTTGTTAGAATATCGATATACTCCGGTGGAACAGCCGTCCCTTCAGTTTAATGTATACATGTTATCCCGTGGGATTACATGTGTTTGTTCTGAGTGCTCTGGTTTCCTCCTACACCAATAGAGAAGTGTTAGGATTTAAACATACTCCTGCTATTGCCCTTGATTACGGCACTGACCTCAGAACTTAAGTTGGTCCCTGAGGGCCCACACTGTGGCTTCTAATAGCTCCTAAAAATTGGGATGTATCAAATGCAGAGGATGATTTTCTAATGGGACTCGTGTAACTAGGACAGTTTTTTAAGAGGAGTTAGTAGATATGTTTAGGGCTGCAACTAGGGGAATATTTTCCTTATTGGTTAATCACCCATTTATTTTGTTGATTAATCCTAGACGCTATAAAATGTCAGAAAATGGTGAAAAATATCCATCACAATTTCCTAGAACCCAGTTGACATGTTCAGTTTTTGACTGACATTTTAGGCTCCCACATAATTAAAAGTCATCTGCAACAAGAGGGCAGTGTTAACTATAGGGTCATCTTGTGGAAGATGAAGACATGCTTCACATGTTTTTGAAGCACACATTTTTGTAGCATTGCGGTTTTTACGTGATTGTCACTGGTTTTTAATATTCAGAACAAATCCTGATTATTTCCTTGATTTGCTGAGTATTTTTGGTTTTGTTTTGAAAATAATTAATCTTAAGTTTAATTTTGCTCTGCCCATTATATGTCTGCCAATGTGCATCTCTCCATTCTGGCAGCACCTGGTCTCTTGTTTGTCTGGTGCAGATGTGTCCGTTGTTCAGCTGTTGTGTTTGTGTTTATTCTCATCGGCCCATTGAGAGGGGATGACTTTATTGTCAGAGCCTAGCCACTGGCAAGCCTACCTGGTGTGACATTACAGAGCATTATGGTCTGAGGCCACGGCTTTGTTTCAGGTCGCCAGAACAGCTGACTGCCAGGCAAGGACACAACTGCCCAGGGCTGCTGTGTTTTGTTGTAGGGCACAGACGAATGGAGGAGTAGTTCAGGGGAGGAGTGGGTGGAAGAGGGCTCAGGGCGGAGGATGAGAAGTGACAGATGGACGAATGGAGTGGTGTCAAGCTGGACAGAATGACAGCTGGAATAGGTTGTCAATCTGTGACTGGCCGAGAAAGACGAGCCTGTCAGGCGGCTGTCGTATCATCTTGGTTATCAAGTAGAGCAGCTGGCAGGTAGTCTGGGCGAGCCACACCTTTATGAAACAAGGTGGAGTTAAGAGTCTAGGTTGGATCCAATGAGAGGCTGAAATGGCCCTGATGTTAACTCTATTCATGAACATTTTCACTCTCTGTTGCATACCTCTTTTCTGCTGACCTCTAAAACAGACGCCAGTTCTGGATCTCTGCATGGCAAAGGTGAAATTTCTGCTGAACAGGAAAAGGGAGGGAAATAGAGATTGAAATTAATCACCTGCAACAAATTAATCAAGAAAGTTAAAAGCCCCTACAAAATCCATTATAGACGTTTAATATCCGATGTGAGGGGTTTTAACCCCTGCAAGGATAGACCTATGGGTGTTTGCTTCAGCTGTTGGAGGTGTAGATGTTCAGCAACAACTTGCAAAATAAACATTGATTGGACATTACAGTAAACTACCGCATAGCCAATAACATTGAAAGAAACATTTTTTTGGTGATATTTTGACAGTGGATTTGCTTATTAATTCATGAAGAAAGACCACACAGAAATCCCTGGGATACTGGGATTGCTCTTATTTCAGCCGAAACCTTCAGGTCAGTGTCATTATTTAAACACCTGCCTTCCGCTATCATCTCCATGCCAGTCAGAGTGACAGAAGGCACAATGTAATGTGAGTGCTGGCTGAGAACAGGTTTCCCTCGTGGAAACTGTGGGCATTGATGGCATGCAGCTAACCTGCTGCTATAAAAAGTCTAAGGAGAGCTTTGAGAATAGCATGACTCATTGTGGCTCCAGGCAACCCACAGCAGGCATCAGTGCACTTGCAGGTCATTAGATAAACAGTTTGTTTCGGCCTTAAGACATCTCCGATTTAAAAGAGCAACTCTTTCAAATTCTAGTGAAAGATTACAGGCGTATCGCAGATTGCTTTTGAACCCTATTTGATGGATAAATATAGTAGCAGCTCTTCATAAATGGCGGTAAAAGATAAAAAAGAGAAGAGGGGCCTCTTGATCAGAGTCGGGGTTTAGTTTACAGAGCCAAAAAAGATGTGTGTGAAACTCCTTCTCTTTAGCGGTGTGCAAAAAAAAAAAAAAGAAATTGTACTTTTCTCTTGTATCAGTGGCCACACGTGAAAGCTCTTAAAGTAGTTTGTACAATGTGTTGTCCGACCCCGTCTCAAAGCAAAAGTGTTTGTAGCTGTTCCGAACTGCCTTATTCAAACGTGGGGTGAAAAGCCTGCCATCATAGAGAAGGGATGCATGAGACGAGATAATCGTTCAGAAGTACGTATATACCGGCCCACACTTTCAAACAGTCTATTCTTGCAGGCCTTCATGGTGTTCCAGTTGTTTGTACACATGGGAAGTGACTGAAGTAGTTGGGCGAAGAATAAAAAAAGAGAGCGTGGGTTCAAATTCTGCCTACTTTCTCTCCTTTGCCAGTCGCAGCGTGAAGATTTTCAGATACAGCCCCGTCAATTCCGACTTCTGATGGGTGGCGGGGTTAGGGGGTTTCAGATGCTGTATTGAGAAGCCCTTTCTTTGAAGCATACTGACCCCTGTACCCCATTACGTCTTGATCCATCCTAAGGGGTTACTGCTCCAAAAAACAAAAAAAACTATCCAACTTGGCTTTCCCAACATGGTGAACAATGTATTGTATGATCTTCTTCTCTTTGAGTATATATCGGCCTTAAATATCCTCAAGCTCCTTTTGTGATGTATGCTTTCTTGCATGTGTTTTGGACTCCTTTTACACTAATGCAACAATCCAGGAAACAATATGTTGTGTCAATATTGTTGCATTGTGCGACCATGCTTAACATGTCAAGTATTCTGGTACATGTGAAAAGGGCATTACAGAGATACTGTATGTCATGATGACTGAACTATTAACATTTCAAGCTGTATTTTTTTGCGTAATTGCGGCTTGAATTCTTCTTACAGATGCAACAAGATGAGGCCAGTATGTTTTCTCATTCCACTTGCAGTCTCATCTTGCAGCATTTCAGTCTGCAGAGACACAACTCTGCCTACTCACTTTGCCTTTTATGATGCTTCCTCCTGATCTAGCCAAGTCTTCAGAACAGATTTGCTGAAATTAATAAATAAAATTATTTTTTCCCCCCTAGCCAACTCTTCAATTTAATGTGTCCTTGAGACATGTTAGCACCACAGGAGTAGAAGAGCTTTTCCAAATGCTAATCATTGTCCCGAGTGCCATACTCCCTCACCTTCTACATGTCCCAACCCCAGGATGGACTGACCCACTTGATTTGGAGGCTTAGTCTTTGCCTTCCACTGATATCCTGGAAACTTGCTGCCTTCCGCTGATAGCCTGGAAACGTGCTGTCATCCTTAAAAGCTCTCAGTTTCATTGTTCGCAGTTTTGTCAAGCTGATTTTGCTTGGTGCGGGAGATGTAAGGCAACCAGTCTTGGAGTCTTGAGTCACAGCAGCAGTTTGGCAGTCTAATTCAATACTTTTCTCTGACTCAGCCTCCATATGGATGTCATGGTGATGCCAACATATCCCTCACATTCCTCACATCTTCTCTTGTTTTGCAAGGGAGAAAACATGGTGAAGATGCAGCGTCTTTGTAGGTTGTATATACTCTGAAATGCACATGAAGAGCAGACATGCACACAGTTTTGTTAATGCTGCATTTGGTGTCTGCTTTCACGGATGTGATCATACATTTATCGCCAAGCATCAAACATTTTGGACTGCATATGGCTAAATTTATGTCATGTGGCCATGCAGAAAGTATAATTTGGACTTTGCTTTGCATCTGAGCACAACGAGGATTATGCTCTCTTCCCCAGGTTGCCAATTTTGTAGTTTTTATGCCCATTGGTCAAGCACAACTTCCAAAGAGACCAACTAGAAATTCATTCTGCTTAAAATTTCACCTTAAGATTAGTTTCCATCTTTTGTTTGGACCCATGTTCTAAAGATTTGTCAAGTGATGTAAGAGGTCTGTGGGAACAGTGAGAGAAATCAAGATGAGGGTTACTTTTCTGCTGCGTAAGAACTGGTAAAGAGGCCTGTCTCTTTACAGCATTGGGCTGATATATGGGCTGGATCAGGATAGAGAAACAGTAGCCTGGGCTTGGATGACCACCATGGATGCTAAGCCACCACTGCCAAGTCCTTGTAAAATTGAATGTATCAATAATCTTAAGGTCCTATGGCTGCACTTCTTATCTGCTCTGTCTTCTAATGACCAGTTTCATGAAGAGCTTTTTGGTCATGTCCACATTTTAGTGGTTCCTTCCTACTATCCCCTTCTACCTTGGCTGCGCTTCAGTGAAAACCAATCGCTGCTACTTTGTTAAAGGACTTCTGTAGCGTGAAATATAAGAAGATGGGTGCTTTTTTGAGAGTACTCTTTTTAGAGTGCATATCTTGTAAAGAAACGCCTGGCTCCCCAGTGTCCATTAAAAATATAGCTGTAGGTAATTATCTGGATTGGTCTTAACCCTTGACTAAACTCCTCAGTCTAATGATGCCACATAATGAATTTTCAACTCCATGTAAATATTTTAGTTATAGATCTTCAATAGGTTTATTATTTATGGCAGTATTTTACTTAAATATTCTTGTTTCCTTTTGTGAAAAGTACTGCCTTCCTGCTTTTCCCTCCCTGGTCCCTTTGCATTTGACACTAAAATCAAAGACTGTGAAGTTAATGTACGCCTGTGATGGTGTCATCTTCTCTCCCCGACTTTTTCATCTCAACCCGTGACCTTCAAAGCGTGCTTCCTTTTAAACAGATGCACCCTAGTTAGTGAGATCAAGGAGGTTATTTCCGACACTTAAGGAATGAATCCAGCTCCGATGATGGCACCTCGCCATTAAAAATGCTCCCAAAGCTTCAGTGGAATATATGAAGGAGATCATTAGGCACTTGATATGATTTCACTCAGGAGAGATAAGCGACCTCAGACTTCGACATTTCCCTTGCAATATAGCTCCAGCAATTTGGCAATTACCACAGTCATTAGAATTTCATTTACCATGTCTGCTTATCTTGACCTTGAAACATACTTTTTGAATCCAAGCGGCAAACTGACAGAGGTACTCTTCTCTCTGTCACTCTCCATTTCTTATTTGCCAGTTTCCTTGGTTTCTTTTATGTGTCTCTGTTCTCTTCCCACGAGCATGTCTTTGTAACTTAGCAAGCAGGTCTTGTTCTCAAACTGTGATCTGACTCCCATCTGGTCCTACCAGCTACCCAGAGTTTCATTTCAAAGCGAGATGAACTTGTAGAGGCCCTTGATAGCTCAGTCACCTGTCATCCCAGTTGCTACAAAAGTCACATAAACCTGGACCCCTGCATCAGTGATAAATGACACTGTAACCACTGTGTATTGCAGCAAGCATGGTTATGTTTGGGTTTTAGTGTATTTCTTCCTGACTTTGATTACATCGTAACCCCCTACACAAGGAGTATTATGTTTTGATAATGCTCTTACTGTCGCCATCTGCCACATCATGTGATGTGAATTCCCATGGGAAATGGCTACCAGAATTCATCTATTTTCCTCTTTATTAGGGGGTTTATGCTATTTAGCCTTTAAAACAACAAATAGGACTGCTTCCAAAAGCCATTGGCATTTTGGAATGTGTTTGGCTATTTTAGTGGAGGCTTTAAAGTATTTTTCGCCTTTATCTAAAGCTGACATGGTTGGTCGATTTAATCGATGAGTAGACGGGCAGAAAATTACAGGTCAGCAAGTCATTTTCAAGCAAAAATGCCAAACATTACTAGCCAGCCTCTCTATTGTGAAGATTTGCTGCTTTTCTTTCTTATGTGACAGTAAAGTGAATATTTATTGCACACTACAATATGGACTGCTTGGCGCACAAATTATGCAATCGTCACCTTAAGCTCTAGGAAATTGTGATGGGCATTTTTCACCGTTTTCGGACATTTCATGGACTGGTCGCTTATTTGATTTATCAAGACAGAAATCAGCAGATTCATTCACAATATAAATAACAGTTAGTGCCAGGCCTACCCTTTTTTACCTTTTTTATAGTAAGCCCTGCCATTCCACTGCAGGCAAAATACATTACAGGCAAAGAAGGGCTCAATAGCATTTCTTAATTTAAGCACATGTAACTGTGTGCTTATTTTTATTTGAATGGGTTTTACTCAATCTCTCCAGGCATAGTCCTTGATTTTTGATGATGTTATACAAAAAAGCAAACTTGGGCACTGGTGCATAAGGGTGCATTATGGTGAGGTCATAGTTTGGGCCAGTAGGTGGCCATTAGCCAGATGTTCTTCCATTGAATGGATTCCTCAGAGGGAATGTTTTAGGGACGGTTGGTTCAACCCAATTAACATTTTATTCAGGCCGGGACAAGTTGGCTGCTCTAGTCCAGCTGAGGTGTTAATAAGTTCATTTCATGCAGAATAATAGTAAATGAGCCTTATCACCAGAGCTGTTACTGCATGTTGCTGAAGGTACAGTATATAACTGTGATTTTACCACTTCACCATGTCATTTCTACAAATGCTAGGAATATTGATAAAAGGTGGATTGTACTCTAATCTTTAAACAAGGATGTCTCCTTCCTTGACTTAATGTGGGACACTGAAACTGGCACACAGCACGTCTCTTTTAGAGGTGCTGGCTGTAGAGCTTGTGACATTAGTCTTGCTGTCAGCATCATTCACTTGCAGAAGGAAATCAGAGGGACGATCCTGCATTTCTGGGCTGCAGTTCAATCAGGAGTCGGGCTGAGAGAGTCATTGGTTTCTTTCTCTTTGTCCTTCTCCATCATCCTCTCCCCTCATTGCGCACGCGCACACACACACACACACAGACACACACACACACATACACACTACCTGCAAGTTGCTGCAGCTAGAGCTGGCATAATGTCATTATGACACTCCCAGTGAAGGTTGGGCCGTATTCGATGGGGCCCGCTAGACAAAAGCTGAATTTGGCTGTGAATGAACCACAGTCCCATCTCTCAGGCTCTCTGTAATAGTGTGCTGGGTCTGTTTCCCCCTCTGGCTGGGATTTGGAGATTTGTTACCCAGACAAGAGCGCGAGAGGAAGCCCCTGCTCTCATTCACCACTCGGAATCTATCGAGTGTGGAGTTTTCATCCAGGATGAGCTCATTGTTGCCTTTTATGTATTCTCTTTGCCCGGAGCCCCGTTTTCTCCTAAGATGCTATCACTGCGCATTTCACACAGATACATTATCAGCGAGTGCTTGTGCTGCTTGATTTTTATCTTTGCTGAAGTTTCAAAGTCGGATTAGGGCAACTGTGTTTTCAGTGTGGAATGAGTGATTAGATTTCTGTTCATATGGAGTTTGTAGACACCATGGTCATATCATAGTAGAACTGGCCGCTTGTTTAGCATAGCTTTGATGCGCTTCCTAAGTAGGTTTTGTCATCATTTTCATACTCTTTGTTAGTTTATTTTCGTGATAACCTGAGGCAGTAGGGCAACTGTAGCAGCTTGACAGAAACAGGACTGTAATAGTACACTGATGGGAACAAGTATGAAAAAGGAACATGTATCCACATTACAGCAACTTGGAAAGGTATTTGGTATAATTTGTCATTCATCTAGGAGGATCTGAAACAGGTTTCTCACAGTCACACGGTTCGTCTCATGCCGTGAGACCAAAATAGCTCACACAGCTGTTTTAGCAGGCACCACATGTCGAGAGGTGTATAAAATTGTGTTAACTCAGGCTACAGTTACTCAGTTTGGACCTTGCTGCACTGTCTAAGACACTGAACAAAACTCATCCCCGTGCTGATATGCATTTGGGATGCCTCAGCCTGAGTGACGAGTAGCAGCGCATACAGCTACAGTACTCTCCATTTAGCCAAGAGCAATCCTTCATCCTTGGCGCTGACAGCCCTAAAGAATAGAAGCTTCACCATGTCTGGTGACATTTAATTGGAGGAATAACAAAAGGCTCATTGTCTTTGCTCTACTAGAAATTACCACAGCAATTTTGCCCCCCACTAAACAAATCGATGTCCTCTTCCTCCAGTGCAATTATGCATGCAGAGTCACAGTTATGACGGAGTAGCTTTTTCTGTGTTTTACAAAGTCGGGAAGCCCCCGTGGTGATATCTGTATTCGGCATGGTTGCTCATTAAATTGCGTGGATCATTAAGGGCTGCTACATCAAACAAGCGTTCTTTGGGTTGCATGCACTGAGCTCATGTTGTCTGTGTTGTCTATGTTCCTCTGCATCTTCTACAAAGGAGACCTGATCTGACAATGGATCTTTGAAGCAGTCCTTTCATTTTTTTCCCCTTTCTTCTACTGTGGAGTATGTGAGCAATTAATATTATCACTGAAAGTAATATGATGTGATTTGTTTTTAATGCTTAAAATGCACAACAGAGTCAACAACTGTTTATCAGTCCATTCAAGTAATTGAGTAAAAAGCTTGTAATTTCTGAAATTGTTGTTTGCACTGAATTACAGAAGATCTGGCGGCACTTTCTGTAAGCGTTAGCAATGTACTGTCACACTAGTTCACTCAGCTTAAATATAATTTAAATGGAAGTTAAGGTGGGCCCTACAACGAGCAAATGGCTCAGTACGCAGAGAGTTTAACACTGCATACATGCATACATAGTGTCAGTGTTTGTTAGCAGTGCTATTGAAGAAAACGGACCACACATACAGTGTCTGAAATAAGAACCTTACATGTGCAGGTAGAAGCTGCTCAAAGTGCTACAGATGACTAAGCTATCTATCCTGCCTAAAGATCTTAAAGGGAGCCTTTTCGCTTTGGGAGTTTATTTGCTAACTTGTTCATTAAGCCAAGGTGCAATACAAACTGTGGTCACGCTCGTAGGGAACAAAGAGACCAAGACATTGTGGGTAGAAAGCTAATGTTTGCACACTCAGTCTATGGCTCCTTTTTTGTTTGTTGTAGGCGGCTGTCTGGCTGTCAGTCAGTGTCACTGTCATACTAATGATAGAGGACTTGCCGTTACTGCTTTATGCAAAGGTGGTTTAAAATGAAATGTTTTGATTGGCCGTATACACAGAGGTTCTTCATCGACACAGACAGATAACAATGGCATGCTGACTGCTACACGCCACAGACAAGATTCTTTTTCTATCCTTTCGCCGCTGATTTTCTTTCCTTCAAGAAGACACAAGACATCCAATACACAGAGCAGATCTATGTATATGCTGTTACTAAAAAAGAACAATAGCAACCTATATGTTATTAATATGTTAGCATAGTGTTACGTCAAATCAGATGAAAACAAATCTAAATAATCATGCCTTAATTGAACAAACAACTAGACTGTTCTTGTTCCTGTGTACATGTACTATATATGCAGGGTCTGAAATTAATTATTTTTTCCTCACCTGCCACTGAACATTCTGCAACAGTCTGCCACTTTTTTGTCTGCTGCTCTATGTAGACCACTTCAGAATTGTAAACGGAGTCAGTGGTACCTGACAGTAGAAATATTTAATATATTATGTAACCTTAATCCCTGACTACTCTTTGTCTTTGTATTCTTTAATTGCTTTTAAAAAATATTTATAATGTAGAAAAAGGTATCTGCCATGGTGGCAGATGACCTGAAATTTTTACCTGCCACAGCCAACACATACCTTGTATTTGGCAGGTGGCAGATGCTAATTTAATTCCCTGTATATATGCCTTTTAAATTATTTTCCAAACATTTAATTTATGATGAAATGCTTGGTACACCCGACTAGTCTAAACTACAGAAGCCTGTTTGATGAGTGGAAAAACAAAAAACGAAATCATCAGTCTTCATAGACATCATCATGTGTCTATGGAGACTTCATTGTATGCATAAAGAACTCACTTGTTGATTTTACAGCGGGACAACGCTGAGCCCTGCTTATCAGTAAGGTACATTCAAGTCTCAGAGGGGCTGACATCTTATTGCTATTCAAAGAGCAGACTGTCTTTCCCTGGAAAGTTCATTCTGAATTAACCAGCTACTTGCTGCTGTTAACACTAGCTCTTCATTTTCATGCAAGTAAAAAAAGCTCATACCCCCAGGCTAGCTAGTTAGTTGGAAAGCTTCAGTAGGAAACACAGACTTCATGTGTGTGTGTGCTCTCTGTGTGCTAAAGTGGCTATAAGATTTGGGAATTTATACCTCCTCAAAGACTCCACTGTGGAAGAATGAAACATTGCTCTGTCACCAATGTAGGAAAAGAGAGAAAAAGAAGAGCGGGAGAGAGAAGCACTCCCCTCTGTTTTCTTCCATTATCTCATAGCCATAGAATATGAAACAGCAGAGGCAGCCATGTGTTAGGAAATAATGATGAAGGGACCGCAGTGGTACAGAAGACAGTGTATAATTACTCAGCCCTGGCAGTAAAATTTGACCCCTCAGGATTTCGGAACCACAGCGGCAAGCCCATTCGTGCAGATATGGCAGCTTTGGGGCACCAATGACTTGTGTTATGATGTAGGCGCACTGTATTAATGATTGTTGAGTTTGCAGAGAGAGGTTGCATAAAGTGCTCAGTGTCTTTTTGACTGGAGTGTTATTGAGCGCCTTGCACTGATGTTTAAGCCAATGAGGCGTAAATGTCTTACTGGCTTTCTCTACTGTCTGTTAGTGACTCTACAGCTCATAGCAAAGCCATTATGCTCAAAGGCAGAGCAATGATAACTTTTTGTCCAGGGGAATAAATTCTATGTAGACTGTGTAATTGTCCACAGCTGTGTTTTTAACATCCAGTTTTATGGTTTCATTTGTGGCCATTGTGGTGTCTTAGTAGAGCTTTTTCTCCCAGTTTCCTGCTTTCCCACAGCAGGTGGATGTTTGGATGAAGAGAAGATGATTTTTAAGCTGTACATGGCTGCGGCCAGCTGCCCTCAGTTTACCCTCACTGCAGGATTTTCAGCCTCGAGCCTCACAGTGGGGGATTTAGTATATGCTTGTTTGTAGCTCCAAAATGTACTGGTCTTTCTAAGCATTACAGCCTTTGAGGTTGAGTTCCTTCGCATCCATAGCAAGGATATTTTGAGGGCTAACACAAGTACATCATTAGGGGTTGTACATGTATGTTAATCGCCTTCCTCATTACACCTTGTCAATAGTTAGACAAACTTTAGAGTAAACCTTTTTCCAAATCATGATGAAGCATTCAGACTTGAGTTCTTTTGAGAATACCTTCAATAGAGATCTCAGTCTGTGATGATTAGGCCTGTAATTATTGCTGCTGTTTGTCCTCTGTGTTTGTGTTTGTGATATCCAATTGATTAGCCGCCCGTTATGACAGCGAAGCTCTTTGTGTGCCAGTAATTACTCCCTATCTCTGGGATTCACTGCTGCCTGCTGTTTCTGCCTGGCTCTCCCAGCACCTTCCCTATTTTTGGTCGATGGTAACAGTGGGTTTTGATAAAAGAGAAGCCTCTTGCCCCAGTGGACTCCTTGGCTAAATGTGGAATTGGCATGCCTTTCATCCATTTCCTTTGATTCACACGCCGCAGTTTGAAATTCAGTGACTTGGTGCTTTTGGGAACGTCGCATTCTTATCCCCCTCCTTACCTTTTAAATGGACTCAAAATACAAATCTTTAGTTGCTTTTGAATCACGTTTAACTCTAAATCCAGCATTATGTATAGCCTGGCTTATTGGTCCTGCAGCATTTAACAAAGAGTTTTGGGAGGAGAGTTTGTGACCTGAAAGACTGGCTTGAAAAATGTGGTTAAAGAAGACTGAATGAGTTTAGTCAAGAGTCAAGTTTAAAGTCCCTTAACACTTATAGTAGGTGCCCTCAAACAAAATGATAATTCACTGTGTCTGATGGTCTTTAATGCTTCTAATAATTTGTGAAACACTGGGTTAAGGTAGCTAGTTGTACTTAAACCAGCAATAACTGATTTTTTTTTTTCGGTCACTTGGAGGCAGCAGGTGCTGGGTCTCTGCTAAGATTTATTTTCTGTCTTGAAAGCACTGGATATCTCTTATGCCTGCTGAAATGTAATTGTATCCATTTGTCATAATAAGCTTAAATCATAAATTAACTCAACAGTAGAAAGCATCAGCTACCTCAACGTTGAAAGGGCTCAGGCTACTGTAAATATTTATGAATCGTGTTTTCAATATTGACTGTTTCTCCTCTGCATGTGTGGAACAATCTTATTGATATTTTTACTGGTTTAACACTGAGCTGCTTCTGTTCGGTCTCTCAGAGGTAGGCATCCGTTATTGACTTAGTAAAGTGAACTGCTGTGGACTCAAGATATACAGTGTTTGAATTGCTTTCACCATCAACTGTTTTTAGACAGAATGATTATGGGTTTAATGGAATTTAATGTACACACCCCTCAGGTGTATTTTCTCTACATGGGCATTATATGTGGTGAAATCTATAATACATTGATCTTATAATGTTGTAGCCACCCAGTGTGTCCACATTGCAGTTAGTGACGCTCATCTCTGTGCATGCTCTTAATCGGCAGCGATAAGAACCACGCTTCTAATTTTCCATCTGGCATCCATGTAGTGTGCAGAGACTGTCATAGAAACATCTGCTGCAATTGAAGTCCACTCATCAATTGTCAGCCCAATACATTCATCAGACAGGATTTTTCAAAACATTCCTTTGGAGGAGTCAGATGCGGATGGATGGCTGCATGTCTTTAAACTGTATTTTGGCTCAAGATGATGGATTTACCCCACAAATCTTAGTCCCTGTGTAATGTTAATAGGCTGCAAGTTTTTGCAATGCACCAGTTCATCAGTTACATCAGTTAGTTAAACAGCTGACATCATGTTTTTTGAAGGTGGGCAAAACTACTAATGTGTGCTTGTTTACACGCTAAAAGCTCATTCTGCAAGTAGGTAAGTATTTTGAAAATTGGTTATAATATTAGTTGTTGTGGAGTGATATTCCACTTGCTCTTTGGAAATGGAACAGTGAACAGCAGCCTTCTGCTGAATCTTGCCTTTTGCTGAGGGGAATACAAAGATGACCCAAATATGTTTAGTAAATTAGAGGAGAATTCATTGCTCTAGGTAAATGTATAGTTTTATTCTTGACCATGCGCCGGGGGGATTTATGTGTGAATGCTTTGCTTATGTACCCACTCCTTTGTCCAAATTTCATGTCCTCTCTACGTTCAGTCAGGGACGTTCGTGGGAGATGGGAAGCTAAGCTTTGTGGGGTATTCATAGTATTACAGCCCACACTAAGAGGAGCTTAATCTTTTAAAAGACGGTCAGTTTGCTTTGAGCTTCTTAAATCGTGCATTGGAATATTAAGTCTATGATAAGGGCTACTTGAAGACTGATCAAGGTGATATCAGTCAAACCTTCTCTTTTAGCTAGGTTAGGTTTAGCTTAGATTTTGCACACCATCTACTTAATGGTATAAGGGAGGCTGCCTTATCTTGTTATACTCATAGTCCCATCTTACCTAAGAATGCATTCTGCACAGTAATTGCTGTGGTGTTAAACCAATACTTGTTGGGGTTTAGATTTCTCATCTTTCTTCTGTAATTACTAATCAATACTAACCGGCTCCAGTTGGTTAATTGTATGCCACATGGCCACCTCTGTATAGTGTTATTGAACACAGAAAGCACAGTTGCCTAATGGTTTTGTCATTGATGGATTTCCTGCACATCAGCCTACAGTTTTGCATGTGCTGGTAATCTCGACCTTGCCTATTAGGGCTGACCCCCAGTCTGTTTGTTCCCGTTGTTATTATTACAGCCTATTTTTAGGGTGCTTTTTAAGAAAAAGCTTTTCACACTCACCACATGCTTAGATACTTTTAAAAAATAGGCCTTAACATGACCTCTCTCCATTCTCTTTTACCAGAAAAAAAAATTGAACTCCCTGTATAATGAATGAAATGCACCTTTGTGAAACTTGTGATGTTCAAGTTTTGTAGAGACAGAAGGGAGTTGTCAGGGAGGAGAGCGAATTCCCTGGCTGTAGCTAGTTTGTTGTGAGGTTGTGCTGCATTTTATTATGTTTTGTCCAACTCCATTTACATATAAGGGAGGGAGAGAAAATATAGGCATCAAAAAAGTTTGATTTTGTATTGTACAGTGGAAAAAAACACATGCATAGAGTGTTGTCCCAGGAAAGTTTGGTCCCATCAGCTGCCGTTGTTTCCGTCCTTTCTAAATTCACATCTCCCACTGCATTACCAACACAACACTAAATTTGATCCATCCTATATTCTGCTGTTGTGTATAACTTTTGTGTTTTCACTGTGACATTAATCCTAAATTTGCTGTATGTCTGCAATAGTTAAATCACGGGAGACAGTGTGGTGTGTTCCCTCAGGCAGGGGTGAACACCACACTGTAAAACATTGTTCACATCTTCCTTAGGTGTCATTCCTACATGGGAAGTAGAAATGTTGTGGTTGTAGGATTGTCTCAGCTGACCTCAGTGGACTGTTGACCAGACACATTCTTCATCATCCTATCATGGAGAGCAGCTAGATCACACTGAGCAACCGCTTTGTTTAGATCACTAATCTCTTTGTAGGTGTTTAGTTCAAAATGCAGGAAGCAATGGAGTGTGAAATGATTCTTTGTACCAACCCCTCATCCCCACCCTCTTGAAAAGACCTCCACAGCCCTGTGTCCAGCACTGGCAGCAGTAGCAGCAGGCCTCAAACTAATGTCAGAAGGTTAAATGCTCACCATTTTCTCTTTCTCCCAAGTTTTGTACACATTTGTTTAAAGTTTAGTAATTTGCTGCTGAACAACCACTGTGCTGTTTCCAGTGGAGCTTGCCTAACAATTCTAACCTAGTATCTAAACTTTTCTCCATGGCTGTGTTCTGTCTACATACAACCATACCTGTAATTACATTTATATAGCATGAGTAATCTCAATTATCCATTATTTTAATCAAATGATGTACTGAATAAACTGTAAAAATTAAACTACTTGTAATAAACATAAAATCATTGGTGGTATTATTATTATTATTATTATTATTATTATTGGCTATTATTACTATTAATAGTTATTGGTATTGTAGTTAATATCGGTGCAATTGTTTTTTGTTTTAATCAATCATTTAGTACATAAAATGTCAAAGATAATGACAGATGATTAGTACAAGACCAGCTTTTTGTCAAAACGTTGCTACGGCTTATTAGAAAGCTCTTAACTAAATTCCGTGTGCTCCAGTCCTACCGCAAGTGATCAGTGAAGGTGTTTGGATGACCAGCAGCTAATGCAGACCCAAGACTTCATTTTATAATAATGTAAAACAAACATAAACAAGCACAGTTTAATGTATTGCCAACAAATGTTATATTTTTACCTAATATATGACATTATCAGTAACCTCACCAGTCATGTCAGCCATGTGTGTTCAACCATCTCTCTTTAGATCTCTTTAGAACTACTACTACTGCACGCACGATCACTGTGCATTCATGACCCCGTTTGGATAATTTATTATTCAGTGCCTCTCCTTGTCTGCTTATAGCTTGTGTAAGCATCTTGTCTAGCTTGGCTAAGAAAATAGCCTAATTCAAGATCGATTGTTCTATTAGACCCACAAGGCATTATAAGTCTGTGTCATTGTGATTGGTATTGCCAAGCTGTTTTCACACAGGTGTGAATAAGAGGCCGTGCGTCTGTGAAAAGATAATTAGGACATCAATAGCGGTGATTCTGCTCTCTATAAATCTGTTGTCAGGAAAATGTAGAGCTAATTGCCTTCAAATAACTCTGACTTATTTTTACACGAAAAGCAGCAAGTTCCAAGACTGAACAAATCTCAGGAAGCCACAAGCTTCCTTGCGCCCAGTGTAAAATACACAGCATTGACACATGCACAGAATAGCACCTAGACATAGACAAGTCTTTATCAGACTGTGCTCCGTTTCAGAATTGAATATCTCTGCTCCCAACAGCCCTTTTCTTTTACAGCCCAAACTGTTTAATGTGTGAATCTTTATCTTGACTGTCAAAATGTGGAGGTACTGGAGCAAATAAACAATGCTAGTTTATAGCTATTCTGTGTCTAATGGGTACTCCCAGTTAGAGCTGGAGCACAGTAATGTGTATTGAAGTTATTCCCCTAGGCAAGTCAATATTTATGCCATTATGTCTCTTTACCTCAAGATGCAATGTCATTTTTCAATTTTCATTCATTAGTTTCAACAGGCAGTAGTTTGGCTGTTTGCATATCGACATGAAGATCTTACAACCCACCAAGACACAAAAACAGAAACCATCTGGTTGTTTTACTACTGCCAGCTGGTTCGTTCAGAAAAGTTTAGATTAGAGGGGCAATTTTCTTTTTTCTATTTTTATTTTTGTATCAATGAAATTCTAAGCACTGATCAAAATATATATTTAATCAGTCCAATACCAATGTTCATCGGTTGTTGGAGTTTTCTCACAAGATTCTCAACATGTCCTACACAGTATATAGGGTATAGATATGCTACCTCCGTGACATATGTGTCACTATCCACTTCTTTTGACATGCTTTTATCCGTGCAGGCACCATGACCAACTAGTGGGACAGGAACCCCAGTGGGCCTCCCACCCGTGAAGACAACCAATCTTGTTCTCTTCAGGGGTGACTGAAATTTTACCTCTACATGTCTGCAAACCCATTACATCATTTTAATGTGCGCTGGACTATGACAAACTTGTTGCTATTGAAACCGAAATGACTGATGATGAAGACAGCCACTGTCATTTGTGAATGACGTAAAAATAGCTATGTTTCAAGCGTGTGGGGCAAGGGTTTAATATTAAAAAATAATTTGGGGGGAGTTTAATTTTAATATAATGCCTAATTTCCAATTGTATTGGAAATAGGATTAAATGGCTCTCCTGGACCTCTTCATCTCACAAGATGAGCTCTGCACTTAAGATTCAATTACGAGAATTCTCACTGTAGTGTCAGCAAGTGTTCACACATTGAAATTAGGATAATTATATTTTTTTGCCTGTTTGGGATTTTTGAAAATGGTTGACCTGGCAGAATAATTAGCTGCATATTTGGTATTTATTTCCTAACGATCATTGGTTCATGTGTTTTTGCTGCTCCTGTTTCTATAAACAACCCTACATCAACTGAAACAGTGCCTCATTCAACCTACTGCATACTTTGGCAGGCTAGTAATTACAGCCAATATTTAATTTCAGATTTACCAAGTCATGTCTTGTTGCATGTGAACAATATTGCCATCACACTTCCACAGAAAGCAATTACCTTACTGGGTCATTGAGCAAGCAGGAACACACACACACCCCCCACCCTTCGAATGAAGTGATACAGCCGCCAGATGATATGCCAGGATGCCTCATCTTGTCAGGTGATGGCAGGCATGCTGGACACTCAGCGCTATTAAAGCTTTGGCAGCCGTCCAGTGAGCCAGTTAGTGTGACCCTTTCCACCAGCATGGAAGTATTGGTTTTGGGGTAGGATGGGGAAGTGTGCAGTGTGACTGAAAACTAACTATCGTGCAATTCTCAGGTAATCCAACCAGAAAATCCTATTGGGAGACTATTAAAAGGCAAATTCTGTAGGCTGCCGATAGTTGTAATCCTATTCAAGTGCTTGTAAAACAGTAAGTAAGGAGCTTGTCTAGAAGCCTAATAAGAGTATCAGATTTACAGTTGGAGTTGCAGGTAGGTTTAGTGGTTCATGCTGGTTTATGCGCTGCCCCAGTGAGGATCTGTCCTGTCAAAGTGTCCATAAGCTAGACCCTGAATCTACTAGCTACTAGCCCTCTCTACTGCCTTGTACTGCAACCATAGGTTGTGGCAGTGACATTGAAACAGTTTGGTTTCTCTAGCTTGCCTGCCTAGTGTCTTTATCTTACAAGTTAAAACAAATTGAAAAGTAGCAAACATCAACTTTCTCATCCTCCAAAAATTCCAATTTTATATTTTTTATATATATTTACATCCAACATTGTGGATGAATGACGAGCATAACAAATCACACTTTGACAAAGTGCCCTTTGAACCCGTTTTACCTTAATAGTGTCTTGTACCTCATATTGTGATGTTAACTACTGTACTATTGACCTTCATTATAGACTTTCAAGAATGCTGCTTTTAAAAAAAGTCAATAACATGACACCTTGGCGATGCTCAAACCTGTGCATCTGATTGGTGTCTTGTGTGAAGCTTATGTTGTATGTGCTCACTTGCCTTCTGGGTCCCCGAGCAGGCTCCCATTTACAGGTTATTCATTCAGAGTTTGACAAAGGTGACTAATTAGTCAAGGTGGTGATTACACCCCTGGAGCCAAAAGTCTATTTAGATATTTGTGAACCGGTGGGGAAAAGGCAATGATGCATCTGATTATGAAGTCAATACTGAATGAAGCATTACTGCCTTGTAAACAGCAATGGAGCCCACTTAGTCATGCTGATGATGATGGCCCTGTCTCAACAGGAAACTGGTAATCCATGAAACAGACCTTGATTAAAATGAATTATGATGCCTGCAGGGGGCCCCAAGTGATCTAAAGTGCACAATATGCCACTCCTAATTTTCATTTTTGCTTTGAGATATATAAGGAGTTGATATAGGGGCCCATTTTCCCTACATCCTCCTAGCTATTAATCCAGGAGTGTTGTTTTTTATGGTGTTGCTCAGCTTTAAACTCACTTGCTGAGGGTTGGAGGTGCTGCATTGGCACCACTAGTCGTCATGTGCTCTGTGGCCTGAGACCATATCGGCAGCTATGCATTAAATTGCTAATGTGCCTGGCAGAGCTACATTATCCTCCCCATCAAAGTGACAAGGGCAGGGATAAAGCACTCCGCTCGGCTGTCCATGAGATCATTGGAAATGGGTTTTGTGGATACGGCTTGGCAGCGTGCAAAGTTGTCTTTTAGAATGCTTTCTTTGAATTTGCTTTGTTTCTGCCTCACTGATTTGACAGCTGCAGAACAATGAGGCGGAAGTAGTTGGCCAGTTCCACCTGCATTCAAAGTCCCAGTCCTGTGGTAGAACTCTGTCACACCTGGCTGCCTCAGTAGTTTTGCACTTAACGCTGTGGTTCTTTGCACACCTCAGTATGTAAGGAAATAGACTCACAGAATTGAAGAATAAAAGTATTGTCTAGACCACCATCTAATTTTGAAAGAGCAGTTGTTTAGCCACTGCAAATTGTGTGCAGTACAATGAGCTTTGGAGGACAGAAGTACTAAGTTGTGATGGACAAGACTGAATTTTCAGTGGTAAAATTTGAGGTGAATTTTACTAGCCAAAAAACTGAGATGCAAGTACAGTGGCAGTGTATTCTTTTCTGTGTTACTCTTGCATTCGGATTCAGGCCTCAGGTCATGTCAGCTCCTCAAGAGCTTTTCAAGACACTATGCCGGTTTTAGTTTTCTATTTTTTCCATGTTTTCATCCAAGGCATAGAGAAGAAGAAGAATATTGCACATCTAATTTTCAATCACTTTGCTGCCATTGACTCATAAATGTACTGATTAACTGCTGTCATAGGGGATTTAAAAAGTCATTCAGTTTGAAAATTGCTTTACATTCCTGGTCAGTCAATATAACATCAAAATATCCTAAAGATATCGTGGAAAGTTGTTGGGTTTTAGTGCAACCTGTCAAATGTATTGAACTTGACTGCTTCATATGTCTGCATATAAAACACCAATACAACATGTATCACATCAGTTGCAAACACATTTTTGTCTCTGACATTGTGCCATATACCAAGAAATAGTCTTAAAACTGACATAGAAGTGGGGATAGAGAAGTTGGAACTGTTTATAGTGAAGTCAGTTATTGGGAAAAGTGCATCTTTTAAAAATGAAACATGGTACTCAAGATGAACACAAGAGACCAGTTCCCAGCATTGGGTTTGAAATGACTAATGTCTGGCCACCACCCACCGTGTGCTCTCTGGAAACAAGAGCCAAGACAGGAAGCCCTGCATGAGGGAGGACAGCTCCGGCTTCAGGTGCGATGTGGAGGCGATAGAAAAACAGGCACCTTGTGATGATTAATGAGCAGCGCCTCATGCCAGCAATTTTAAACACACTGTCCTGATCACGAGTGTAAGCGGAACACACTCCAGCAACTTTGTGACAACTCTGCTGCTGCCTTTCCCACTGTTTCACTTGCATTCACACACTCACACACACACACACACACACACACACACACACACACACACACACAGTCATACAGTCACACACACACACACACACACACACAGTCATACAGTCACACACACAATCTTAAACTGAATAAGTGCCTACTGAATCTCAAGCTGTGGAGTATATGGAAGTGAGGAAATGATTTGGTTTGGAGCTGTTGACAGACTGGTGTTACCTGTGCTTTTTTTGAGGCCAGACCTTTTTTCCTTGTATTTATGTTGACATTGCAACAATGCCACTGGAATTTATTGGCTTAGTTACCTCGACCAATTGGGCCCCATTTTTTGGTCCTGTTTGGTTGTTTGGGTAGTAGGATGTATCTTGGACTTGTCAAGAGATTTCAGTGAAATTTAGATGACCGTTTGGTCAAAGGCCAAAGAATAATTGATAACATGTTGGCGCAGATCTGGATTTGAGTGCAGATCCAATCATTTATTTTACTGATTTAAAATGTTCTCATGAACTGGCACACTTTGTGTGACTGTCTATCACTGCATTTTGATGCAGATCCTCAATGTAGTTGGAGATAAAAATATCTAAATATTGTGTATTATTAAAATAGCAAACTTAAACTCATGTTCTTAAATGTGATGTGGGCATATTAGAGGCAGCACTAGCATCTATACAGTGCTGTTATAAATACTGTTACACCACTATAAACTTGGGTAGGCATGTGTATAATTTGAATATACTTCAATGCAAATTCACAGCCATCAGCATTTTGAGGCTCCTCAGCCTGCTATTACTGCAGCACATCAGCCACGAATGCATGTATGGTCTTGGGGAAAGCAGTTGGAGTGAAGATAAACACAAAAATTAAGGTTGTTAAAACTAAATCACACATAAACCTGGCTTTGCATTGTTTTGTAGCATTTTAGGCTCCTCACTATAACCGTACCTTGTTTGTTGGCTGTCGATATTGTTATACTTTATCTGAATCAAAGAACCTCTCTAGTGTGTAAAAGAGCTTATCAGTCACACAGATGATGTTATCTTCTGTTCTCTTTGGTATATATCTCTATTAGAGACAGTCAGAACAGGTAATTGTCTGTCTCTGCCTTGCTATAGGTTCTTTATGCATGAAGTGTCTTACAGAGGTATATGGGCTTCTGTATACCATAAAGCAGCTCACATTAATGAGCTGTGCAGCAAAGAAGGTGCCTCTGAAAATGTACTGAACACTTCCTTCGTTCTTTGTCGGCAGTCTTCTCAACAGTGTCAGCTCTTTCGTTCTGCTGCTTGACAGAGTTCCAACCCCCTCGGCTTACCACAGCTACAGTGTGACTCAAGGCCTGTTTGCAGTGATATTCCTTACATTTATTCTCTTTTTGTTTGTTTTGTTGTTTTTTTTGTTTTTTTTGGTCGTTATTTCTCTGTTTCAACACCAGACCCATTTTGTGCTTTTGTCACCCCAGCACATGCCAGTGGTTGCAGTTGGAATTATCTGTACAATAAGCAGGCTTTGTTCTGAAAAATGCCACAGTATGTGTGAGAGCCCTTCATCTCTCCATTTTTTAACCGAGGGCTGACCTGAGAGTTGTTGGCATCAGCGCAAAGGCTCACATAGTGAATGGAGGCTTTATCTTCCCTATTCTAACAAGGCAAAGTCTCTGCAGCTTACCCATTCAGCCCACCTTCAGAAAATCTGGAAATAAAATAACCTATTCTTCCCTAGAGTAGAGTTTTTTGGTCTGTCAACAGCTGTAACATTTTGGCAAAATGTGGTCTATAAATGGAAAAGCATGTTCCTTTTCTGTGTGTGGTTGTGATTTTGCCTTGTACTCAGCCAGCTCTCTTCTATTTTTCTTCTGTTGCTTCAGGTTCAACTACAGATCAACACACCATCTCACCACGAATGGCTTCTATGAGTTCCTCAACTGGTTTGATGAAAGGGCCTGGTACCCCTTGGGCAGGATCGTTGGTGGCACAGTGAGTTTCTCCTCAAATTGATGTAGTCAAACTCCATGTTTTACATGTTTGCTCATTTGTTTCATTATTCATCAATTCTAGGGGGTCTTTAGAGGAATACAGATTTACTTACAGACAACGTTCTTGTGAAGTAAAGGAAAATAAATGATTGAAATGAGACACCCTTAAAGATTTCTCACATTTGAATAAGCTGGCAGGAGCACACACAGAAATGTGCATTTCAGTGCTCCTGCCTTCTTGTAGTCTCCTGGTGCAGGCCTGGAGGAGGCACCACCTGGGGACTGCATAGTTCTGCTGGGAGACTTAAACACTCACGAGTGATGACAGTGCCTATAGAATGGGTGGTTCGCACTTCCGAAAAAGGGGGAAAAACCTGTACTCCAGCTTTTTGGGTATCGCACTGCTCAGCCTCTTCAGGAGGGCTTATGCAAGGATACTGGAAAGGACGCTCCAGCCGACTGATGAACCTCAGATTGAGGAGGACCATCCTGGTAGTGGAAGAATACTGGAGGGGTCTTGTTTGGTACTTGGAAATGGCTTATGACTGTGTCCCACAGGGTGTCTTGTAGGGGAGCAATTTGGGAATACGAGATGCCTGGGCCACTGATACAGTACTTGTTTGCCAGAATGAGAGCTGTGTGTATCCACAGGAATAAGTCAAAGATATTTTCAGAAGACATTGTGCCCAGCCAAGGTTTTGATCAGATTATTTTCATGGTAAAATCTAAAGGCACAGGTGAGGCGTAGAGAGTTTCCAGTTTATCTCAGGATGCATCGCTACATTTTGCTGATGATGTAGCACTGTTGGCTTAATCAGACCGTGACCTCTGGTGTGAACTGGCTTGCTTTGCATCAGACTATAAAGCAGTGGGGATGAGAGTCAGCAACTGGCAGTCTGAGGCCATGCTACTTTGCTAAATTGCCTCCTTCAGTTTGGGAGCAAGTTGCTGGCTCAGGTGAAGGAGTACAAGTAACTTGGGATCTTGAGTGAGGGTAAGATGGAGCCTGAAATCGACAGGCAAATCGGTACGACATTGCCAGTCAGGTGGGTGTTGTATTTGACTATGGAGGGAGCTAAGCCTGAAGGCAAATCTCTGGATTTAGTAGATGATCTCTCACCTGTAGACCTGTAGTTATGAGCTCTGAGTAGTGACTGAAAGAATGAGATCACAGATTCAAGCTGCTTTGAGGAGTTTTTCTACATAGGGTTTCTGGGCTCACCCTTTGGGATGGGGTGAGGAGCTCAGACACAAAGAAGCATGGCGCACAGCTCAGACACAGCTCTTTTAAAAACAGCCAGGTGAGGTGGTTTTGGAATCTGGTCAGGGGGGTAGCATGGGGTTATCTGGGGTTAGGCAAGGCAGTGCAGGGATACCATAAAGCCCTATAAGCCTCTGCCGGGCAGCATGGATTTAAGTCAGAATCCAATAGCAACAGTGAACTGTTATCTTGACAGATTCCCCTCAGCTGCCATGGCCTCCCTCTTTACCAGCAGCAACAATTGTTGTGAAACATTGAGCCTTTTCAGTGAAAACTACAACGTCCCGATTCCACTCAATTTATCTCCCATTTCCCCTGCCTCCCCTCCTCTGTGCATCACCTCTCCCAACCTCATCTTCTCAGCCCTGTATCCTGTGAACTGTGAGGCCTGTGTGAGTAAAATACCTTTGGCCTATCCATCTCCCTCTCCTCTTTAACAACCCCACCTGCCTTCTTTCTTTTGACCAAGCTTCATAGACCCACCAGGTTTTGCACTCTGAGCTGTAATTGCTCTAGCTAATGGTGCGTCAGGACTACATAATCCAGGTCCTCAGTGCCTGAGCTGGGATAGTGCCTGGCCCTTGGTGCCCGTAGTGAGACTCTCTTTCTCTTATCACTCTTTCTTCCTGTCTCTGTGCAGTGTAAACTCAGTCCTGCCGGCTGATTTGGAGAGTTCCTCTGCACAGTTGAGACAGCGAGGCATGTTAATGTTGTGCATTGCTATCAGATGCCGTTATCATTACAGCACCAAGCAGATGGTGCATGGCAGGAGCTGTAGCCGTGTTACATGCCAATGTTTGAATATAGTATTCACATCTGCATTAGAGACGCGAGGAATTGGAACCAAAATCCATCAATCAGCATTCATCTGTCATAGACAATTACCATCAGCTTCTGGTAATTGCATATGACAGGCCTAGCTTGTAATAACGGATGTGCTGGTTCTGTTACAGTACATGGATACTGAAGCTGAAACTCATGATTAGACTGGTAATCAGAATTGGAAGGCGTATAGTTTTAAGTTAATTTTCATGACATTTACAAGATCCCTGGGCTGCATAATGCATTGTCCTCTGCATACAAATAAGCATACAAAGCACACACAGTTCACATCTTTCCCCTGTACGCTGGTATTGACATTTCCTGAATGTATGAGTAAAAAACAACGAACTGAGTAATTCACACATGGTTCATTTGAAGATTATAGTGAGTTGTTCTGATCTCTTCTCTGCACCAATTTAGTTTCACATAAGTCATTTCATTTTTCAGTTGAACATTACTTTAAATATTTTAATTTGCTCAGCAGACAACCCTCAAGCTAGACCAATCTGCAAATAGAGGACATACGAGAGCTTCTGCTGTATCAGAGCTTGGGTGTTGTATGAGGTGGGAAGACAATAGGTGCTGTGATGAGCATAGTTGTAATGTATAACCCTCTCCAGTAAAACTGGCTTTTATCTGTAGGTCGTTTCCCTTTATGAATATTAACTCTGTTGCTCTGAACATCCATTTTCTGCCAGAAGGTCTTACATTTATTTCAGATTAAACTTTATGGTCAACTACAACAAGTAAGACAATTTGCTTTGGTCTCAAACATTTTTGTTACAAGATAAACTGTTGAATACCATACCTAGCATGGAAAGAAAACACAATAAAGCTATTAATAAATGTCTTTAAAACAAAAAAAGGTTCAAAAGTAAAAGTAGGACTAGCCTATATGATTTCTGATGTCCTTCTCTTGGTAGTGTTAAGCTGAGCAGTCTCTTGGCCATTACCGAGCAATTATGGTATTCATGTGTTATTATTTTGAACAGGTGGATGATTGTTTCCACACCAGTGTCACTAAGACAAGTTACAATACGCCTGTTTTATTTGTCATTTTAAAAATGTCAATGTGTTGTTAGTTTTGGTCTTTCCATGGGATTTGTTGACAATACCTTTTTTATAAAATGTTGCCAGCCTTGTCCTTTTTAACAGCCTAGGTCTGCTAGCAACACACATTTGACTTGGAAGAAGTTTAGTGCCAGGTGGTAAGTCATATTCTGCTTCATAGCGTTCACGGGTATTTCGATAGCAGGTGTGTGGGTCATTGTGTTGGCCATACTAAATGCAAATGTCTCCCTATAACATGCAAATCTATGCAAAATGGGGTAAGATCTAGGAATTGATGCAAAGAGGACATCTGACAGCGCTATGTCCATTTCAGACGTTTACCTGCTGTATCTTTATGTGAGAGGCTGAGGTGGAATTGTTTGCCAGAATAATCTGGTGCCTTGCTCAAGGGGGCACCATGATGCTGGTAGTTGCTGGAGTAACAGAAAGCCACTCACTCATTTACTGTGTAGGCTAATTGTCACTTGTTTGCATGACTGAGCTAGATAATTTTCTGAACACAGACTGGCTTCAGGGAAGAAGGGCATTTCGTTTACTCCCACACTGCATTCGAAATCATAAAATGAATGTGTGAGAGCTCTTATTTGCATCAAGCCTATGCTTTTAAAACATGCAGGGGTGTGGACAAGTGCTGGGTTCATCTAAGATTGGCGCAGTCTGTTTCGTAGCCCACAACGCAGTCACCGTCCATGGCCTTTGTTTAGAAAACTTAAAATAGTTTATGAATTACAAAGTTATATTCCCTCCACGTTTTCAAAACCTGTCCTGACATTTTATCGATGTCAGTCTCCTTTCTCATGGGAGCGGTGGTATGTGACCCTTCTGGCTCCAGGTGGAATTTCATAAAACCACCTTTGCTCTATCCGACGGCGGTGACCGAGACTCTTGTCTGTTGCATTCAACCTTTTACCCGCCTGCACTCTGTTTAACACACCCCTTCTCTCCTTTCAGCCCCTATGGTTCACGTTTCTTCCTCTGTCTCTCTAACCTCTGCCTCTTTATCTTTCATCATCTCTCCTCTGCTGTCTGCCTCTACCTTTCTCTAATGTCTTGCTGTCTTTTCTCACCTCCACTATACCTCCATTCTTTGCTCCCGCCCTTATCCTTATCCCCCTTTTTTTAAATTCAAAATCAGATAGATGATCCTGACAGTCCTCATTAATTGTGTATGATAGCGTTAAGTCTCTAAGCACTCAGATGGGTCACAGAGTTTGGAGGACAAAAGAGGCGATATCAGCCAATGTGACACTTTTGTGCCTTTCTGCCTAGACCAGTCCAGCTGCCCTCTCCCTTTTTATTTCCCTTTTCACTCCCGCCCTCCCTCCATTCCCCAGAGGACGACTGTCAGTTGCTCTTTCTCCTGAGTCATAGATAAGGAAGGAAGGTTTCTCTAACGTGACAGTCCATAACAACAGTGGGCTGTCAAGCCAATAAACCACTCTTTAGCCCCTTTCACACATGCAGTCTATCCCTGAAATGTTGAGGAACATTTCCTGCATGGGGTCATGTGTGAATGGGAGCAGGGATCGATATTCAGGCAAATCTGTACTGCCAATTTCCCACCTCAAGACCTAGTAACCTTTCAGGGAAAATGCCGGTACGGCTGTGTTGTGAATGAAAGCAGAGACATTGCAGGGACAAGCATCTCAAGGGTTACGTCCATCTGACAAAAAATACTTTCACATGGAGTGAGCGAACCAATCACAAGACTCCGCTGATGACATATTTGAATCCGCGACAAAAACAGTTCCTCGCCCGCCATGTTCCTGAAAATAATAAGAGACCTCTTCTGCTGCATACACGTACATTCCTGCCTTGCCCTATCTTCTTCTTCTTCTGTTGAGTTTTATGGCGTTTGGCATCCATAGGTGTTGCATTACCGCCATCTGCTGGACTGTCCCTTGCTCCGGCATTGCCATGGCATTTGTGAAAGCGCAAGATGGAAATGTACCTGAATGTAGCTGCATGTGTGAATAGTGAAAATCACTAGGGGTGCATTAAAGGTTAGTCCCGGTAATTTACTATGTAGAATTATGCGTCAAAGAGTCTTTAGTTGCCATAAGGACAATGACCCAAGTGCATTTTTGGTAATAGCTTTTGTCAGTTCTAGATGATGATATTTTCATAATGAGCTATGTAATGCATTCTTTAATGCCAATTTAGAGAAAAGTGTTGATAAATTATGCACAAAGATTTTTATCTATCAAGCCAAAACTCGATGCAGAAGGTACTTGGCTACGATGAACAATCTCAATCATCTCTGTAATGTTTTGGGGACCTGGGCCCTACCACCGAGTTAAAATGGCTAACAATTACAAGAGTAGTTTTGTAAATGGCAGAATACCGCTCCATTAGACAGAGTCCAATCCTCAGAGCCGAGAGGCAAGACATGGTTGATTTTCATTGAAGTAGATTGGTTGATGAAGCTTAGGTCTCCTAGGCACCGGCTAATTAGAGACGTGAAGACCTGAGTTTATTAGCGGCAAGGCAAAGTGCATGGACTGCGGCTACAGTGAACACGCATCAGGGACATTACTCGCACGTTAAACACAGCCTCGCCTTTTACTTCAGACAGCCAGTGTACTACCCTAATTGGATCTGCTCTCATGTATAGACATATTACATTATTTTGAATTGAATATATTTGTGTTGGTCAGACAAAACAAGCTATTCAGAGAGTTGTTTTTGAAGGGCATTTTTCACTGTTTTCTAACATACTAGCCAAATGATTAATCAATTAGCTGTACAAATAATCAACAGATTCATTGGTCATGTTAGAATTAGTTGCAGCACCACATGGCAGCGCCCACCGTTGGTCCAAGTCTTAAGGCAGATTTAGTTGACTTGAGTTTTATCATATACAGTAACAACTGGATGAGATGTGGAGCATTTGTTTTGTCCTCCATATTTTTGTCCTTGCTTAGAATGTAATCTATTGGCTGTTGGTGTAAATGAAAGCCTGAGTCAATCAGTAAAGTGTATTGGTAATTAATGCAGCTTGTTATCTTCCATGGTCCTCCTGTTTATAAGGCTCAGAATTTTTCTTATCTCCGTCTAAAATATTTTTTCCGTCTTGGTACCTTTCATGCTTTCTCTCTCGTCTTTCACCGTCCCTTTCACTCACCTAACATTGCTTATGTCTAGGGCTGCAACAAAAGATTTTTTTATTATTTTCTTGATCAATCGATTCGTTTTGGTTTACAAAACATCCGAAAACAATGAAGATGACAATGAAGAAAACAATGAAAAAGAGAGGGATAGAGGGATATTCATTTAACAACAATGTTAAGACAAGGAAACGCAGCAAATTCTCACATTAAGAAGCTGGAATCTTCAAATGTTTTGCTTGAATAATTACTTAAAAGATTAATTGATTATCAAAGTAGTTGCCGATTAATTAAATTGACTTATCTTTACACTCATCTCTCTACTACTGTCTCACATTCTTTTACTTTTTGTCCCATCATCCTTCCCAGCCTTTGTTTTTTGTTCTCACAACCCCTCTCTCTCTCTGCCTCCTCTTTCAGGTATACCCTGGGTTAATGGTGACTGCCGGCCTCATCCACTACGTGCTCAATCTGCTCCACATCACGGTCCACATCCGTGACGTGTGTGTCTTTCTGGCGCCGGTGTTCAGTGGTCTAACCGCCATCTCCACCTTCCTGCTGACGCGGGAGCTGTGGAACCAGGGTGCAGGGCTGCTGGCGGCCTGCTTCATTGCCATCGTCCCAGGCTACATCTCCCGCTCCGTTGCTGGCTCTTTCGATAATGAGGGCATTGCCATCTTCGCCCTGCAATTCACCTACTACCTCTGGGTATGTACGCTGGTCATGCGATGGAAAGGTGCAATAAGGAAGAATCTTACTGTACATGAAAATGTAATATAAGCAAACTCTTTGTCAGCTTTTAAATCTGTTTTAGCTGAAAAAGATATGTCAAAATTTCAGGGCTCAGTCTTTTGTTCATGTTTAGGGGGCAGGCTTTATGTAGCTACAAAAGTATCCCTATTTTCAATCTTACTTGGCCTCAGATGTTGAATAATTTATCCAGAGCCTTGAAAGGCACACTGGGCATCTTTGCAGACCATGCGGAGCCCAGGAAACAGCTTGCTGCACTGTAAAGCCTTCACAATACAATGACCTTTAAGAGTAGAATTGAAAAAATCTCGGGTTAAAGGTTGAATAGCCCCCCTCCCAATTTACCTTCCTTTTCTAAAATAGACGTGAACACAGCAGGTTGTGTTCTCCCCTACAGGGCAGCTAATCTTGTTGAATTTGCACCATCTTTGTGTTCAACAAGTTCAGATTTATTTTGTAACAAAAAATATTTTTCCTTCAGTGATTAAAACATCATGTGTCCAGGTTATCCTTGTTCTGCAAGGTAGACCTTGACCGAACAATTCCACAGATGGAAGAGAAAATGTTTGAGTACAGCTTGGATGCTTGCAGGAACTACAGTGCAAAGAATCTTTTGAATTGGTCTTCCACAGCAGGTGGATGGAGGGAGCTTTTCAAGCTGATAGATGTCTGAAACAGACTTTTCACTGTGCCTCAGTCTGTCCTCCCTTTTCAGTTGCATCAGCAGCTATCTTACTATGAATGCATCTAGTGTGTGTGTGTGTGTGTGAAAATGAAGAGCTCTGCTTTGCAAACAATTTTATCCTCTTCTTCCTTATTATTGGAGTTGACCTTGACAAGCATTGAGGAGGTTTTCATTCTGTATTGAGCTGTATCCGTTAAGTGATACATGCTTTATTTTTATATTTTTACTTTAAAACTCTATTTTAAAAATGCTAATGCAAGAACAGGATTTATGTGAAAATGTGGAAAGGAAACTTGAGATAGAAAAGAACTCAATATTTCCAGATAACCAGCTTAATGAAAATGGAAGTAATCAGCTTCTTCTGTTAAACCAGGTTTCTCCTGACAGTAAAGAGGTGGGTTGAGATTGTAAAAGCCATTTATATGCAACATCAACAGATTAAGAGCAGCGCAATAGACATACGATGACGATTTCCCTGCGGTAATAATGTTGCAGTAAAGATAGAATTGAATGTAAGGGCACCAATAGATAAAATAACAGCAGAAATACTAGAAAATAAAATAAAAAATGAAAACAATAGAGTATAAATGAATGAATTCATTATTTAGGTCTTGCTGTATGCTGCTAATACTTTCAACACATTACATTAACATTGACATTTATTCATTTGGTTTTTGTTCAAATAAGGTAGTTTTTTTTTTTTGTTGGTTTGTTTTTTGAGAAAGAGAGGGATCAAGAGAGAGAGACAGAAAGAGCATATAAGGGGAATACTCTTGGAAGAGGTAGGTCGTTTTTTTAAAGACAGAAGGTGATTCTACTGACCAAATTGAGTTCAGTAACTTGGTCCAAAACTGAGGGACCACACAGAAGAGTTTGGATTGAGATTTCCTGCCTCACAGTGATGGTAGGACTTTCTGTTGTTTATTTGCACACCACAGTGAACCAGAAGGCTCATACACCTGAATGAGGGCATTCAGGTGGGTGCTGTGCTAGTGGCCACTCTGTAGGGGAGCATTAGTGACTTGAACTTAATGCGAGCACAAACAGGGAGCCAGTGGAGAGAAATGAAAAGTGGAGTGACATGAGCTGCTTTTGGCTGGTTGATGTGCTGCCGCATTTTGGACCATTTGCAGAGGTTTTACTCTGCATGCTGGCGGCCATGGACTTGAAAGACATTTATTTATAACATTTGTGTTCTTCTGTCATGAAGAACATAAAATTTAAAATGAATAGATGTGCGCAGTACATGACATAACTGTTAAAAGTAATCTTGTTTCTGCTGCTGAGGCTAGAGAGGATTGCTGGAGGAAAACTGCAGATACTCTAAATGCATAAATATCACTGCCTGTCATTAGAGCACTGTGGGCATACTTCTTATTTATACAATGTCATCTCATGGAGTCTATAATTTAGTTTTTCTATCAACAAAATTGCCTCATTCTTCTGTAGACTGCAGTGATATAATATAAAGGTAACAGGTTACAGTCAAGCAATTACAGTCATCACTGTGACCGAATTTCACCTCTCCACAGTTGACCTGCACAGGAGCAGGTGTCAAATGAATATGACAGTTCAAAGTGAATCAAATAGCAAAAGATGAAATTGATTGTAAGGACATTATTTGCAAGTAGCTGCTTGCACAGGCCTTAATAATTAAAACTGAGTCTGCAAGGAGCCAGCCGCCGCCACCGGCAAGTCCTTCTCCTAAACATGCACACAACAGTGAAAGAATGAATGTACAATATAATATCATTCAAAATAATTTACCCTTAATGCTTGGCTGCAAACGTAAGCATGATTTTGACTGGCCTCCAGTTTTGTTTTGATGCTATGTTGTTAACACTGCCATTAGCCATTATCTTTGGCTTTAAACGATACATTCAGACAAACATTAAGAACAGAAATGACGAAAGAAATTCAAATACCAATCAGCTATTGCTTTCATTCATTGATTTACTTGTAGCTAAAGCTTCTTTGTGTCTTCTTCTTTGCATCGCTCCTGCTGCTCAGTTTACTTTGGCAAAGGACATTACTTTTTTTTTTTATTAAGCTCTGAAGCTTTGGTATTATCTAGAAAAGATTATTACATGATAGGATGCCGCAATGCTATTGGAACCAGAGGAGACTCATACAAATAAGCCTCTTGTTCGTTATTGACCAAGTGTAGCTGTGTAGTTGTAGAAAGACGTATCGTTAAAGTGTACCAGAGTTACAGAAATAAAGCAGACAAATAAAACCCCAGTTTTATTTAAACTACATTGATTATTTTTTTATTATACCCACAGCGTTCAAACATAACCGCAGCTGTTAAAAAATACCCTCACTGCTAAAAACAGTGTAAGACCAGCAGGAGTCCCACATTTATGCAGATGTGTATTTGGAGGCCATACAAAGTTGCTCATCAGCATTCAGGATAAATGTTCAGTCTTAGCTGATAGTTTGGTAAGTCAATTAATGCACAGCACGCAGTAACAGATTCAGGCTAGTTAAGCCTAAACTATCCATACAACAAATGCAAAGACATGATCGTCACAGATGTTGGTAAATTGGTAAACACGGAAATCAAGGTTTTGCCAGTTGATGTTCACATTGCCTTTGTGTGCATAAAGATGTCTCTTTATAAGGGGCTTGAAATGAAACGTATAGTTGTTATAGATACTACAAAACACTTGATCTGCATACTGCTTGGCAATTAACAAATGAAATGGCAGCTGTAAAAAGACAGTTGGAAGTGAGAAGCATCGTAAACATTTTGTACTTTACTATTTATCTTCAATTTCGTCAGGTATTCATTTTTTTTGGTTGTCAATTTAAATTTGCAGTTTAGAGTTTTCTGTTTCCAGGTTCACTATATATATATATATATATATATATGATTATGCAATTTACATGACACAGAGACACAAATTTGCTGGATGGCAGCAGTGCCGCACATTAAACAGGCTGGAGAGCAGGAAGACTGGTGCTCTAACTGTCCTCACCCAAGAGTGTTTCACTAAGTGAACAGAAAAGAGCTTTCATTATGCATGCCACAGGCAGTCAGCGAGTGGTAATAGTACCTCGTAGGCTATTTGTCCAATTTTTATTTTACCTTCAAGGCGCTGATCTCCCTTTATGCTCGAGCGTAAAGACACGCTGCGCGGTGGAGGCTTTCATCCAGGTAGAAGAAGTGATGCGGGTATTTCGTCATGCCATGCCTCACTGCTGTTTGTCACAGCGTAACAAGCTTGGCAGTACAGTTGCCGCCAGGTTGGACAGGACCTTTTATCTGTCCAAGGATTCAGCCATCCCAGTTTATGTCACTTTGTCAAATCGTGCATGGATGCATCTCTACATGTGGTTTCAAGGTAGTATGATTCACTAGGCTCGAGTGTGCTTGCGGACAGCTCTACGGCCCTTTTTTGAACTCGCTCACTGCCACTGATCTGGCAGTGACCTACAGTTTAGTGTCCAGGTGGCTGGCTGAGCACGCCTGTTGTGTCTACAATTTAAGTCCCGATACAACACGACTGGCTCTGTGTCTGTGTACCAGCTCAGCAGAGTGAAACCAAACAGCTGATAGTGCTACTACTCACTGGGAGAGCTGACATCCTCAAACATACCGTGCATATTTGGGAGCCAAACATACTTAGGAAATGTATATTATGCACACATGTATATACAGGCTTTTATACGTACATGTACAGAAAAATACAAATCACAGAATTTGATTTGCTTTTAAGATCACTGGCATTGCAGAGATTTTTAAATCATATTTCAAGGAAACTGTTCTGATCTGTATAGCCTGTGTGTAATTTAAGTTAGGAACAGACCCTAACATTATTGGGACACCCCACACGTAACGACCATTTCCACCAACATGCACATATTTGTAGTCAAAAAAGAGCACATATTGAACGTTTTAGTAAAAACAAAGGGTCGATACATCAAACGACAGGTAGACTTTGATTAGATTGCGACTCTAGACAACTCATGCATGACTCTACCAAAACAAAAAGAGACGAGACCGTTTTCCTTGCTAATTTATATTGAAATTAGCACAGAAAGAGCAAGGAAACAAAGGAAAGTCACAAAACTTTGTTGAGATGAGACATATTGAGGGAGTTGGGCAACGGGGACTGCAAACTCTGCACAGAGCTGCAGATAAGTGAACTGTGTAAAAATGTGAACTTCAGGTGAACTGTCTCTCTGCACAGAAATCTGAATGAACTGCATTATGAAATAATATTCTTTACTCTCCAAAATAATACTCTAAAATACGTTTGATACGTTTTCTTGCTGTTTTCACTCAGATTTTAAAATTATTACTCCCGCTCACACGTGATGTTGACTTTCCTGATTTCAATTTTTATAAATGTTTGAAATAATATGAATAAGAACGATGAGCAAATCATGACTGATCAGTGCCAGATCAGGCATGACCCCCCAATTATAAATACAATCGGCCTAACAATTATAATGTTTGTCAGCCTCTTTATGTAGATAGGTAGATGGGTTTCTTATTTTTACAGTAAGTATTATGAAACCTTTTATGGGACATTTGGCACTTTTTAAATGATAACAAGAGGGCCTTCATCCTTATCCTTCCAGTCTGGTCCCATCCATTCCTAACACATCCAAGGTGTTTTCCTGCAGGAGTCTCCAAAATTCACCGTCTAACTTTTCAGGACTCATCCAAAAACTGTCACTATAACCATTTGTATCACACCAGGAAATGTGTATTAGGGTGTGTTATGGACATCTTTGTCTCTGCGCTATCATAATGGCCTCTTGTCATCTTTTGTGTATGATAAATACATCTCCAAGTGAGGCAGGTGTTGCTCGCAGCAGCCATCACTGCCTCTTAAGGTGATGTGTCATCAGCGAAGCAGTGCCATCGGGAAAAAATCCCCCTCCACTCACCTGCCACCTCTCACGTCCTCCGTTCTATTTGGCAAGGGCCCTGAAAAACAATCATCCTGGCCATGCACCACTGCTTCCCATTATCAGTCTCATTTGCCCACATTTGTCTTTGCGTTTTCCTTTCCTCCTCTCCGTGTTTCTTCCATCTTGTCTCCCTTTAATTGTCTTTGTCTTCTTTTGTCCCTGCCATTGTTTGCCTCTTGCCGCATTCTGCTTTCTGCCTCTTCTTTCTTGTTCTTCCCGCCTTGATTTGTCTTCCTTGTCTCATTCCTTTCTTCCGCTCTCTTCCTTGTCTCTTTACCCCCGTCCTCTCCTCCACACGGCAAAAATGCACAAAGCCGTTCTCTCAAGCCTCAGCCCAATCTTCATTACCGACTCCTTCATTTTATCCGCTAATAACCCATTCAACTCCTCTGGCTTAATCTCTGTGTTTACCCCCCCGCTTTCTTGGAACACACACACACACACACACCCTCCCATAATCTATAATTGAATCCTCTCACACCCAGGAGAGCTGCTCTTTTTAACACCACAGCTCTTGGTAACATGAATACACACAGAGTTGCACTGCCTCCCTCCCTTGCCCTAACCCCGTGCACCATGCCTGCATTGTTGTAACACTAATTCCGCTCTTTCTCTCGGCTCACATTTAATTAGCTGGACTGGTATCGCACTGTGTGACTTCTGTGTCTTCACAAAGAGAGTGGCGGCTGGGAGGGCAGTTGGAAGACGGGGTTGAGGCACCAGTTGAACATGGCTTGTACATGCCTCTGAATAGACAACACAAGGCTGCACACTAGCTTTGGCCCAGCTTGAGTGGAGATATTGTCTGAGGAGAACACAGCAGCTTGTAGAGTAACTGAAGTCATCCTAATCTGTCATTGCTTGTTTTCACTTTTAAACAAAAGAAGCTACAAAAGAAGCAAAGACTCAACATGAATTTATGGGGAAAGTGTTTTGGTGGCTGTGCCTTTGGCAGTATACACTAGCTAAAGCTAATGCAGTATAATAAAACAGCCTTGCAGTGAGTCCTACTTTCAGGAGTTATAATGTTCAGTTTTTGTTGAAAATGTTTTATACAGGTGTTGAGTCATCTTTATGATCATTTTGGAGGCTGCAGTTTGTGGTGCTGTTGAATTGTATCGCATTACACTGAGAGGCATTTCTAATATTTTGTCCACCCCATTTTTATCAATGAAGGCACTAAATATTAGCAACACCTCTCAGTATAACACAATACAGTTCAGCAGCACCACAGACTACAGCCTCTAAACTAATCATGAAGTTGAATCAACACCTCTCCAAAGGATTTATTACAGGACTGTTGTATTGGACTGCATTAGTTTTAGCTAGCTGTACCTAATAAACTGGCAACTAAGTGTAAGTTATAACTAAAGCCCCATTTGGACAGGATTAATATTAAAGGGGGAGGTGGATGATGATGATAATAATAATAATACTGTGTATCTTCCCTCCTCCCTCACATTTTACCTGCAAACTACAGGAGCTGATTCTGTAAGACGGTGATTTGTTGCGGGACAACCATGTAACTTGTATCACCAGTGGGCTTAGTATTATTTTTGTATTTACCATCAATTATTTAGCTGTGATTTAATTATTAACACAGACAGTACTTAAATGTCTCCTTCTGGGGGTCGATTAGACTATGCTTTTACACTAAGAAATAGGGCTGGTATCTGAAACAGTATTAAATATGTTTAATTAGCTCGCTACACATAAAGTCTGACTGTATCAAAGAAAGACCAGCAGAGACAGAATCATCTGTAATATGACAAAACAACAACCCATTTGATGAGCTTACAGAGGGTTTGGTATCGTAAAGTATATCTTGACTTTTTCCTTCATTGTATGACTTGACTGATGTTAATGAGTTATCTGTCAAGTTAACAAAATTCTATTCTACAAATCAGACGTTTTATGGGATCAAAATCAGTCACTAGTGCAATAATATTAAATAATATTAAAATCACCTCATCTCCCCTAGAGCAATAAATCTCCTCTGAATGGGGCTTTAGTCCTGTTATGCCAACCCCGAACAGAGCAACAAGGCCCTTAAACGTTGTTATTTCCACAAGCAAAAGTTCCACCCTCTTATAGGAGAAAATGATAATCAGGTCACCACAGACCTACTTACTGTGACCCACCTCAACACATAGGGATTGCACTTCTTGAGGACGGTTTATTTCTGCATGCAGCTACAGTATGAAGCAGTGTCTGTGTGCGTGTCTCTCTGTGCAGTTGATTGATTGGTGGTGGATCCAGGGGGTCTGTCTGTGAGGCTCTGCTGGGTATTTGGGCAGGGGGAGACCACCTTGGTCCAGCGATCATTGATTCCCCCTCCCCCCCCCCAACCCTGCAACCCTGCTTGTCACTGGTACCCTCCCTGAGTTTGATCATTTGAAAGGTCACTGTTAAATCCTTCTTTTATTCTGTGTGTGTGTGTGTGTGTGTGTGTACATTTTTATTGTCTTGATGTGTTTTTAAATGTTAATGTGTACACTTGTCTGCTTTATCGTCCTGTGGCGGGGAAGGAGAGCTTGTTTACAAGATGTTTTCGTTGGTCTAGTCTGATCCGCTCTCCTCTCATCCTCTCTCTCACCACAGCTGGCTTTTTCATATCTGCTCTGATCATTAGACTGTGATCATTAAACTACTTTTAAACATGCACAAAATATGCATTTTTGTCTCCTTTTTAAGCCATTTAAAGTGTAAATACAAGTTGGTTTTACATATTTTCCATTACAGTTTCGAAATGCATGTCTTAATACTCTTAAATCTGACTATTTGTTTTATGGTCGCCCACTGCTGAAACACTAGAGTGAACCTTTAGTAGAGAGGACAGCCTGCACTGATTTTTCTGCTGTAATTGAAGGAGTCATTATCACAGGGAATGTGCAGCCTGTGGTGCTTTTACTTTCTAGTGTCTCTGAAACACAATCTCTGTGGGTCTCCATGTATTATTTGATGTTGAAGCTTATGACTACAATACTGCTGTGACTCTTGTATCATTTTGTGATCTCTTATTTCTCTCTCGTAGGTGAAATCGGTGAAGACAGGCTCGGTATTCTGGACCATTGGCTGTTGTCTCTGCTATTTCTACATGGTAAGAATAGTTCACACACAGACACACTGGGTACATACCAACCATTGGCTGGATTGGACTTATTTGACTTAATCATCCTTTTTTTTTTTTTTTTTTTTTAAGTAAGTCACGATCACATTATGACTGCGCTCTGCCATCTCTCAAATCAAATCGAGTAAAAGGGGCATAAGTATATGCTGATATATCCATTTAGGCCCCAAATTCTAAATATTTAGATTTTATACTTTTACTCATAGTATAATTAATTTTTTTGACACATTTCTATTTTTTATTTGATTTAAATATATGATGTGTGTAATGTGCTTTGTGTTATTTTGCTTGTGTTTCTGTTTCACTCCTGTGAAGACAAAAAGAGTGATTGATTAAGATCACTGAGTAGGGTTTGGTATAATTTGGGTTTTTATCTTATAAACCTTTTTCCATTTCTTGTCCTATTATTTGAGTCAGAAGACACCAAAATATATTCAAAGCGAAAATCTCTGTACATTTACGTTGCCGTAAACAATCATCATAAGCAACAAGGGGTTCCCTGATTCTTTTCAGTTAAAATGTAAAATGAAGAAATATATAAATATTCTATATTTTGGCAAGCACAAAGAACATTCACTGTTTTGTACTTGTTCTTGATAATT
Source organism: Macquaria ambigua (assembly GCA_008360985.2). Lineage (NCBI taxonomy): Eukaryota > Metazoa > Chordata > Actinopteri > Centrarchiformes > Percichthyidae > Macquaria > Macquaria ambigua. The sequence goes on along the minus strand of VMKM01000274.1, from coordinate 378,780 downwards.
AACCCTGCTCCTGAGACGGTGGTGTTGGAGCGATTTTTCCTCTGTCCAGCATGGACATGGCAATGCATGGCAGAAAGGGGAGAAGCAGTTCAGCTAGTGTTTCCTGCATTATTAATGAATTCGGGCACAAGCCCATCAGGGGATTGATGAGAGAGATGAGCTAAAAAGACGATCCAGGCACACTGCCTCAGCGACAGATTGTTTGCATGTGTGTGTGAGGGTGCGTGAGCGCCTATGAAAATCTCCAGCTTCTTGCTCATTCCAGGCTTAATCTCGGCGGCCAGCGGTGAGACAGATATCAATTGAAACAGATTACTGAAATCCAGCTTCATCGATCACACTGGGCCACAGCATCCGAGGGCGAGGTAGAGAGGATTGGAGAGAGACACGAGAGAGGAGTGATGGACAGATGAATAGAATAGGAGACAAAACAGAGGATGGAGATAGAGGCAGAGACAAAGGAATAGAGAGAGGTGTGGAAAGATAGGGGGGGAGGGATAGAGGGGGACAGAGAGATGGAGAGAAATACAGAACGATAAGACAGGAGAGAGAACATATTGTGATGTGTAACTTCCACACTGTCCTAGTCAGCAGCAATGGGAACATCGAGTCTCCATGCTTCTTTTTCCTTATTACTAGTTTCTCTCCTTCACACCCTCCCTCCCCCTCTCCTGATGATGTGATGTTCCTCTGTACTGTATCTGCAGACCACCCACTGTTGCAGATGAGGCCTCTAGCAGCGAGCAACAAACTAGGCTTGTATGTCTCCATCAACACCACCAGCTTCCCGACTGCCCCCACTGTCTCCTGCGCGCATAGTGCCGCATACACTCGTTGACCCACCCCTACTTTTTTACCACCCCATCACCTTATGCTGTCAATTTAATCAGGATATAGCCAAGGCTACCTTTTCCCGTGGGGCTTAATCGAATGTGACACTCGTAAAGCAGATATGGAGACAGAGAGGGAGAGATCCCCTGTCTGGATATTGGCATAATCAGATAGGAGAGGACAGAGAAGGACGAGATTAAGAAGAGGATCAGAGCAGCAGGACCTACTGATGGACAGGAGCCACAGGAACCATTCTGCTTCGCTGCGCAACATCCTCCTTTCATCCCTCCAGGGGTGAGGGTAGAGTGGGTGAGGGGAAAAACAGAGGACAGGGCGAAAGCAGATGCATGGCTCAACTGCACTGCGCTGATCATTCCCAAAGCTTTGGCTTACTTCTCTCTAAACCCTCCACAGTCCCCTCTAGCAGAGCAGCCTGTAACATCAGGGCACGCCAAAAGCTCTTTTGCTCAAGTATTGATTAAATGCTCTGAACACATGGCTCCTCAAGTGATTGTTTAAAAGATGTCACTTTGTTTGACTTGTTAGCCATGTTAGCAGCGTGGCTCTAGGGATGTCAATGGTCGATCATTCCACCGCTTTGGTCCAGACTGAAATATCTAACTAACGGATAGGTTGCCATGAAATTTTGGACAGACGTCCACAGTCCCCAGAGGATGAGGCCTACTAATAATGCCACCAGTCAGTGTTCACCTGTCCTGTAAAATATCTCAACATCTTCTTAATGAACTAGAAAGTCACTGCTGGTGTTAGAGAGTGAATAATCACATATAAACAGAACCACATTCATATTCCATGTTTCACAAATGGCCAGAATGACGCCCAACAAGAGCACAGAGGCAGGCTGCAAAGCTTGTGCACACAAATACAAATGTACACAGCCACATAATAAACCCCTTCTCCCTGTTGCATGCTGTGTTCTCTATATCCTCTTCAGAGTGGCCCCGAGGTCATCAGATAAGCCCAGTATGAAATGCAGAGAGCGATAACGGCTAAAAGACTTTGCTCCAAACATTTTGTGATTCCTGCCCTCAGCTGTTAGCCCATGGCTTGGGCAGAGGGCAGGCTGTTAGAACCAGAATTTCAAATAGAAACACACACACACACACACACACACAGCTTTGGTTTCTGTCATGGGCATTCATCTTTGCATGGTCCTCTAATGTGACCAGATGGCCAGTTTCTCCCATTCTTTTTTCCTCCAGTTGATTGTGCGCTCTGCTGGCATGTCCATTTATTCTAAAAGCTCGGTTGGTGAATCTGCAATCAAATTGCATTGTATAGTTTGCTGAATAACAGACGCTGATATCACCTTCATGGTATATCAAAGTTAAGTCAAGTCAAGGCATTTTTATTTGTATAGCCCAATATCAAAAATCACAAATTTGCCTCTCTAGGGGCTTTACAATCTGTACAGCATATGTCACTCTCTATCCTTAGACCCTCCGTTCGGATAAGAAAAGCCATTGCACCACTGTGACTAAGTACAGCCTCAGAGAGTCGCTAGCATGGTTGTAAGAAATAGATATATTCAACTTGGTGCTAAATAATACTAAAAAGCAAACAAACATGGATGCCTTGTGCCAGTTGAAGCCCATTATTGACTCTGTTACTAAACCCTGCTTTAATGCCAATTTGGTAAGTGAACAAAATGTTTTAAGCCTACATGGCAAACTGCAAATTATAAAACTAACACAACAGCAGACAAGTATTAATTTAGTGTGTAAATTACACCAGTTATTAGAACTGCTGGTAATCTCCACTTTGAGTTGCCCTGAACACAAATGTACATATTGACCATGAGAATTTTTCTAATCACCATCTTCCATCCCTCTGACATGACATTGCGCTTCCTACATTTTGCCCAGTTAAGTAAGAAAAACAAGCCTTAAAAATAATGTTGACTTTGACTCTCTGAGTCAATAATGCACCTCACGGATACCAGGGAGTCTAACTCAGAGAGATCAAAATCAATAATAGTCTTTTTTTTATTAGGTTTACCCTGAAGAAACACTGGTGCGGTTGGCATGGTTTTTGTGAATTAACACATGCCATGATTTCACAAACATGCCTGTCGATTGATAGACCTTCACAACTAAGTGACTTGGTGACTTGTCCGTCTTGTCTTTGTAGACATGGCTTTTGCCACGTGTCCTAACATACAGTATCTTTTGGACTGGGTTAAACTGCTCAATGTCAGTATTGAGGAGCTGGTTTGACTTACTCTTTATTGCAGATACAGCATGTTTGGTAGATTGCAGTCAGTTTTGGCCAAATGCAGAGGGGGGGATTTTAATTACAATTACAATACATAACAGACATGTCATATTAAGTTTTACAGACACAGAGCCAGTAGCTTTGCACATTGTGTTTCGAGTGTTGTGTTTTCAATTAGTTCCCAGCCAGTCAGCAACAGAGACTTGATTAGCCGCCCCTGTGTCAACACTGAAAATGAGTCTTAAATTGAAGTAATCTCTGGTATTCATTCAAGTTACGGTTCACATGCTACTAATTGGCTGTCACCATCTGAAAGAACAGATGCAAACGACTGCCAATAGATAATTGCACCCAACCATTCAGCGAGGAACTTATTTCGGAGTTTTTCTTTCACTCTCTGCCTTAATGTAGCATATTAATGATTTTATCAATTAGACATTGTGTGCTCGTTTTTCCCGTGATTGCATAAGTGTGATGAATGCTCTTTTTATTGTACTTAGCAGATGCAGTGGGGCTCTTTCTGACAAGCTGCTGCGAAAAGGATCAAATAATTTGCATCCTGCAACCCCATTTCCTGTTTAATTCACTCTCTCTCTCTGCTGTCTCTGCCTCTTTCCCTGTTTCACTTTCTAGCACTTTACAACTCTCCTTTCTCTTTTCCTCTGTCTCGCTTTCTTTCTCTGAACACTCTTGCTTTTTATGTATTCTTTCACTCTTTCTCTGTGCTCTCCTCTGTCTGTCTAGTGCTCTCGCCGTTTCCATTTGCCCTTTGCTGTAGTCAAGTGTAGGCACTTGAAAACTTGTCAGTGATGTTTTTGAAGAGTCATTTTATTGCCCCCACATCCAGCGCTGTGATACTTAGCGGACCTCAAAAACGGTTGAGGTATAATTTTAGTGGAGCTTTTAAAGTTATTGGTGCATCTCACATTTTACATCTAACATGTAAAGTATGATTGCCTAGTTTTTATAAGTCTATATACATCCATTTTTATAGCTGTGTGCTTGTGTCTAATGGGGAAGAGCCAGTAAGATGTTTTTACAACCATTCTTGAACGATTCTATTCAAGGTGTGTGAGTTGATTTTTGTGCAGGGGTGCATGCGTGTAAGAAGGGCTGCTTTTTTTAATTCAAATCTTAGATCGTCACATATTGCACATATTCAGTTTTTGCTTTCACTTATATACTGTATATTGGAGCTGTAACAATTAGTTGATTAATCAACCAGCCGATCAACAAAACACTGTCTATTACTATTTGGATAATCGATTAATCGTTTCAACTAAAATGCCAACATTTGATGGTCCAACCTTCTTAGATGTGAGGATTTGCTTTATCTCTGTTTTATATAATTGTAACCTGAATATCTTTGGGTTTTGGACTGTTGGTCGGGCAAGACATGACATTTGAAGACATTACCTTGGGCACTTTTGGCATTTCATAGACTAGACAATTAATTGATTAATTGACAAAGTAATTACAATTATCGTTGGTTGCAGCCCTAAAGTGTATGAATCTTTTTTTTTTTTTGTAGGCAGTGCTCATATTTAAGTAAATAATAGTTAAACTTAATAAAGTTAAGTGGATTGTGGTGGTTGACCTTTTGGGAGTGGGGAGCTACAAACAGCACTGAATTCACAAGTTACAGTAACTTACAATAGCACGTGAATGCACCATTGTGGCAGACTTTTTATTCTGCACTTTGAATTGCATTCCCATACAGACATTTGAAAGCAAGAAATGATAAATACAACAAACACCTTTATGCTTGGGGGGGCTAATTGGGGTTTGCTGCCCCACCAAATTTGGCATATTATCGCTATTCTGTGATAACCATGTATCTCCAAAAGCGTCAACTATTCAGTTTCAACTGGTTTTTAAAAGTTTATTTTATTTTAAGAAGTAGGACACACAAAGGAGCACCTAATCCTTCAGTTTATCTAAGAAAAAGAAAAAAAATGGAGATACATGGTTTTCATTGCACAGTGACACTAAAAAACCCTTTGTGTCTCAACTGGACTTGGTTTCGATTTCCTCCCGTCACTGAGGGAAACCTGACATCTTTCCTGCAAAGCTAATTTGTAGCATTTGAACACGGAAAGCCTCCACTCAGCAGGGTTACCTTATTTGAAACCGAACAACTAAATGAAGAGTAATTGCTCATATGTGCCAGTTGTTTCTAAATGAAGAATGTTTTAGAGAAAGGATGATGTCCTAGTAGGCTGACTGACATGTTTTATGTGTATGTGTCTTCTAGGTGTCAGCATGGGGAGGCTATGTGTTTATTATCAACCTGATTCCTCTGCATGTGTTTGTGCTGCTGCTGATGCAACGCTACAGCAGAAGAGTCTACATCGGTAAGGTGCACGCGCACACACACACACACACACACACACACACACACACACACACACACACACACACACACACACACACACACACACACACAAGCAATTACACCAGACAATAACTGTTAGTGTGTGACTTGATGTTTAAAACTCCCCCACATGGCTGAAATGTGTTTTCAGATCCTCTCCCATTAGAAAAGAAATGTATACAATAAACGGACAAACCGCTACTCCTTCCTCTGCATCTCCAAACATCGTTGCCTGAGCATTTGACCCTGAAACAAGCTCAAATGCCCAGTCACGCCTGTGCTCATCTCTCACAACTGTAAGCATTCCATCATCGGCAGTGCAGACATCCACACACCCACACACCACTTAACAGTAAATGCAGCCACCTGCTACCTGATCCTTTTTATTTCTATTTGTTTTTTTTGTTTTGTTTTTTTGCAAATACCAGAGGCAGAGCGCTGGGAAGGAGGATAGGCTTGTTATTCCACAGAATATCCCAGTTTCACAGAGCACGTGGCAGCTCCAGCACATTATCCGTCGGCTTAGAGAACTGGAGCTTCAGACCCTCCACCATCCACACATCCGTCGCCAGCTTAGCAATGAGCTCGCGGCAGGCACTTCTTTCGTGGTCAAGAAAAATGATACCATGTCAAGTATCATTTACACATGATTATATGTTGTACTCATTGTAACCGCAAAGCATAGTCTTTGAGAGCTTTGAACATAAATTATGGCCTCCTCACAGTGAGAGGGATTTGACCTACGTCTGCTATATCTCCAAATGGTTCTTCAATGATGCAGGGCTGTTAGATGAAGTGGAAAATTTCCTTCCGCCTTCATTGTTCCTCAAGGATATTTGCAGCCAGAGCATAATCCAGCAAACTCATGCACCTTTTGGTAGCAAATGAGAGATGGAGAATTGTATTTTTAGACGTATTCTGTCGACAGAAAAGACATTAGGTCTTCGAGCGCTTCCCATATTCACCTATACACCTTTCCTCCTCTTTACACCTTGCAGCTCCTCTTTTCAGAGCCCAGGTGTCTCTCCGTCACTACGAATGAACATACAAAGAGGGAAAAAAAGAAAATCCCGGTTTAATAAAATGCCTTGCAGTCTGTGTTCCCTCGCAATTCATCTCTCTCTCTGTCTTGAGTCAATAGCAGATGTGTGAGAAAGAGATTGCTGAGGGCGGTCACAACTACTTCAAAAATGAGGCACACTCTTCAGGAAGAGTATGAAATCTTAATTAAGCTGGTGCGTCTGCGAATCGGTTCCCCCCAGCTACAAAGGTGGGAGTTGCACTGTTGTCAGCACCGTCGTCTCACTCCAGGCCTCCCTGCCACACTGCGCCGAGCCAGCTCCCATTTTCTCAGTAAATGACATTAGATTAGGTATTTTGTATTTACTCCCTCTGAGGTGCGACAGTGAAAATCAATAGACATTAAATACTTCTATTGAGGTTGATTTCCCTTAGCGGGACCCAAACTGGAGTGGTGGGACAGAATATAAGGTTTTTAGTATTGCAATAGTTGATTTTGATTGTTTGATTTCTTATCTGGTCTACCCTCTCTCCCTGTATCTCCTTCCCGTTTCTCTTTACAGCTTACAGCACTTTCTACATTGTGGGTCTCGTACTGTCGATGCAGATCCCTTTCGTCGGCTTCCAGCCAATCAGGACCAGCGAGCACATGGCTGCTGCCGGTAAGTCCCCCACCCTCTCTTCCTCCAGAGTTGACTGATCTGCATTCTTCTTGGAATAACAAGTTCCCTTCTAGAAAATTTCAACATGAATGACTTTCAGAGTGCAATTATGAAGTCAGCGTTTCTTGGAAAATGTTGCTGCCTCCAAGTTATGACTCAATCATGCCTTTCTCCGCAAACGTCAGAACTTCTCACAAGTGATACGTGATAGCATGGCCTTTGACTTTTACTGTTTTGGTTCACTCTCACCTCTTTCATCAGCCTTGTATCCCGATGTACACTACCTGCCTCTAACAAAGTAAGCAACTAATTGGTGAACATAATCATGCATTTAGCAGCTAAACAAATATTTCCCTCAGGAGTTGGTGGGTGAATATTGGACTTATATTCATCAGGTGGCAAGAAAAACAACTCCAAATGAATGCTTATGTTGCTCCACGTCTTCTCAGTGTCTAAATAGACAACTGTTTGCTAACAGGTTCGCTATGTCAACTTATTTAGGTGATAATATGTCAGTGTTGTTTTAAATCAGTGCAGGTTTAATGCTACATTTGTTTTTGCTAAAACACAGACTTGTGTTATAATGCATACCTTGAATTACTTGTTTTTCATTTAACACCACATGGAGCATTTCTTTTTGAAGTTTCATACAGTAATTGTGCAGACAGTCTGGGTTTTATACAAGGACATAATACAGTGCAGAGATTTTATTTCAGGTTTTCATGTCGACCTGCCCTGACCCTGCCAACAAATTTATGCCGCAAAACACGGGGGGAAGGTTCAGACTGACTGCTGTAGTTCATATATTAAAGGTGCGACTTTACATAAGCCATTTCTTGTTATCCAAAGCACCTTACAGAACCGGGGATGCACACACTTTAAGATTGGTTGGCTGCAGAGGGAATTGAATCCCCCTGCACTGACAGCGTTAGTCATGCTCCGTGTGTAGAAGAACACAGGACCTTCTCCGAATACATTTACGACATAAAAAATAAGTAAGCGGCTTCACATGCCACCCATATGGGTTCAGCTCTTAAGTACTTTTCATTTTTGGCTTGTTGGTGTAGTTTATTAAAGCTTGTTCAGTTTTGCCTCTCAAGAGTGGGCCCCATCTGCTGCCCGATAGCACGGATGGGTGCTTTTGTATGTGCATGATTCTTGTGTTCGTTTACTTCCAGATTGGGAGAGGACTGTCGTTGGCAGCTTTAGGAAGTTGAGCAGCACCTTTTTTTTTTTTTTTTTTTTTTGGTGAGAATTCTCTTTACACTGCAGCAGACGCACGTTGAAGTGTCCCTGTTTTCCTGGGTGCCTGCAACACAAACGGCATTATGAGAGGCTTTGAAGAATGCACCAACAAAAGTCATCTCTGCCTCTCTGTTTTTTGGCTCCCCACTCCCTCTATCTCTCAAAGAGCGAGTGTGTTTTCATGTCGCCAGGGTAGCAGCTGCTCAGAACATCTGGTGGTAGCATTCAGGGAGCACAGTGGGAGACAGGAAGAGAGTGACAGAGCCATGGTCGGTACCCTTGAGATGTCAGCCCCTGAGGCGGGCAGGCAGGGTGGCATAGAGTGACAAGCGTGTTAGCACCACGGCGGCTCTCCAGGAGACAGGCTGGGGCTTAACCTTGGAAATGGGTGAGACCTGCCGTGGGCAGTGGTGGGCTAGCGGAGGAGTAAGGCGATATCACACAAGGTTTGTAAAAGGATGGGAGGTGACGAAAGGGAGGGAAAGCGGGCCTCTTTTCAATTTTTTATGTCGAATTCACCATACAAACAAGGAGGCACACAGGAGAAAACGGCGCTGAGAAAAGTGACAGAGCAAAGGAACGGGGGAAAGAAGTGTGACCGAAGGGGCTGCGAAAAGAAAGACAAGGCGAGGGAAAGAGAAGGGCTTATTCACACAAATCTGTCTCATGCATTTGAAATATGTTGTCCCGCAGTATTTGTCTTTCACATCTGCATGAACAGCCAAGGGGGCTATCGCGAACTGCTTTGTGGAGAATTCTGCCAAACTGACAACGGCGCTTCTTAACCACGTAAACCCACTTTGTGCCCTGCAGGAGGCAGCATGAATCGGGGCCTCCTCAAATATTCAGTGTGAGCTTCCTTACGTGTGTTTGCTCATTCTTTTGTTTCTGTCTGTGGCTTCTCTCAGGTGTGTTTGCACTTCTCCAAGCCTATGCCTTCCTGCAGTACCTGAAGGACAGGCTGACCAGACAGGAGTTCCAGACACTTTTCTTCCTCGGAGTCTCTCTGGCTGCCGGCATGGTCTTCCTCACCGTGATTTATCTCACATACACAGGTCTGTATGTGTGCTCGCACGGTTTCACAGTATTGTTTAGTCTAGATGCACATGGTGCTTCCCATATAAACCATCTCATTTATTGTATTTTTTTTTGGTCCTTGTAAGTAGAGTTGAAACAATTAGTCGATAGAATATGACTCCGAGTATAATAATCGATTAAGATATTTATCAAGCCAAAACATTTTAGGTTTCAAGGTTTCAAAATGTTGAGGATTTGCTGCTTTTTTCTGTTTTTGTGTGATTGTAAATCGAATGTCTAAAGGTTTTAGACTGTTATTAGACAAAACGAGCCAATTGAAGACATCACCTTGGGCTCTGGGAAATTGTGTCAGACATTTTTCCCAATTTCCTGACATTTTATAAGCTAAATTAATTGAAAACATAATCAGTAACATAAAACATAATCGTTAGTTGTAGCCCTCTTGTAAGCAATTATCATCAGTTGCAACCAATATCATGGCTTGACAAATGGGGGGACTTCTCATTAATCAATATACATATTACTGAACAATAACAGCTAATCAGACAAGGAGGAGAAGAAAAAAAGAGAAAAAAGTAACGTTTAAATTGAAAAGAAACTGCGATCATGTATTAATTAATGCTCTACTACTGAATGTCTTGCAGTTAATGTGTTTACATCGATCAATACCCACGACTACATACATAACATCCAATTAACAGCTTTTAGTGAATATTTCCATGTAAGCCAAGTCTACCAATACATTTTCCCATAGTTGGTATATGAATTTGTCTACAATATGCCTGCCCAAACCAAGAAATATAACATTTGCGTCTCCCAAATGCAGCCCCAAATTCTTGTTCAATGTCAGTACATTCAATTAAAACTTCCTTTTATGTTGTGTAGTTGCACATGGAAATCAGACACAACAAAAAGTGTAGTAAAGTTGGTGAAGATGAGATCATCTCCCATTAATGATGTGTGAATGTTTAGCCAAGTTACTATCAACAAAAACTGACATTTAATATCTCCTGGAATTTTTCCCTGGTGCAGTCTTGAGTATCAGTGTCAAGATCACTCATCTCAATATAACATATCACTTTGTAATAATAGTTTTATACTACAATATTGAAATAGGAGATGGTTCATGTTTTCATCCCCATCTGTCTGTCTGTTTATTAGCACAATATGTTAGAAATTACCCTGAATTTGGCTGAGATTTGGTGGACAAATAGCCTTTTGTGCAAGGATCAGTTGACTATATTTTGATGGTGATCCAGATCTGGGATTTGAGCCATTTTAGATTTTGTTTTCTTTTTTTTTTGCCAAAAGTTACAGCGTGTTCATACACTATCCCCCGATGGTGTGACCTCCAGGCCTCCCCAGTGGGCTGCTAATCAGCGTTTGGTTCGTCAGGAAATTAAACCTGGAAGGCAAATGATAAACAAGTATAAACTGATATGGATGCTGGAAGTTGGAGAACTGTTCAGCGTTGGTGGAGGATTGTGCTCTGCTGAGTGCCTTTTTGTGAACTTGCATATGTGTTGTTTTTGACTGGCCTGGTTGAACCCAGATGCGCACAGCCAGCTGGTTGAACTTTGTCCTTGTTAATGTTTTTCTCCATTATTTTCAGCTCTGGCTCGGTTTGTGGCCACAGTGGAGGCCTCAAGGTTTCAGACCTTTCAAATTTTGCCTCCTTCCTATTTATTGATTTTTTTATTTTTTTATTTTTATTTTTTTTATTTGTCTCCTGCTGACGTATTCAGATTTAAGATGACATACCTATTCATAACATACACACAGCTATTTTGAAAGCACCAAGAGATGGAGAATTTGATGCAGAAAAAGAACACATTCCACCACAGAAGCCATTTTTAAACACCTAGTGGTGTATTACCTCAAGACTGGTCCCAAGAAAGCTAATATAGTTTACTATGTATGAAGAGAGCTCGCTTATCCCCTTAGGTTGTGTATGTACACCTTTTTTGCAGTGTGTAATGAGCCTTAATAAAGTATGTGACTGTTTTTTTTTTTTTTACCTTGAGTAAGATAGTAGGTTATTTACTACAGATTATGTGAGCACTGCAGCCAGGTATTTTGCCCAGGGCAAAGAGATGGTGGCACATTGCATCTAGAGTAATATTACCGTCCTTAGATTGGTTGCCTGCCTGCTTTAGAAGTGATTGGCTATATCAGAATTCCAGTCTCATGAGGATCCTGGCTTCGACTGGACGTCTGGTAAACGCTGTGATCTGTCAGCCATCTGAATTGAGCAGTGGGAGTCAGTGACTGTTTGGTGATATGCCAGTTTTGCAGCGAAACTGCGCATGTCCTTCCTCCGGTCTCTCAGACTTTTCTGTCTCATGAGAATCTCTGCAACAGAGTAGCCGGGTGGGTTTCCTCAGTATCTTGAACACGGAGCCAAGTATTGATTGGTTAAATCAGTGTCATCCTTTAAATCACCTCTCAAAATATCTCCTTCATCTGACTTTTACTGCTTTTTCTTGCCTGCTTTGGTTCAGCGCTTTGTAACATCTTATTTAAAAAGTGCTCTATTTTTTTCTGGTGTGAGGGAGATTGTCATTATTATTAAACACATCTTTTAAAGAGCATGAAAGGACAAAATATAGCTATATGTTGGTGCAAACACGTCACAAAATTAAAAATATGGGGCTAATGCTTTTGTTTGTGTTGTCTGCGCGCACATGTGTGAGTCGCTGTGAGAGCCTCCAGGCAACAGTTCAGAGCCGAAATGTATTCCAGATCAAAGCTTCACCAAAATAAGACATTTGTATGCGCACATAAAATGCCCTGTGCGGTCTAATTTGCAGCTTAAATGGTTTCAGTTACATTTGTAAACAAGTCAATTCCAGTAATTAAGTACCATCAATACATAATACATTTTCAGCACTGACACGTTCTCTTCTGAGGTTTTTCTTGGTTTTGAACCACAGTTAGTTGGCGGTTTAGTCGCTGGGCTTCATATGAATGTTATTTAAGGCCCAGAAAACCTTAAACCTAAAACTAGTTTTGGTTATTTCAGATCATTTTCAGATTTCTGTTTTTTTTTTTTTCTGTGCTCTTCTCACTGGTTTAAAGTAGGCAGAGCTCAGTTTTGTTTTCTAGTAAACAAACAAACGTTACGTTTACAAAATGTTCTTTATTCTTGAGGTCTAACACACGCATTGAATGCATTTCCTTCATCATGAAACATTTGTAAAGCAGATTTTCTTTTTTTAATATTATAAATTGTGGTTTGTTTTCATCCATGTTTGCTTGCTCGCAGTCTTCCTCTTCACTGCTGTTTTCGGCACATTGCTGCATTTTTTGGCACATTACCGCCACCAACTGTTGATTAGCGGAATAGCGTGAGACCAACAGCAGGATGTGAAGCAGGCTGCCTCGCACCCATCCATGTGTAACCAAAACCTTACTTTATTGGGCTCCTAGTGGTCAAAAACTCGACAGGGTACATTTAAATTCTTAATAACTGAAAACTAAGGATGTTTCTTTCAGAGCTTTACCTTGATTGTTGCTTATTTAGTCATGGATATTAAATATAGAGAAATTCATAGATCTTGTGAATTTCTCATTATACATTATATTTCAGTGTTGTTGCACACAATGAATATTAAAACTGTTCTGTAGACATCCATTGTATTATCCTCAGGCGATCTTTGCTACACATTTTTCCAGGCCTGTGGGTCAGATGGTGTTAACCCAACTGTGCAGCTTTGAATAAATAAAATGGTTTAGTTTGCCATATAAATAATTACATTTTGGTGTAACAAAAGACAATCTGATGAAAGTATTTTAAAGCTGTTTTACTAAATTTTCCTTTGCTTATCTTTACGTTAACACAATTCAACCCCTACCAACAGTCCTTGTATTCCAAAGCATTAAAAGACAAACGTTGCAGATTTCTTTATTGATTGTCTTTTCTTCCTCCAGGGTACATTGCTCCGTGGAGTGGCCGTTTCTACTCACTCTGGGACACCGGGTAAGCTCTGCTGACCTTCACACTCTCGCTGTCGATGGAACACTTGTTCAATCGAGTGCATGTGTGTGTTTTCTAAGACGGCTATAACCCCCCCCCCCACCACCACCACCACCACTCCCACTGCACCATCACAGTACAGCACAGACTCTGTGTTGAACTATTGTCTTACTTCCAAATAGCACCAGGCACCCTGTGTTCTCCAAATGCACTGCAACGTGTTTGATATTTCAGCACACCCAATCAATTCTCTCTCCCCACTCCCCCCACCCTGTCTGCTGACTGAAGCAGTATGGGATAGATTTTTTTTTTTTTCCTTTCCTCTGGAGGCTGATACTAATTCCTTAATGTGCTGTGTGTTTTCTCTTTCCTAGCTGTAATCACAAAACACTTTAGAGAGAAATATTTAAAATTGTACAGAAAGTGCTGCGTAAAAGCCCATGATGAATAAAGAGGGAACACACGGATCAGAAAAAATAAACCGCAAAAAAAAGGAACATTACTCATCTGTAGTGCTAAATTTGTTCATATTTTACAATAAGTGTGCAGGGGAGGTAAATTATCTTTTTTCCCTCTTAATTCTGGAGTTAATCAGGAGGATCTATTGTATAATTTGTCTCAACACTCCCAATGCGCTCCACCCAACATGAATTACATGCTGTCTGTCTCTAACTTCCCCTCTTTCTGTCCCCCCCCCCCCGCCTTCCCAGCTACGCTAAGATCCACATCCCCATCATAGCGTCAGTGTCTGAGCACCAGCCGACAACATGGGTCTCCTTCTTCTTCGACCTCCACATCCTGGTCTGCACGTTTCCAGCAGGCCTCTGGTTCTGTATCAAGAACATCAACGATGAACGAGTGTTTGGTAGGAAGATTTTATTTAAATCACAGCTCTGCAGTTTTTGAAAGTATGCTTTAAAACCTTAATTTCCACAGTTAATGGAGCATAGAGTTTCGAAGTACGAGGAGCTGCTGGTTCCGAAAGTGTTTTTCTCTGAATTCCCGTCTCAAGTTTTTTCCTTTAATGTCCCCAGTGTTACTCAACATAGAAACATCGGACCCTCCTGGATAATGTACCAATCCTCTGCCAATCTGCCAATTTTAATTATTTCAACTTTGTTTCACAGAAATCATGTTTTTAGCCATGTAAGCAGCGTGGCTCAAGGGATGGCAATTTCGGCCCGTCCATCTGTCGGCCCACCACTTTAGTCCACAGTGAAATATCTCAACAACTATTGGATGGATTGCCAAGAAATTTGGGTACAATCATGTCTCCATCAGGATGAATTATAACTTCGGTGATCCTCTGACTTTTCCTCTAGCTCCATCATCAGATCAAATTTTTAATTTAATATTTAATATCTAATACTTTGCTTTATGACCAAATAACTGCAAAACTAATAACATTCCCATAAGCCTCAGCAGTGCTTTATGTCTAGTGCTGATTAGCAAATGTTAGCATGCTGACGTTGAGCATTTTAGCTCAAAGCACCAACACTGTGCTTGAGTGCAGCCTCATATAGCTCCTCCCACTTCACAACTCTATTGTTTCATTCCTTATTTGCCTGTTTGAGTAGTATAGCTCTTTAATCACTAATTGATCTGTTGTTGGTGTCATTTATCTGCTTTATTAAAAGTGAGCTATAAAAAGTGTGTCATAAGTCAGATAAATCCATGTGCCTGAAAGAAAAACATGGAGGGGGTGCTGAACCTCTTTAATAAACAACTTTAGTAAGACAGCCAGGATCAAGGGCAGGGAACCTTTGAGCGCTAGAAACAGTCCTTCAGCAGTCTGTTTCTCCCTCAGACTTAATCAACCTATTACAACTATTGATTAGCCATGCACCTGTTGAGCCGGGTCGGCACTTTTCAAGGACGGAAAGCAGCCAGGCCTCTCTATTTAGGGTTTGAGTCCTGCAGAGCCAACATAGACTGATTACGCTCTGATACTCTGAACAACTCAATTTCTCTTTTTCACGTCTTTATCTCCTTCTCGCACTCTCTGCACCACTTACCGTCTCTCCTTTACATTCACGCCGTCATTCTCCTTGTCTGACCTTTGTCTGCTTTGTTTTCCCTCTCTCCCCACACCCCCGCCTCTCACCCACCACCTTGCCTTCCAGTGGCCCTGTATGCCATCAGTGCGGTCTATTTTGCCGGCGTGATGGTGCGTCTGATGCTGACACTGACTCCGGTGGTGTGCATGCTGTCTGCGGTGGCTTTCTCCAGCGTCTTTGAGCATTACATGGGAGATGACACAAAGAGGGAGAAACCCCCCGCTGAAGACAGCAGCGACGAGGACGACAAGAGGAATTCTGGGAATCTTTATGACAAGGTGAAGGCAGGACAGAATAATTGTGGAATTTCACATCAATATCTACAGAAATAATGTCACACAGTGTCGCTCTCCTAAAGGAAATTCTCATATTCTTTGCACTCATTGCCATACAACAGGTCATGTTACTAATACCTAAAATGTAATACTATAATACAACAGCAAACAAGAAAAGACAGAACTACACTCACTGAAATATTTAGTTCCTCAATGACTTTTCACACGTTTGCAGCACCTTTTGCACAGGAGTTTGGATTTATCAATTGCATGTTTGTCAGCTTCCCTCCTCACTCCCCACCAGCTTTGCTCGCCAGTTTGTGCAAACTGTGATTCAACTGTGATTCAGCTGCAACTGTTTGATGCTGTTGCCATAATTTTAGCCGTCTCACTTTGTTGAATTTTGATCTGACTACTGTCAGCGCTGAGGCAAACTGTGGCGTTGTCTATTCCAGTCCACCTTGTAATCACATCAGTTCAGGAGCTACCCACAAATATCCATCCTTTAGTCGTGTTGCTGAAATAACATTTTAGCTTGTGTAACAATTTAGTAAAATTGACAAAAGCATTACCAAGGACATGTTTAAGACACTTTTTGAACATCAATACAGCAATGTTTGTCTGCTCCTCCACTGATGGACATTTTGACTGCCACCTATGTATGTTTTTAAACATAAAGATTTCACACAATGTGATACAAATTGTGATGCACATTTCTGCTGATAGTTGGTAAAAAGGTGTTGTAAAAGCTGATATAAACAATGCAGGTTTCAAAACAAAAGGTTCTGCAAATGTTTTGAGGTCAGAAATTCATTCAGCATTAAGAAAACAGTTGTGTTGCTTTAAGACAGACACTCAACCTTCTTACATGCATTTATTTTATCAGGCAATTTATGTAATGTCATCATCTTATCATCTGGGTTCGTACAAAGTCTTTAAGGTTAGGAATATGCTTGAATTTGAATATACTCCTTGAAAAAACGCTTGATTTTCAACATAATCTGGTGTTTCATCATCTACACAATCACTCATGTAAACCAACAATCTTTTAAGATTCGAAATTAAACGATCCCGTCTTTATCGTTGTTTGTTGTCTCCTGGCATTTACAGTAACAATTTAGATGTGATGATAAAGGCTTCGAGAGTCTGGACATTTTTGGTTTAGGTACCTTGAAAGTGCTTGGAAAGTGCTTGAATTTTACTCTTAAAAAGCTGTACGAACGTGTATCATATTCATGGAGAAGTTTAGTGTTTAAAGCTTTGTTTGCTAACCGATTTTAGCTAACAAACTTTTATTTATTCAGGAAGTCTCATGAAGATCAAGATCTCATTCACAAGACAGACCTAAGAGCAAATTTCTTATATATATATATATATATATATATATATATATCTCACATTGCAACAAGTTAATTGTCACACAAAGCAGTTTTCACACACACACACACACACACACACACTAATTAAAACAGTCAGAAATATTATAAAAAATATCAGCAAACTTTAGAGTCCCTCAGTTTGGAGTTAGTGTCTGGAGTCTGGAGTTAGTGAAGTGTTATTTCCTCTTATCTACATCTATCTCCGCTCACTTTAAGTCACAGTTTAGGTGTCAGAGTAAGTAATTGGAGGAGCTGGTGAAGAAAATTTCCTCCTCACCAGATTTTTCATAGCCTTAACAATTCTCTGCTGCCAGTGTAAAGTAATATTAACTCATCACACAGCATGGGAAAGTTGAGGATGCTCTAAGATCCTTTGCGCAATTATTTCATTCAATAATTTATTTCACTCAATAATTCATCTCCCCTGAATGCTAGAGACTTTGCCGTCCGTCATAATAGTGTTTGTCTCCCCCTGCAGGCTGGCAAGGTGCGCAAGCATGTGTCGGAGCAGGAGAAGGCAGAGGAGGGTTTGGGTCCAAACATCAAGTCCATCGTCACCATGCTCATGTTGATGCTGCTGATGATGTTCGCTGTACACTGCACATGGGTCACCAGCAACGCCTACTCCAGTCCCAGCGTGGTGCTCGCCTCGTACAACCACGACGGGTACGAATTACACATGCACACACACACACTTCAGCTGGAATGTGTTAATGGATGTTAAATAACTGCAAGGAGCCAAGCATGGTCTCTAGTAATAGTTCATAATGCAGAAGGAGGGATTGCTCCACCTTGCATGCAAATGCACACGTATGTGTGAGTGTGCACGAACACACAGAGCAGCAGGAAAGAGGGAACACATGTATATTTCATAAGAGGTTTATGGAAATATTGATATGTGCACCTATAAGCATTAATGTGATTGCTTAGCTTAGTGTTTCTAGGTCACAGAAAACATCTGTGGACCATCTCTGAATTTACAAAAAGCTGATATAATATTCTCTCTGAGATTCTTTGCAGGCATTATTATTCTCTTTAAGCATTAGGGAGGAAATATTGAAGGCCAAGACTAAATGGTAGACGCAAGTTCTCATACATATATTAATGATACCGGCAGTTCTCAGACAATGGTTTAGCCGTACTACTGGGAGCAGCATAGCTGTCACTCGGCTCTTTTTCTCTCGCACATATACACCCACACACTCATGCATAAATGCGCGCACACACACACACACACACACACACACACACACAGAGAGACATAATATGATTACCATACCTACGGTTAATTGGTTGCCTGGCTTTATGTCTGCTCCCGCTCCTCGAGGTAAATTTAGGACGTGCGCGTTCAAAGTGTGAGGTGTTTTTTAACCCTCAGATTATTATGCATGGATGCTCTATTTTCAGCTGTTGTTGCCCCTCTGATTCAAAGTCTTAACTGAAATATTAATAGCCTCTGCTGCCTATATGCCTGTCGACGCTGTTACCTGTCAACCTTATTTTCCTTGTTAGGACGCGTAACATCCTGGATGACTTCAGGGAGGCCTACTACTGGTTGAGACAGAATACAGACGAGCACGCGCGCGTCATGTCGTGGTGGGACTACGGCTACCAAATAGCCGGCATGGCCAACAGGACCACACTAGTAGATAATAACACGTGGAACAACAGTCATATAGCACTGGTGAGCTCTCTTGTCTGTCTTATTCGGTTTCTTGTCTTCGTCTCTTTGCTTTCTTCCTGTTTTACTCTTTGGATTCATGTACACACACAGAGAAATGAATGATTTCTTCTAGCAGCCACTGGATGATTAGCAAGCTTTTCACTGAATTTTTCATGTAATTGCCACATTGTATAAAGCCGCTCCTTCCAACAAGCCAGATAATCTTGTTTGCTCAAACTTTTCCCATTGAATTTACACTGTAGGGGTATTTCAGTTAATTGCTGTCAGATTCTGTAGGTTTGATTTATTTTTTCTCTCTCTCTCTGCTGCCAAATGTAGAGGAATGTTTTGTGTCTTTTAGTTAAGTCTGTTAAAGCCCTCTAGCTTTCTTCTCTCTCGCTTTCTACCTGCTGCGCGTTGTCTCTTCAGCTTCTGTCCACAGGAAATGCCTCTGTTTAATAATTCCTAACAATGTTTTTGCCATTCTTTATCACTGTTTTTAGGTGGGGAAGGCCATGTCGTCCAACGAGAGCGCAGCCTACAAAATCATGAGGTCGCTGGACGTGGACTACGTGCTGATTATCTTCGGAGGTGTGATCGGCTACTCAGGAGACGATATAAACAAGTTCCTGTGGATGGTGAGGATAGCGGAGGGAGAGCACCCCAAGGACATCAGGGTGAGTGTGAGACGGCAGCACCTGCCTGCCACTGCAGCTATTCTCCAGGAAATCATGTAGCGAGCACTTACACAGAAGTGGAATCAATGTTTCCTCTTCACTCACTCTTTATAATGATGCTCAAGGACAGACCGTGTTCAGCCCACTGTGGTGCATTCATGATCCTCGACTTGAAGGCACATCCTGAACAGCAACCTTTTTGTTTATTTAAATTGCAAACAAACAAAAACACACACAAAAGGAAAAAAAGTTAAAGTTGCTTAAGAATTCAATATGAAAAGATTCATTGATGTGTTGTGTCCAAAAATAACGACAGTGACTGTAGGTCTGCAAGTTACATATGAGGAGATTTAAAGCTTAGATTCAGCGTAGTCCAGGAAGGTACGCCACATTTTCTCAAATTTGTCGGCAGAACCACGAAGTATAAACCTGAGTTTTCTTTAAGTGCTGTATGACATCTCTTAACCATAAAATGTCACTGGGAGACTGTGGGTTTCTCCAGTTTAGGAGAACTAGCCTGCATGCTAATAACATTATAAAGGTCTTGTAATTAGCTCCTCTAAGAGGACTGTCCTCTCCCGGGACGCCGAACGTGGCAATCAAAGGATCAGCTTCTATCACCTGCCCAAAAATGAACAGCAACCTGTTTTAATGCAAGAAAATATCTAATTGAGATTTTCAAGTTCATGACGTCTGGCTTGAATTGCACATGAATGCACCGCACATAACTACAAGTAACAGCCACAAAAACTGAAAAAATTCAGTCGGTTGAAAGCAACATTGCACCATGAAGCCCTGTCATACTCAGGACCTGTTGCAGAACTATTCATATTTTTTCCACCCTTTTTCATCATGTCCAGTCAGTGAGTTGTCGGTGTTCGTGCTACCAAATAACTTCACCATCTACTCATTTTCTCGACTCATTTTTATCTTACTTTGATCCTTGTCTTCTTTAGGAGAGTGACTACTTCACCCCTCAGGGAGAGTTCAGAGTGGACAAGGCCGGTTCACCAACTCTGCTCAACTGCCTCATGTACAAGATGTCCTATTACCGATTTGGTGAAATGCAGGTGAGGAGAGAATTTCTAATTAAAAACTGGCCAAGTAACATATCCAAAAACTCTACAACTCTGCATGTCTTTGATCATTTTTTACTCATCTCCAGGTGAGGTCAGGTCAGGGCTGGAGAGAAACTCTGCACTGAATTTAAAGATATTTTGTGGGGGTTATGATCCTCTTCAGAGGTACAAATAACGAGTTCCAGCTCTGTGCCAAGATCAGAAAGTAACAGGCAGCTGCCGTCGCCAAAGAAGTAAAAAGTACGGCTACTATATTATGCAGCATGCAGCTTTACCAGAGAATAACAAGCAGCTGCCACCACCAAAGGTGTAAAACTTCTCGCTACTGTATCTTAAAAGCAGAGCTGGCTGACAGACAGGCAGAAGAGGATTTATGGCGCTGCCTTGGGGAGCTCCTGAGGTTCGGAGAGGGGGTTGTTGGGGGGGGAAAGAATGGATGGAAGGGGAATATGAAGGATTGGCGGAAGCTTTGAAATGTGCCACGGCTACTTCTGGCAGGTAGCAGAGGAGAGATGAGAGGGATCCTTCTTGCCAGGTGCTTACATCCCCGCTGTAGATGCGGCCCGGCCAACAGCTCAGCTGAGATGGGAGAATCAATGCAGCCGCCAAAAGCCAAAGCTCTGTGTAGCTCACAGCGCTGTTTCGGGGGTAAAGAGATGGAGAGACACAGAAGGAGATGGAGGACAGGAGGGAGTGAGCCCAGAGAGGGAAGAAGGAAAGAGTTAGAGTAGGAGGGGAGGGGGGGTGGATTAGGTTTACGGAAACAGGATGTGACAAGGGGAAACGGGGGCTTAGAGGACATCAGGAAAAAGACAATAAGTAGAGAGGAGCGAACCATACAGGATAGTGGAGGATGCAGTTTGTAGCGTTGAGTGGAGATTAAAGGATAATACTGACAATGCATAATACAGAATAGAAAGTATCTAATGAATAGAACCAAACCAGGGACTTCATATCTCCCCAAAAACCTACTCATTTATTTCTTTTTCTTAACATTTAATTGACAAGTTGAGCAGCGCTGCTAAATACACGCAGAGAGACTAAACTATTGTGACTAATAATAATTTAATATTTAATATATATATATATTTCACACTCTGTGTCCTCCGAAGCTGCCTGAAGGCATAAACGAGATGCCAAGGTACTGTAGATGAGAACGTAGTACCCAAAGGGAGACTGGAGAGAAAGGAGGAAACAGGAGAAAAATACAATAGAGGGAAGGTAGATGGAGATTGCAGCTTTGAGAATGGAGGTGACGAGAGCAAATCAAAAGTGAGAAGGACACAGTAAGAGGAGCAGTCGAGGGCTTTTGGAGCAGAATCAGGAATAAGAGGTTGTAAGAGGCTTATACAAAGTGTAATGTAATAGTCGCTGAAGGGCAGACGCTGCGCTATAATCAAAGTGCTATCAAACTTTTTGTTTTCCTTTTATGTTTGTGTTAATTGTGTTTGTCCTTGTCTTTATCCGTTGAGCACTAATGTTTGAATTAGTAAAACTGCAGTGGGCTGAGATGGAATTAAAGTGAAGTTGCATTTTAAGATGATTCGTAAGACGATTGTCACATTTTGTCTAAAAAGTTTCCCCCATTTTCTTTAAAGGAATAGTTTGAAAATACCCTTATTTGCTTTCTTGCTGACACTTCTCTTGTGTCTGTGTGGAAAATATGAAGCTACAGTCAGCAACTGGTTAGCTTAGCTTAGCATAAAGACTGGAAACAGCTAGCAGATATGCAGATGCAGATACGGGAGTGGCATCGATCCTCTCATCCAACTCTATTTATTTCCCAAAATGTCGAACTATTCCTTTAAACCAAGACGCTTTCTGTAATTAGTCTAATGTAATGAGCCTTATCCGTCTCCCAGCTGGACTTCAGGACGCCTCCTGGCTTCGACCGAACACGCAACGCCGAGATCGGCAACAAGGATATCAAGTTCAAGCACCTGGAGGAGGCGTTCACCTCGGAGCACTGGCTGGTCAGGATCTACAAGGTCAAGAACCTGGACAACAGGGAGCCGCTGGACCACAAGCTTCGCAGTGTCGTGTCCAAGCAGAAGTACACCTCCAAAAAGGTAGCAGGAGACATCCGGTTTTGTTGTTTTAAAATAGGTGATTCATGTTTTAGAAAGATTAATGTATGTTTTATAATTTGAGGATGCTCTTAATCTCTGACAGTTGACAGGGTTCATACAAAGTCTTGAAAGTTTGGAAAATGCTTAATTTTAACAGTTATGTTTTCAAGGTTAGAAAAATGCTTCATTTTCAACATAATCTGGTGTTTCATCATCTACACAATCACTCATGTAAACCAAACGATGATCCCGTCCCGTCGTCCCCGTCTGGTGCGAGACGCCAGACGGGGAGTGGACCGGAGCGAGACTGACTGACATAAACTGGACTATAAACTTTATTTTTCGCAATTGCATTTATAGTTACATGTTAGATGTGATGATAAAAGCAATGAAAGTCTGGGCATTTTTGGTTTAGGTACCTTGAAAGTTTTTGAAAAGTGACGAACCCTGAATTCATTTCTGTATTTTTATGTTGGGGGTTGGGGTTTGTGTGGACGGGATGGAGGGTGAACGTGACGCTGCCTTGTAGTTTGGAGGAGTACCAGAACACGTCATACATTTTTCCCAGATTTTATTTTATTTATTTATTTTGGTTTCGAGGACAGAATCACTGGATTCTCTCTGGCATAAAGACAAAAAGACAAAACTATAGGCTGGGACCAGCATAGCAAAGTGTTAAGGTACTCTTTAATGAATAGTTAGGATAACAAACATCTCTCCATCACGAATAAATCAGAATATAAGCTCCAATTTAAGTTTTTAAGACCAGTATTGTACATGTGTTGGAGAGGGAGAGAGGGAGAGAGAGAGAGAATACTGAAGCAGAGTAGCTCTCAAAGTCACCAATTTCTGTGATTCTAAATTCATCATATTCAGTCGTTGAAGTCATTAGATCATATGAGTAGATTCTGTTTGATGGACCGGAAATGATATGTAAGTAATTTAAATCCAATTATATCCCGTAAATTCTAGATGAAAAGGATTTTAGTTAGATGGTTTGTCATTTGATTTGTTTTTCTTTTTTTTTTTTTCTGTCCCTCTCACCCCAGACTGCCAAGAGGAAGCGAGGACACATCAAGAACAAGCTTGTCCTGAGGAAAGGCAAGAAACTACAAAAAAAATAATGATGACGATGACGAACTCTTCTAGGAAAACAAACAAACAAATGCGAAGAAACCTCGAACAACCAATGAAGAAGAACACAGGGGCCGTTTATCTGCCACTTGGTCTCAAGTGCTTCTCATGAGGGCGCCCCCCTGTGTTGAGGAAGTTGAAGTGTCACATCTGGCTCGCTCCAGAACTGTTGTCCGTTTTATCCTGAGGACCGTTTGTCTCGCTTATTTTCTCCTGTTTCTGTTTTTTTCATTTTTTTTTCATTTTTATTTTTTTACTTTGTACTTGAATGTGTGGGAAGGTATAGGGCTGCTCTACTTGGTTCGGCGTTGATTAAATTTTTCTGTGGTACGTTCATTAACTGCTTATCGGTACGGGGGATCGGGGGTTGAGAGGAGGTGAAGGGGGAACGAGAGAAGACTAGGAACATTTGCACCAAAGACCCATCGACCTTGCTCCACGGCACATGTGAACTCATTACTGAGAGCGAGGAAGCGCAGGAGTGAAAGCTGAGGACTTGTTCCTGACACGTGTACAGAGGACAGTATGCGGTATGGAGGAACGTCACCGTCTAGGCACAGCCCATGTGTTAATATTAATCTTTTTATCATCATCATCATCTCCTTTATGTCTGCCTGGCTCCCCGATCTTCTTTTTCAACAAATTCTTTAGAGAAAAAAAAATTGGCCTAATATGTAAATATGTTATGTAAAGAAAATGTCTAAAAAGGATGATAATATATTGGATTATTGTGGTGATTTTTAAATATGCAGTTTTTGGTTTTCTCTTCATTTCTTTGTGATTGTTTTGTAATTTCTTTTTTTTTTTTTTTGTATGACAGCAAATAGAACCATGAATGCAATAATTCTTGTACAGAGGGGCTTGAGGTTTTGTTGAAAGAATGAATGTGAATTTTTACAATGCCCCCCCCACCGGCCCTCCTTTTTCATAAACTGCATAGATTGTACATTTCTGCTGCTAGGGTTTTAAAGACGGAAGCAAGCGTGAGGGTAAAAAGTAGTGATAATAAATTAGGCCTCCCTTCCCTGCAGAGGGAGCTCTCTAGTTCAGTCTGCAAAGCCTAGTGCCTCATTGCTGGTCATCATCGCCTCATCGATTTCTGACCGTCTACTTTTGTCAGCGTTTTGTTTTAAGCTCATCATGCGTCAGTGCGGCGGTTTGGTGGGTGCTTCGACCAGACTGAGGCATTGGAAACCGGACATTTTCGAGATGTCTGGAACTAGAACTGTGTCTTGAACTGTGAAGATTAGTTAGTACGCAGGCACTGAAACTGAAACTATAAAAAGACAACTGAGGTCAGGAAAGGATGGACTAACGGCCATCTTCGGGGTACTTTAGAGCTGTGTCCTAATCCCATACTGCATACAAGTCTAAAAAGCTGCTGAGTATGTTACTGCCATTCTTAAATACGGATGGGTGACAAATTAAATACATCAGTAGCATCTTACAGTAGACCAATCATGTCTTTCAAACTCCTCACCCCCAGTTTTTAACACAGGTTTTCTGTCTCAATCCCAATTGTTATCGATGTATCGGTTAATTATTTTCTTTATTAATTGTCTGGTAAATAAAATATCACAAAACTGACCAAGCTGACATATTATCTGATGTGTAGTTTAATATAGAAGACAAAGGAAGACAGCAAACATTCACATTTGCAAAGATGCAACCAGTTTTGCCATTTCTGCTTAAAGATCAAACATTCAAATAGTTACATTTTCTCTCAATTGACTTATCGATTAATCGGCCGATTGTTTCAGCTCCAGTATATAGTATACAGTTGGGACGCAGCTCTAATGAGCCGTAACCTTTGACTTGTTATTCTATGGGCACTGCACTGTTATGTGTGTGTCTGGGTTCACTAAAGACAGAAACACTAAAGGTGTTTCTGTATGTGCACGCTTCAGTAACTTTCATTTTTATCAAAATAAGTGACACATCAAAACACTTAACGCATCACACAGCTGTACTTGTTTCGTCACATCTCACAGACTTTTATTAGTTTCACGTTTGTTTTTTTTTTCTTTACACTTTCTAAAAAATGTGTCTGAATCGCTTTGTTTTGTTTTTTTGCTTTGATCTGGTTTGAAGTGTCACCATGTCAGTCTCCAGACCTTCGACACAATGCCACATTGTTATTCAGTCACACAACGCCTAAAACTGTGTCACGTCCTTTTGATTTCTCATTTGTCAAGAGAGGAGAGAGTTCAGAATAAGCCTTAATGTGATGTGCAGTGTGTTGCCCTCTTTGTGTTTTCATTTTTCTTACATTTTGTGTCACTTATGAGCGGCAGAACGGTTACTCCCTCTACTAAGTTTACTCATTTCTTAGTAGCTCAGTGCCGTCTGTCCCCGACACCAATTTTTGTTTTAATGAAATCCCTCCCTCACCTTCAAAGTTTACATTTTTACATTGTTGTTCTGTTCAGCCATCTTTAAATATACACTTTAATGAAAATGTTTGTGTAAGTTGTTGTTATTGACGTGTCCCCTTCTAAAGAAAAAAAAAAGAATGAAGTCATTTTAAACCGCAGCATTATTCAGAATTATTAATATAGTATATTCATATTTTTCTAGGTGAACAGAAAGCCAACCACTTGATGGCAGCATTAGCCTTTGGATGAAGACGTTTGCTTCTGGGTCTGCAACAGTATGTAGAAAGAGTGACTTAACTCTCAGACCGGTGACGATAGTAGGTGATGGGTTTAATATGCTTGTATGTGAGTGGTCACGAGGTGGAATCCATTGGTATGTGGGTAAATATTGGTTGGATAAAGTAAAGTCAAGCTTTTGCTTGGCCTGAGTAAGGCACTTGTGAAGAGGTATACTTGCATATGTGAAGCAGCACACTACCCTTAAGAGTTAAATGTGTTGAAGCAGGCGGTATAATGTCATGACAATGTTGTAAAATCTTTACCAAGTCCCTCCAAAGGTACCACATGGGGAAAGGCCATACTGTTAACAAAATCATGTTTATCCTTCGCTCTTCTTTGTCAGATGTGGCTCATCCTCGAGCTGTATGCAGGCTCAGCTGTTCATGCTAATGTGCTAATTTTGGCATTTTAGCACACACCTTCAGATAGCATGCTAACATGCTCATCCTCAGCCATTCTTTTAGCTTACTGATAATGTGTTACAGTTGAGTAAACATTCAGCATGTCACATGTAGCATGTTAACATGCATACATGTTTACTATTGGATAAATACATTCTGTAGTTTAGCTAGCATGTTGCCATGTTTGCATGCTAGTATTTGGTATGTAATGTTTAGCTTAAGTTATCATGCATATAGTTGGCATGTAAACATGCTAATGTTTAGCGTGAGAACATGCCAACATCTAGCTTATTTGTTTATCATTAGCATATTTGCTATGTTAGCATTAATCTTCAGCTGAGATTGACAGGATTTTGGTTAACAGTTTTAAAGGTGTCCTTTTGAGAACTGACTTCTTGGTAATAAACTCTTTTCACTGCAGAAATTTTGATCTGTCAACGCAGGAAAAGCACAGGTGTAAATAATATTAACAATTGCTCCATTACATTAAGTGTCCCAGTAAACCAGTCAGTGAGTGACCATGCACAACATCAGAGCCCTGGAACTGGCTCACCTAAATGGAATGCAGCCATCATTAATGTTATTAATTCCACCTGTGTTTTTCCTGCTTTGACAAGTCAAAATGTCTGCTGTGTAAAGGGTCTATTGGTGTCGGAGGTTGATTATCTGCTGGTGCTGTTGGATGAAAAGTCAGGGGATCCACCAACGTTATTAGAGTTCATCCTCCGGCTGCTGTAAATATGTGTACTAAATTCATGGTAATCTATTTGGTTGTTCAGGATAAGTTATTCCACATTGGAGCCACGCCACTAGCGAGGCTGAAAAGAGTGAGTCCATGATTGTCATGGCACATTTATTAGAACAAAATGATCTCAAACAGGACCTGCTTTGACCGACGTTGTTATGACAAAATGAGATGTTGCATAGGTCCTTTTACCTGTGGAGTGAATGAGGAGTAGCGGTATAAACTTTATGATTAATCACTTGAATGCAGGACATTTTAACAGGTGTAGATTCAGGACAAGACATATTTAATTAAAAAAGGTAGAAGGTCTTTATTAATTGATAATCCCTCCTTCATCCACAATCACTATCTACTTCAGTGAGTCTGGATCCTTTGGGATATAAAAAAAAAAAAGCTGCTTGTTAGTTTCATGTAAGGCGAATGTCATAAATCAGTAATGAACAGTGGTTTGCTGTAGATGACAGGTTTCCTCAATGCTTGCAGGTTTGTTCTCTATACTGTCATGTAAATGCCATGTACTGTCATGGCATAAGCTACAAATAGGCATCTGGTAAATCCACCTGACTTGAAATACTATTTGAAAACTGAAGCGAAGGAACAACTGAAAGAGCAAGCAGTGACGACTTTATGTGAATGTCCTTTTCATGACAAAAGAAAATAATATAAGGACATAAGAAAAACATGAAGTGGATATACCGCTAATTGCTCTTATCTTTGTTTAGAAAAACCATTCAGTTCTGAAAATTGGCCACGTAGTTTGTCAAACATGAAATGCGAGTACCACAGCAGTATGACACAATGCATTTCCTCTTCTATCCAACAGGCTGGTTACCCCAGTTCCCACTGATTGTTCTGGTAGATTATCCTCTCATCTTCACAGAGGCAACCTTCCAGCGACCCCCAGATGTGAGAACATGGCTGTGTTTTTTTTTTTTTCCTGCAAGCCTCCTCATCCATATTCATCACCACGGGCGACCCGAGGAGGAGTATTAACTTCAGGAGGCACGGGCTGGGTGAGCAGCGGCTGCCTAATTACACAAGTGCCATTTTAGGAGCACAGATGCAAAAAAAAAAGATTATAAGATCCAGGAGCATTTTGCCACAAACAAACCAGTGTTTTGTTTTGGAAGTAAAAATAGCTGAATAAGAGGTAGTAATGGAAAGCGTCTGTTATGCAGAGGCGCCTCACTCAGTGGGTGAAATACTTTAAATGGGGTGACGTGGCAAAATAAGATAAAACACAAAAAGCATGTGTGGTAGCGAAACAGTACAAGATGGAAGAAAAGTAGCATACTATTAAAATGTGCCCAAATACATTCATAGTGCAGACAAAACAATCAGGACCTCTACTTTCTAGTAGCTCACTGTAATGTACTGTATAATAATATATACTAACACAATCTAATGTATTACGTTTGTTAATTTTATATAATTTTAAATCTGGTAAGGTGTTCTTATTTCTCGTAAAGCTCTTCGAGACCACCCTGATTGGTAAAAGCCATAGATGATATTAAAATATTAAATTTATTTCTATGGTAAAAGTGCTTTTATAAACGACTCATTTACAGCTACAGTATTATGTGTTACAGGGAACTTGTATCAATTCATTCTAACGCTGCATTACAAACCAAAAGCTTGGAACCAAACATTGGCAATGTCTGAGAAAACATATTGACATATTGATCATTTAAAAAAAAAAAAAAAAAAAACTAAGCAAAACACCAGTGGCAAACTTCATTATCGTGCGTGTGCAAAAAAAGGCCTTGGCAAGGTGAAAAATAGAAATACTCTACTTTGAATAGTAATATTATTAACTGTATATAAAAATGTACGTTTGTCCCAAGAGTCCGACCACCGTCTTGGTTATAACAGTGGAGATCCCTTTGGCACCTTGCTTGTTTCCTGTTTGTGTGGCACTCTGGGAGTCTATAGCTCAGGTCTGAAGGTCTCTGATGGACACTGCTTCCCTTCGCTTGACTTCCTGGCCTCTGCCCTCAGTGTGTGGAGAGGCAGGAGCTGAGTTATCGTCCACGAGAAGAGTGTTGTTCTGCCGTCAGGTCGACTTCCACAGTGGGTTGTTGTAGATCCAACCGTCTCCCTGCAACGTGAGGAAGAAAAATGTACGATTAAAACACAGAAGTTAAAGAGAATAACAACCTTTTGATCATCTGTTACCAAAGCAGACATGAAGGGCCATAATAGTGGCAGCTAGCCATGTGGATAGTTAGGGGTTTTATTTTCTGAGGTTTTAAAATATCTGAGATTTTTGCCTCCATCCCAATACAGCAGGACCCAGTGGCGATTTCAGGAACCTAACCTGCATTTCAACCAAAGTAACCAGGGACTAAAGTTAGTTCCTGGTGCTAAAAAAAAAAAAAGTCAGTGCTCTGGGGTTAGTAGCTTTGTGTTGGCACAGGAACTATCGGGCCAGAGTTTGCTGTACTAATTGTCGCTGACTGGTCAAACACAAAACTGCTTTTGCAGGGCTTTAAATTACACAGTAAGGGTCTGTTTCGGAAAGTTACAGAAATGGTCGGACACGGGTTTCTAAAGCTATTCAACCATCCTACAAGCAGTTCTGAAGAAGTATACTGACCCCCTTAAGCAGCACTGGGTGGAACTGGTATTAGTTAGGACGAGGGACAGACATTTGTTATTATGTTGCTGGCTTCTCAGGAATGCAAGACTTTTAGTTCCTACGGCATGTCCCAAATCCTTACTACATACTCATCATCACTGTGTACTGTTTTAGCTGTAAATGAAAAGAAATCGACGTACTTTACCAATTTGACATGATGCAATGTCGGACGTCAATCACATATATATATATACATACATATGTATATACACATATATAAATACGTATTGTTTTTTCTCAGATCTCTCTAAATAGCATCCATCAACAGCACACTAAAAAAAATTTAACTTATTTGCATTATTATGCGAGTGTACTTTATTTAGTCACCTTCAGTCTGAACATAATAAATACTCAAAGCCTGATTGGTAAGTATTGATTTGGGACACAGCTATGGTTTAGCTCATGTGGCTCCAAAGTTCCTGGAACATTCTGGTCAAAAGGGGGCTTTGGTTACTCTGGATAATCCAGACTTTGCTGCCATTAGTTTTCAGAAGAACCACAACGTTGTTTCTCCAGAGAGATGAAACAAAATTCTATTTACTGCAGAAATCTTACAGATATCTAAAAACCTGGGGAAATTAAACCAAAACTGTCCTGGTACCACCAGAGGTAAGTGGGGAAAAAAATATTTCTTTCAAATTTTTGTTGTTGCAATTAGGGTGAATTAACCCTTTAAGAACGACCACAGAACTTCAGTTGTTAGCTTTGTCCGAAATCACTGCCCAGATCTGTTGGAGGAATATGTTCAGTCTGTGGATGTGGCTGCCTTCAATAAGATCTGAATCATACCAACACAGATTAAATTATGGCAGTTTTGAGGGCACTACTTGTGTAGAGAACATAAATTTCACACTCAGAATTTGGACGCTCACATAAAATGGCGGACTGTAAATATAGTGAAATAGAAACGTGAGATTGGCTAACTAAAAACTGAAGGGCAGTTTGAAGAGCCAATCTTTCTCTCCCTCCACTGTACCTCTTTAGTGAAGTATTTGGGTGTCCAGGGTTTGTTATCAGCTGCTCGCTGCCTCTCCTCCCCTCTCTGTCGCTCCTCCAGCCTGTGTTTGTGCTCCGTGGCCTCATCGATGTTCCCTTCCTTCAGCGACTTGGTGACATGTTGCCATAACCGCCTGAAAGCGCAGGTGAAACACACAACAACTACGTTTACGAGCAAATCTCCCACATCTGGCGCTACCCTGACCCTGCCTCGTGGTAATGGGTTTCTCACCTGGATTCTGTCCTGCCCTGTCGCTCCACGGGCCGCAGCTTCTTCCTGGTGACTGGCAGTTTGGCCGTGTCGATCACTTTGGTATCCCCGCTGCTGTAGGTGAACTCCAGTGTGCCGTTCCACTCGCCCTGGGCTTTGCACACGATGGTGTTGGTCGGGTTGTGTTTGACCTCTGCCGTCACTCTGAGTTAGAGACAGAGAGATGGTTGTTAGAAATGCATGATACGTTTATACCTGCATTTTACATTTCAGGAATCAGATACTAATGGACTTAACATCACTTAGAGCTACTATGTGATTATGAACCTTGTCTCCTAGAAATTATATATACTACTTAAAGGAAATGTAATTCTTGCCTATATTGTGTTCACATTTTAGTAAAGTGGTCAGGACAGATGGCGGGTGTACTATGTGCAGAACTTTGACCCGGGTTCACATGTAGTTTAGGCAACAGATGCTCTTTAGTTAACGTTAGGAGAAGAGTCTGGTTTTGGTTAACGTTAAGAATAAATACATCGAATCTCCTGTTTCAATATTTCAAGACAAAGATTTAACCTTAACAAAGTGCTTTAAGTGCCTGAACATGACAAAAAAAGGCATCTAATCACGCTTAAGTTGCTTCCAGCAGATATTGCAGGGAAAACAAATGAAATGTCAGTGAACGTTATGTGCTGTATGAATATTTTTGCGACTTGGCTAATTGATTCATTAAAACTGTTTCCAAATAATGTTAATTAAAAATGTGTATATATAAACAACATGATTACTAGGAGAAAGGGTAATCATAGCATCTTATGAAGTTACTCTAATAGCATGGAGTGGTGTTTGTTTGTAGGTTGGAAACTAGCACAGTGTGTGGCTTTTATATCGTTAGTATTTTAACTTTGAGGCATTATTTTCTCACAATAAACAGCCTTTTACTGACTGCATTTATACTGAGCCAAATTTGGCCCGTTTTATTGTGGAAGTGGAGGAAGTACTGATGAAATATTTGTGTGTCTTACATCATGTGATGTGATAAAATAAAATCATTGAAATTGTTTTGTGTTTTGTCCTCTATAATAAAGTGAAAGAAAAAAATCAATGAGATAGAGAGGGGAGAAAGTTACTTTTAACAGCAGGTGACAACTCCCTCATATGTGCTGTAATTATAGGACTTTAAGTTGCAAAAACTACTGAAATTTAATTGGTGGATAAAGGATTTACAGCTGTTGTCAGGGAGGAACCTTTGTCATTCACTAACCTTGTGATAATCTGCCGGATATCAGATATATAATAAATGGCCAACATTTGCCTCATTTATTATTCTAATCATAGTGTGGTGTGCAAAGCCACTGTCACACCAGACAATTTTATAAATGAATGAAAGTAAATAAAAGACAGATATAAACGTGTATAAAGGCAGGCGGTGAGAGAGAAAGAAACGCTCGGGAACGCTCACCTGTGTACCTTCCCTCCATAGAAAGGCTTGGTGTGAAAGGTGACGGTGGCAGAGTAGCCGCTCTTGGCACAGTTTATAGAGACTTTGCCCCCCAGCTCCACCCAGGGCACGGTGAGGATGGAGCGGGCGTAGGCACAGGGCAACGTGAAG
Organism: Macquaria ambigua; assembly: GCA_008360985.2. Lineage (NCBI taxonomy): Eukaryota > Metazoa > Chordata > Actinopteri > Centrarchiformes > Percichthyidae > Macquaria > Macquaria ambigua. The sequence goes on along the minus strand of VMKM01000274.1, from coordinate 345,809 downwards.
ACGTACTCCTCGTCATGCTCCAGGAGACAAAGGACCCCTGAGAGGAGGAGGGAAGAAAAAAAGAGAGAGAGAGAGAGAGAGAGAGCGGGGTTAAAGAGGCATGATGGGAAGAAAACAGACAGCTCAAATGTGGTTCGGTAAGAATTTGGAGAAAGCTCAAATCAGCAGATTTCCCTGCACACTGCCTCTCTTTGTCTAAATGCATAATTGAATGTTGGGGTAATAAACACTAACTTAATCTATGGGCCTGATATGTAGATGTTTTCTCCAGGCCAGTTATGTCACCGATTTTCATTATGGACACAACTATGGAGGACCGAAACTGCCATAATCAAAATTAAATGAATAAATGACTCTATAAACAAATGAATATGCAATTAAATGCACCAAAAATATTAAAAATAAATGTAGGCATTAATTGATCAAATGTGACAAATTGATATTTCTATATTATTTTCCCTTTGCATAGAAATTCCCCTATGTATTTACTTTCCCACTTAATCACAGAAACTAAATAATCAATATAAACATTAAATGTAATGACTAGGGATACACATTTTATGGTGCTCTCATATACAGTTAATATATTAAATATGAATATATTTAATATATATTAAATCTCTGAAGCGCCCATTATAGCAGCAGCTTTAGATCTCAAGTAAAGTTGCGATCAAACTAAATTGAGCACAGCGTCCTGGTGATTTCATGTCCTGTGTTTATAGGCAATGAAAAAAAGTTACATTATTTATCCTGACTGGAGACAGCTATAATTGTTTTCTATTACATTTAATGCAAACTACTGAACACCCACTGTGAGGAACATTATATAAAGCTGATATCTTCTTTAGGCAGTTTGTGTTTGCATGGATACCCATAAGAGAGGCTATTATGCTTTAAGCTCATGATCGACTCTCGGCATACATAACTAATCATCTGCGTCATTCAGTCGGTGCATAAGTGGATTTATTTTAACACCTCTGACTCTCACATGACCATGAATAGCTTTCTGTTCTTACGCCATAATCACATGTTTACACGAGATCACTTGTGCAGCTATGTTTCACCTCAAAATGCCTCCAGGAGGGGAAAAAAAAAACTCCATTGTGGTCGTATCATGAAACACAGAGGGCTGACATACTGAGAGATAAACCTCTTCACAGTCACAATAACGGCCTGTAGCCATAATGTGATTCTGAATCGGCTTCAGTTTGCTCTTATGTGAAGAGAGTAGCATGCTGATTACCAATTATTGCTGAAGAGGTCTACTGTACTGTACTGTGTCACGTGTGTGATAAATGGTAAATCGCTCTGAACGCCAGTGGAGGAGGAAGTAAAGTAAAGGACCTGCATTCATAATTCTACTCGAGTAAAAGCACAGGAGTTTTGTAAGTAAAATGTACTTGAAGTATCAAAAGTAAAAGTATTTATAATGCAGAAAGGCTCTTCATTATGTAGCTCCCAAAGTCCTAAAAGATAATGTTTTTTATCTAAACTTTAAAAAAGAAATACATCTTCAGGACTTCAGGAGCTCTGTGTCAAATATATGACTTCATGGGATTAGTTTATTAGTGATGTGTTAAAGTGTAAGCAGCATTATATTGTAGATGGATGAAGTGGAACTTTTTTTTTTAAACCTTGCATACTCCTGATCCACCCTTACAGGTATTTTCACTTATTTTGCCTGATTAGGACGGCATGGACATGCGCTAACTGGGTTTGATTGACATCTCTCTCGCTCTTGTGAGTTTTGTTGTGGGACAAGTTACAACTGTATCACTCGTATTAGTACGTGGAGTTTTAAATCTCAACATAGGTTTGCACAACTCCAACCGCAGTCGGTCTGATCAGCCTCAATAACTGAAAACACGTGTGGGGGTATGCATCACATTTTATAAGTTAATCATGTGGTTTGCATGTAAAATCAAATTAACTAGCAACTATAGCTGTCGAATAAATGTAGTGGAATAAAAAGTACAATATTTCCCTACATACAGTGAAGTACAAGGAAAAAGCAGCAGTAAGTGGAAACAATCAAGTAAAGTATAAATACTTCTTAAAGCAACAGTTCTACATTTTGGAAAACACGCTTATTCACTCTCTTGCCGAGAGTTAGCTTAGACGAGAATATTGACACCACTCTCATGTCTGTACGACAAATGAAGCTAGCTACCACTAACCGCTAGCCGCCGGCTAACTTAGCTTAGCACAAACTATAACGTATTTAGCCTTTTTGTCACCCATTTTAAAGACTGGATAACATTAATAACAACAAGCACTTGTTCAAAGTACAGGCTTCGTACAGCTATTTAAGAGTAAAATTCAAGCACTTTCACGGTACCTAAACCAAAAATGTCCAGACTCTCGAAGCCTTTATCATCACATTTAAATTGTTACTATAAATGCCAGGAGACAACAAACAAATATGACGATGGGATCATTTCTTTTGAAATATTAAAAGATTTTGGGTTTACATGAGTGATTGTAGATGATGAAACACCAGATTATGTTGAAAACCAAGCATTTTTCAAGGAGTATATTCAGATTCAAGCATATTCCTAACCTTGAAAACATAACGGTTAAATCTAAGCATTTTCCAAACTTTCAAGACTTTATACGAACCCTGAAAGTAACATCCATGCAACAGCAGCCACACTGTATTATAGTCACATATTATCCTGTAAATCTGGGCCTATCTGCCTCTGATTTGTGTAGTTAATAATCCTTCCACTGGTTTGTAATTCTATTTTTACGACACAGAATAGCTGAGAAAAGTGTCCAGTAAGCCAGTGAGAGTCAGAGCGACCTGAGCCACCACTCCTCACAACGTCATGCAGGTCAAATCAAGATCCAGCTGCTCATTTATGCAAAATCTGGCTGCGTCAGCTGCTGCACCTCTCTGTTCCTGTTCTGGTGCTGACTCACTGCCAATCAAGTCAAATCCGAGCCATTCATAAAAAATACAGTATCTACTGCTTCCAGGAAAGCAGCCACTGCAAAAAAAAACAAAAAAAAAAACAGCAATCAATACTTCCTGGAGTGAGGGCAACTATGTTCTCTGACGGCAGCTTCAGCCTCTGCACAACTGCTGCGTCATAACCTGCCGACAGGTGTTCAGAGGTCCAGAGAGCCTGAGAAAGCTGTAATGTCTGACCGGATTAGTTCATGTATCCAGATTCAGTCGATTGGGCTCAAGGACTTCCTGTATCTCTGCTGAGGGTGACTCGTCTCGAACAGCCTACTGTACGTGGTGTAACGGTGCTGACGGAGAGGACTGGCTTATTGATTGCCCGGGAGAGGTCTCATACTCTTTCATACAGGGCAGGACACTGTGACGGTCGAACACAGTTTAAAAAGTGAGACAAAAGAGGAAAGAAAAGTGCTATTTTAAGGGAATATTTTGACCTTTTGTTCCACCTGTTATTCAGCTGACACAATGAGCACTGAAAACTTATTTATGTTACAAAAGGTGAGGTATGTTTTAAGGGCAGTGTTCTTGTTTCATTCATTTAATTAATTTAATAGCCTTTGTTGGGACTGTCAGATGTGTTGACTCAACTCAAAGGTCATTTTTGGAACCGCAGTTTGTAGTAATGTTAAGAAAATGTCACAGTTAGTGTGTTTTACTTCAGTATCGATTCTTGTGAACTCTTTTCCTGTTTTGTTTTTGAATTTTTTATTATTTCATGTGACTTTATACTTCCACTCCACTGTGTTTCAGAGACAAATGTTGTACTTTTTAATCCACTACATTTATTTGTCTGTTATACTGTAGTTACTAATTTCTTTTTTAAATTAAATGTTTCAAAACAAAACATATGATCAAACTACCTAACAGTATATAAAAAATTTAAAATTAGCTCCACCTCAACCAGCTACAACGTTTAACTTGTATGTTAATGCATCAGTGATAATAATCCACTAACATATAATATTATAGTATAACACTCTGAAAGGGGGCACTATACACAATGAGTACTTCTTTTGATACTTTAAGTACATTTTGCTGATAACGCTTTTAAAACAGAACTTGTATCGGAGTATTCTTCACAGTGTGGTATCGCTATGTTAACTTAAGTACAGAGTATCAGTACTTCTTCTACCACTGTTGTTGTGTTTGTGTGTGACAATTTTCGTATATTTCTTATCATAATGTTGTTTTTATGCTGCCCTCTTTGGCCAGCTCTCTCTTGAAAAAAAAAAAATCTTAATTTCAATGAGAATTTCAAGAAACAAATAAAAGCTCAAACTAAGGTGAATGAACGGGGAAAGTGTGATTGTTTTATCTACAGTATTTTGTAAGTTCCATGTTGTGGATTAGCTCACCTTCTCCCACCATGGACACTCCTATAGACATTCCCATGAACTTGCTCTTGGTCCATACGTGGGCGTTGACGCACATACTCCTCTCCCGGCACTCACAGTAAAACCCCGACACTGGTGGATGATGGGACACCTGCTCGGCCACAAATCGGACTCTGTAGCAGCCTCCCGGTGAGTCATCGCCCTGCTGTGTGTTGTTGGCGTCCCTGCTTGGCTCCCAAGAGGACCCCTGGTTCGATCTCACCAAAGGTTTGACTTTTTCCCGAGGCACTTCCCAGGAACAGTGGAAGGTCTCCCCCAGCACGGGGTTGTAGGGCTTCTTGGCCACGGCACCTTTCCGCCCCTCGTGGAAGGCGGTCAGGTAGTACTCGACAAAACGGACTATTCGGTCCTCGGCCGTGGCCCCAGTTGTGATTGACAGGAACATGTCAGGGTGGGCCATGAAGTTGGCGTACATCTCCAGAAGTGATCGCTTTTCCAGAATGAAGGTAGGCAACACCACCTAGGAAAGTGTTAAAAGGATAAGATTTATTCAGAGAGAAGGTTCAGATTAAACACTAAAAAACCTTTAAATTTATGACACATAAACTTTATTTTCATGAGTCTGTACACTCTCTTTTTGTAGTTCTGATTTAAACGTCAGTGTTTCAGTACCCGTGTGAGGTCCATGCCCAGTTTGAGCTGGGAGAGCAGGTGGAGAATGATGCTCCGCTGGTCATCCAGGACACCCAGGTCCTCCTCTTCGTTATCCTCCGTATCTGTCACCTCTTCAGTGGGGCTGATGTCTTCCAGCCCTGTGTGGTGCTATGAAAACAAGAGGAAAATGTAATGATTTTCACCCGTTCAATCCAAATGAAAAGGTTGAACGGAGCTTCACTGTTTCAGAGTACATGGAAGATTCAAATGTGAGTCTGCTGTTATATGTTAAATGAGAATACAACATAATGATAACAACTCTGCACCATTCAACCACTGTGACAAACATATTTAACCAATTAAATAGCTTCTTGACTGGAGAAATTACCCTACAAAAGTTTTTCAAACTTTGAAATATCTATTTAATGTATTTATTGATCTATCTGCTTTATGAGTTTTTCCTTCATAGCTAGTTTGTCATTTCTCTATACTCCAAAAAAACATTAAGTTGCTCCCAACTCCCCCAAGGAGTTGCTAAACAAATCTGAGGGGTTGCAAGATGATTAATGGATAAAGTTGGCATTATTCTAGATTTTTCTTATTGTCAATAAATCACAAGAAAAGACCAAAATCAACAAAGCGTTAAACTGTCTCTCAATACTTTTTGACTTCTCTACTCTCAACTCCAAACCCACTGGTTCCTCCTGAAGACGAAAATCTTTAAAAACGGATCACAAATATATTGTTTTGTTTTTAAAAAAGGCTCAGTTATTTCCTAAAAGAGCTGGGCATTGTAGTGTTTAGCAAATGTTACTCACACGGGAGTGAATAGTGTATTTGTTGGGGACTATTTTCAGCTGCGGATTAATACACATTTGGAGAGGTAGTGAGTATTTACGGCAGCAGAGCACTGTACGTGGTTTGCCTCAAAATAATTCAATGAAACAATCTGACTCACAGCCCAGACATACAGTATGTAATCTGTGACAAGAGGTCCTGAGTGAAAAGGTTGGGAACCACTGATATAACTGCTAAAAGTATTCTACATTTTATCTGGAGTCTGGCGATGCTCACTATTCCACATATTATTCACAGATATAGTGCTGCTCACTGCACACCTGTCACTTGAAAAAGGTCAAGAGGAGGAAGATGAAGCCATTTTCTTCACCAACATTCAACTGTCAATCCTGAAGATAAGGTCAAATCATTTAGAGGCCTATAATTACCAAAGGACACAACCTCATTTACTTTTCACTGCAGCCCATTCATACACCATTCAGCCACGTCGTCCCAGCCTTTCAAGCCACTTTCAGCGTTTCATGTGGCAATGGGAGCACTACATTTCTGCGAGTACCCTGAGTGGCTCTTGTTTGCTTCTAACAGCCTTCAGCACGGACCTACACAATGCCTTCATGGGTGTATGATATTTGGCATTGGTCGAAGCCGACAGAAGTCGTGTCCTTCATTTGTGTTCCAGCATTCAAATGGAAACCGATCTAGTCGAGGTTAAAGAAGAGCCTTTGATATCGCCTGCGGTAACTTGGGGCAGGAAGGAAGAGGAAAAAAAAACAAGAAAGAGGCTGATGTATAATGCAGAAAGTGCTCTCAAGCCTGTGGGCAACAGCATCTCTTTGTACACTCCCTCCGCCCCACTGCTCTTTATCCTCCATTTCTATCTGCGTCTCTACACAATAACATTCAATCCAAATGTGTTCTTTTTCCAACTTGTAGATCTCATTTTGGTGATGCTGCTGCTGTGGATGAAAAGCTAAATAAGCAGGGATACTGAGTAAATCTGAACTGAAACTCTTGGAAGCTTAACTGCATGGAGTGCTCCTGCAGAAAGGCGGAGAAACGCCCAAGAAAAGAGAGATTTCCAGGACCAGAGTGCCTGCCTGTCACCTGAATATTTCATTCCATGCTTGCATGCCAAAAGCTCCACACATCCACTCACGCATCCACACCCAGCAGCACACTCTCTGCACCAAAAAACATTTCGCACAAAGGACACACACACACACAACCACGCACGTGAAGGAGCATGGTTGAACACACAATCACAGGAGTCCCTGGAGCTGGTTGGTTCTCAGAGCAGAGTGATATATATAGAAGTGAAAGGGAAAAGAGAGGAGGTACTGTAGGGGGAGGTCTGGTATGATTCCAGGGCTTCTAACTAATTAAAAAGGCTCTTGACAGCGGCAGGAAATTACTGCTGAGGAGGTCAGAGCATCTGTGCTGAAACCCTCGAGTGGATATATTGGTGGACTTAGTGGTTGTCATTATCAAAGACATTTTAATGCAGTTTAACTTGTTCAGAAGTGGGTTATAATGTGTCTCAAATAATAACTAAGTACAGAGAGTGTTTGGATTTATGACTTAACAGTATGAGGAGGAGAAGAGAGTTACTTATGTTGGTCATTGCAACATGAAATCTCTCGTTGAATCTAGTTGTATTGTACTCAATCCTCAATATTACTCTGCGTGCAACTTCTATCCATTATATCAACTATTTTTACTTTTTGCCACCCATTGTTCTGCCTGCAGGAGGCTAGCACAGGATGCTAGCACTGTGTTTAACTTTCGAAGACTGCTAGTACTATGAAAAGTTACATGAATATGAAAATGTAATATATGTATCCATTGACAAAGCTCTAGTTTTTTGGGACATTGTGGTCATTTTCATAAAAGAATGTTGTGTCATAAAAATAGAACAATACACAGCAGTGTAGAAAACATGGGGGTTAAAGGGTTAGCTAATAGCTAAATTGCTACATTCGGTGGATACTGTGGGCCTTTTGTTCTTTGGTACCACTTTTTAATGAGGCACCCTTTATAAAGAGTTCATATATTGCAGCTATGGCTTCATTAGGAGTCGTGTTTTTGACCACCTGGTGAATGTAAGTCCAGTATTCACTCTCTTTGAGCTCTGTTTTCGGTCTTTACCAACTCCTGAGGGAAATATCTGTTCCTTTAGCTGCTAAATGCTCCACTATGTTCACCAGCTAGTCGCTAACTGTGTCTGTCTGCTGTTTGGTGCTGAGCAGGTAGTGTACGGTGAAGTTTTTAGAGGTTTTGTCACTGAAAACGATGCTGTAAGAACAGTGAGAGTGAATTAAAACAGTGAAAAGTTGCAGACCGGACAGATAAGTGCATTGTTACCGAATAGAGAGGATAAACACCAGCCAGAGAGATGTTTTACAACCTGGCAACTCAAAAGAAGTTAACCATTAATAAAGCCATTAGTTACATCTCTTTATAAAGGGTGCCTTATTACAAAGTTGTACCCACTCATTCAATAATCTCAGTTAGACATCTTATCGATCAGAGTGGGAAGAGGCTTGATATTTCACATTTTTCCTTTTCAAAACCCATTTCAGTAACTTTTAAGGACACTGTACACATAAATGTTTACCACCAGAACGAGCCCTGCTCGCTAGTTTGTTCAATAATTTATGAAGTCAACAAACACTCTCAGGGTTGGAGGAAAACTATGCTTCCCATTTCTGATAAATTATGTTTACTGCTAAAATGCACCCAGTGCACTCTGGGTAACCCCTTAGGCGGCAACTTCACTATTCACCCCCCATATCCAAAACAGATGCAGAAACAAACAGTACACACCATGCAAGGATTCATGCACAAACACAAAGAGCTTGTAAACACTCACGCTGCATTGCTGTATAGCTACAGGCTTGACCTGCATAAAACTGGATCTCATCTCCAAAAAGGAAAAAAAAAACAAAAAGAAAAATGATGGCCTCAGGTAAACACAAGCACCAGTAAAATCCAGCAAAAGGCAGACAAGTTAAAGCTTCTTGCTCCACAAACAGGATGGCCACTGCACGAGGCTTGAGTCAGTGTAAAATCCAATTACAGAGGTGAACTCTCAATGGAAAAAACTGTCTTTTGAAGAGTTTAAAGCTCTAAAAGACGCCGCAGACAAAAACAAACACTCTTCTACCTCAACTGAATTTGCTGACTGAGTGAGCAGCCTTCTTAAAGGAGTCCTGGGTCTTGTTAGAGAGACGTACAATGTTGTGAGCTGCTGTGCGAGACTTGCAGAGAGAGTCTCTCTCTCCTCTCTGCCCACCACCCACTCTGAAAAATCAAGGGAGGAGGGAAAAAGAGGCTCAGGGAAAGTCCCAGTGACGTCTCCCTCTGCATCCTCCCATAATACCCTCTGGTGTGTTTCCCTACATCTCTTTCCATTTTTACATCCTCCTCCCTTTCCTCGTCACTTGTTCCTCCGCTCTCCTCCACCTCCTCCACCTTCCCTGCTTGTATCTAGTACATGTGGTAGGGGTGTGTATATCAGCTTGCTTAATTACCACTACTCTGGCAGCTCTGCAAACCTACAGTAGTCCCCTCTTTTTCTGGAACTTATAGGCGACTCTCCAACACACTTGATCTCTTTATTTTTATTTTTTTGCAATCCTTCCCTCCTCCATTTCTGTCTCTCTGCAACTGTCTTCTTCTCTAAAGAAGAAGAAACCATTCCAGCCTGACAGTCTTCCTTTTAATTGACTCCGATCTCATGTTTGATTCATTCTTCCTCTCTCTTCCTCCACCCTTGCGCTGTCATCTCTGTCATTGTTTCTTCCATTCACCCTCCCCTCCCTCATTCATGCCATCCGCTATTCTGTTTCATCACCATCTTTCTTCTTAACTGTCTCCTCATCCATTCATATTGTTTCCCCCGCTCCTTCCTGTTCTCTTTCTTTCCCCCCTCTCACTCTGAATACTTCTCAGTTTCTTCTCTATCTCTCTCTCTCTCTCTACCGCCAGTCATCAGGGGAGAGTGTGGGCGTCTACAGAAGGCGTAGATCGGGAACGTCTGCTCGTGCTCCCGCTTCAAAGACTCCTTTTCCTTCTCGGTTTGAACAGGCTAAACTTTGAGGGCTTGTCCTCCTTCGCCAGCCGTCCTCTTCATCCCCTATCATCACCACTTCCATCTTCATTTCTATTTGTCAAAACACCATCTGAGAACCAAAGGGGGACGTGTACTGTAGGTGTGTGAGACTCAACTCCTGAACCTTTCGCTGCGTAATTGTTTCCCAAGAGAAGTGTCCTCCTTCTAGCTCTACTGTACCTTTGAAATGTGCATGTTAGATTAAAGTGGTTCTCCTTCTACTCCTTTGGGCACAGAAAAAAAGTAAAATGATAACCTGCATTATTAGTCATCACCAGCGCAGGGAGGACAGCTTTGTTGTGCAAATTGCATTTTTTTTTGTCTCCACCCAGCGCAAACAAGATTTGAATTGTCTGGATGTGTTTCCTGCTGTGTTTCCTCCTGTTTAGATGCTAAACTTGACCCTGAACCTGATGTCTTAAGGGGCCAGTACACCGTCAGAACTGCTTGTCGGATAGTCAGAAAGCTCCAGAAAAATGATGATTTTTTTTCCCCCAGTAACAGCTAAAACTGTACACAATGCTCATTTGTATGATTAGCAGCTTTAAAGGCATTTAAATGGTAGCAGATGTCTGGACAGAGTGCACGGTATTTGTACTGTATACTGCTTTGGCTCAAATAAGGGCATGAATGTCTAAAAATATTTTGTGCAGAGAACTACGGCAGACACAACACTGAGGAAATTATTAACAGTAGGTTTTAAAGCTATTTTAGCATTTTGGGCTGGGGGGGGTGTATTGCAAAACAGCAGAGGAAAATCAGCCAGGGTTACTGCCAATACTGTACCTACAAAATCACAAAAAATCTCAGTTACAGTAAAATGTTAGTGAAGCAGAGGCAAAATAGTGAATGCATGGTACAAAAAACAATGCCTGAAAATAAACAACACTTGAATGGTTATGAATGGGAAAGTGAATCAACACTGTGCCAGAATCAGACCTCCCAAATCTCTCCCACTTCTTCTTTTTCTTCAAAAAAAAAAAATAAAATGAGGCAAGTGGGGCTGAGATGTTGAGTTTCAGGGCCTCATGTATAAATTATAATGAGCAGTTTCATCAGCACAGCATCTAATGAGAGGATATAAAATACTGCCAGTGCAGACACAGCGGTTAGGTACTCACTCACACACACATGCTTACGCAAAGATAAAAGAAACTGTACACCATCACACTTGGTGTTGAGTCATCCTGAGGCCAGTGTGAGTTAAAGGTGGAGCAATTTAACAGTAAAACAACGTTACCACGTAGCTACATTTTGAGACATTAAGCACAAAACAATAAGTCTGATACATTGACTCAATTTTAATTATGGTGTTTATCTGGTGTTTACACAAGGTTAGCACTACCTTAGAATAAAGCATCAACACTCGCAAGTCGGAATAAAGGTTCTTCCCATTCTGCCAACATTACATGAATACTGCATAACGCACCTTGTTGCATTGTGGGTAATGTAGGCGGCAGCTTTTGACAAGGAAGGAGGATGGAATAAATAAAATCAATTTCTCTGGTTTTACTGCATCGATTGTGATGTTTTTTTTGTTTTTTTTTACTGCCCATCACGAGTCCGACCATGTTGTAGAAGTGCAATGCTAAATCGGTGGATAATCTTAAAAATGCTATATTATCATTTTGAGAATAAACTTCTTAAACTGACATCGTTAACGCTAAACAAGCCATCACCACAATACATCTATTCTCATGTTGTACTGTAGTCAGTGGTGTAATGTACTTAAGTATTTTTTGGAAGTATCAGTACTTTACTTGAGTTTTTATATTTCTGTCAACTTTCATTTTTACTCCACTACATTTTCTAAATAAAATGTGTACTTTTACCCTGATGCATTTCCTGTAAGCATCTTTGTTACATCGTTACTACAAAATAAAATCGGAAGAAATTTGGTAGCCTAATGATGTTGGAACACAGACTGCAAGCAAGCAGGTTTGGCAAGCTAGCTTGCAAGTTATATCGCTGGTTAATCACGTTAATGCGCAAGTGCAAACAAGTGCTCTCAAAGCGTGGTTAAGTTTCAATTTCGGATGAATAAAGGACGTATAAAGTATTGGGGGGAAGGAAAAACAAAGGATTTTGTTTGTTAAATTCTTTACGTTGTGAATTTCAAGTGATGTGCAAGTTCAAGTACAGTGAGGTTCAAGTGTAATGTACGCTCCATTTTTTAAGGTGGTGTACTTAAAAGAATAAACGTCATAATTCACAAAATTCTGACTGCTTGCTTTTTTATTAACAGCATTTACTTGTATTTTTACTTTCAATACTTACGTACATTTAATATCAGAAAATTACTTCTGATACTTAAGTACAGTAAATATCAGATATTTTAAAACTTTTACTCAAGTAATATTACAACAAGTGACTTTAACTTCTACCAAAGTCATTTTCTGATGAGATACTTGTACTTTTACTCAAGTGTGGCTTTCAGGTACTTTATACACCACTGAATGTAGTTTAGTAAAGTCATGCCAACTCACAGCAAACTGTTATTGTTGCTATAGGCTAGTATGTAGTATACCCGGTAATCACATACATTTAGGCCCTCTGGTTTTTAAACAGAGGGTAATGGAAACCTCTACAGACCTGTTCTTCCTCTGACATGAAGAAGTCTAAAGAAAATCAAAAACTTTCAGCATCAAACGTCTTTGTCTAGGAGCTTTGAGAAAGATTAAAGCAACGCAGATTCCTTGTAGTTGAGAACAAACTTTAAAAAGCAACTTCCCACGAACAGAAAATTGCACTCTGACACCTTGTTCAGAGTGTTTATTGTTAACTAAGATTATTAATGTTAATCCAGCAGGTTTAACACTGACAGTCTCACTGTCATTGCTCTTGTTTATTGGCACAGATCAATGCAGGAGTCAGGGATGCTCCATTGAGCTGGTTGTCTGCCTTAAAGATACAAACTACAGCTGAAATGATTCTGCAGCATTTTTGATCGCTCTTCAAATTAGTGAATGTTTGCTGTTTTTCTTCTATGATAGTAAATTAAATAATGGGTTTTGGACAGTTGGTTGAACAAAAGTCAAAGACATCACCTTGGGCTCTGGGAACAGGTGATGGGCATTTTCCCCTATTTGACATTCTAATCAATGTATCGAGAAAATATCAGCCCGATTAATCGATAATTAAAATAAGCTGCAGGCCTTAAACAAACATTACAAAATGTCTTTGTATGTGCATATGGGCAGAGAAGAAATAAAGTATGTTTTTGTGGTGTTTCATGCCTATTGTTTAGAAAAAAAATAAGTAGTTTTAACTTAAAACAAGAACATTGTGACGTCTCTAATAGAAGTGCAGTAAGAGACAAAGGAGAACATATTTTCCAACAGACAGACGTCATTTCCAGTGCCCTAAACGAAATCTAGAGTTCAATAAAGAGAGTGGATTACAGAGCTGAGAGTGAGTCACGCTGCTCTTTATATGATGTTTTCACTCCAGGACTGACGGGACCTTTAAGGTTTGAGGCACCGTCACGTAAACACTTTTTATTACTTTGACTGACTGTAGTGAGTAAGTTTAGAGGCAAAACAAACCTCATGAATTTAGCTCAAATAAACATTTAAGTTCATTATTCATCATTGCACGTTGACCACACATGCTAACCTACAAATACAGACAGACACTGATTTAAGTGTTTCAATTAATCTCGTGTTCATGTGTTAATCTCCCTCTGGCAGTGCAACACACTAATACACTGAATCATACAGAAGAAGAGCTGCACATCAGAGGACTCTGCTGCTCTCTGCTGGAGTAAAGAAGAAGCAATAACTCAGAGGTGGAAAGAGGAAAAGAGTTTTTAGTTCAAAATGAAGGACAGGACATATTTTCTTATGTCTCTCTGGAGGATTTCTACCTTTTTATATAGTTTTTTAGAGGAGAAGGGGAAAAAATTAAGTAAAAAAGTGCAAAAATCTAATAAAATCAAGCACTCAGGCACTCAGTTATTACTCTGTTAATACAGAACTGACTGAAGGTCTGTCATTAACTTTCTGTGCTCCAGAAGCCGTAGCTTATATCCGTAGTAATACAGTGGACGGGTCTAATATGTGGCAAGGGAGTGCGCTGGTGCTGTTACAAATGCATTAACCCACCTGATTTCTGCAAGCACTAGCAATTTTTCCTCCATTTTCCCACAGTCACGCCCTGGCCCTGTGCTTCCTCTTGTTGGCTTGGCACACTAGGACTGAATATCAAACGCCACCGTGGCGCTAAATAATTCAAATAGCAAACCTTTATTATTCTTGGGGTAATGTATTTTCTTCCTTGCGCTCAAGACTACTCACGAGATTACAGGGAAAATGGCAAACTGGCAAACGACCAAGATTAGAAATTGAAGATTAGATCAGGTACTGACCTTGAGAAGTACTGGAACCAAACATTTTGTCCATAATTTAAGGTGGGGTGACATCTGACCAATGAATACTGAAGCTGGAGCTAAACAAGAACATTTCATTAAAACGATTAATAATGCAAGTACTTTCTCTTATTTGTACTGTTGACTGCGTACCAAGAATAAATATCAAATACCAAACCTCCTGATTCAGTGACCCAAAGCATTTAGCAGTTAACTCTATCTGCATTGTGTTTCCCTACCACAAGATGGCAAAATAACCATCTCACCAGATCCACCTTTACTGTTGCCAAAAAATACACATTAGATAAATTATCATGCCAAAACAAAAACACACCCCGATCCCTGTCCTTCATTATCTAAACATCACCTTTAGTGTGTAGAGGTTTCAGACAATCAACTCAAGAAACAAATCTCTCAACTCCTCCTCAACCATCCCAACACCTTCACGCCAACACAAAACTTTCAATCACTCTGACCAGACAGGGAGCAATCAGATGGATGATGGTGCTGAATCTCATTAAAAGATGAATAAGCGTCAGTGTCAAGCTGGACTAATGCACCTTGGCAATCTGCGCTGCATCTCCTCCGTCTCTCTGCCCTTCTTCTTCAAACGTCGGCCAGAGCATCTTTGAAGGCTGTAATGAAATCTGGTTCAAGGTGCCGGGCAGAGCCGAGAAGCAGGCACGAGCAAAGTGCAAAATGTTACAGAGCAGTGACGGGGTGCGGTAAAAACTCAAAATTTAAATGTGTCATTGCAACATGACGTCTGCTTTTCTTTTAAAAAAAAAAAGTGACACCTACACAGATTTTCTGTGTGCTTTGGAAAGAAGACTACAATTTCGGCCTTGTGCATTCCTTTACCACAAAGAGATATATTTTTAATTGCAGAGGCTAATTTACTGTCAATATGGCTACAAGTTAAATAGCAGTGTGACTTTTTCCATTTCCTATAGATTAACAGTCAAAAAGGAACTGTACAGTGGACACTTTAGTGTCAAAACATCACCATTGTACAGAAGCATATGGTTTATTTCGAGGGCCTGTATTTTTTCTTTTACGGCTACAGATTAAATCATAATGAGACTAAAGTATAGGTCATGAGGAGTCTTATGATATATAATACCTGCAAGTTAAACCTGCATACATGTATTTTCTTTGTCACTTAGGGGAGCAGAACAAGCTAAAAACACAACATATGGTGAGCGTGATGACAAAAAAGTTACCCATTTATGCATCCAGCAGGCACAAATCACATCATGTAAGTCCCAGAAGGTCATTTTTATAGTTTCCTCAACGTCTGTACCTTATTTTATGACAGGCATGACTTGGCATTACTCATTAGTGGAGCACTGTATCCTAATAGCACACTTTAGTGGGCAGAAACATACTGACAGTGGCAGGAATGTCAGTGCAGATGGTTGGCTGAGGCCCCCTGAATCATAACTGCCATAATACTGTCTGAAATGTCTTTAAGGTGCCAAATCACCATTATGAGCTGCCCTCCTTTCTCTGCTCTTAATTGTGCACCATGAAGTATGTTGAACAGCTTGACAATTAGCTGTAAATGGGTTGACACTGCAACGCCGTAATACCCATTTTACACTCATATGTCAATAGAAAATCATCATTAACGTGACAGATTACATCTCTGTGCCTCTAGATTAGACTGCTGCCAGCTCAGTTAAATCCCTCGTGGTGGTTAGGCAAGGTGCCGATTCACTGCTCACATCAAGGGTAAAATGTCCCTCCCTGCCCCCTGTACCTTGTTTTGTGGTTAGATTTAAGTGTCAGCCCATTATAAGATCTGACATGACTGTTTAACAGGCTGTTCCCTCAGTGTCTAAGACTTATGACAAGTAACGACACAAGTTTAACATTTGACAAAATGGCTATTATGAGCGGGCGTGGCAGTAAGTGCTGCTGAGATGACACTTGCCCCATTAATCTTCATCTTGTTACCCACAGCTAAGGATTCCATTAGTCTGCTAGGTTTTAATAGTAGGATGACAGGACCAAGGATCAACGTGATTCATGTGATGGAGATGTTACAGAAAAGTGACCTATGTTTATGTTCATGATAATGTTTTAGTGGTATGTATATTCCCTTAACAATCAACCTTTGCACTCGTTAATGTTCTGACACTGGCAGTTGGTCTTTAGTTGAACATTCTGTTGCTATAGTAACCCCTGCCGGCAAAGTTCCATGGCAGTTTAACTGACATTGTTACATCCGCCATTTTGTCAGATCTGTGACCACAGTCCGTTGACAGAAACTATTTTGATAATCAATTAATCATTTTTGTCATTTTCCAAGCAACAATGCCAAATACCTACTGGTTTCAGCTGCTCAAATGTAACAATATGGAGCTGTTCTTTGTCATATATGATAGTTATGGACTGTTGGTCTGATAAAAAAAAAGCACTCTGAAGACGTCACCTTGGGCTCTGGAAAATTAAGTTAATTTACTTTTGCACTAACTGTGTGTTTTACTATTTTTACTTTCACTCTTGTGGATTGATCTCTGTGTTGTACCCACTATGGGGACTTAATGTTGTTTCACTCATTGGTGATACTTTGTTTCTTCCTGGCATGAGGGACAAAGTAACTAATTTAACAGTCTATACTTTTGTGAATTCTGTTTTCTTGTGAATGTACTAATTTATTTTTACAATACCTTTGGTCTAACTCTGGTTGATGGTATAATCAGCTGTGCAAATACAAATAAAGTGAGGGCAGAAGAGTTACTATGTTAAAAAAACAAATGTAGTAAAAATCTTATGTCTTTGCAAGTCATTGAATACAAAAAAAAAATCTTTATATCTCTGGATAAAAGATCCCAAAATCCACAATTCTAAACATGATCCTCCATGAATTATGATTACAGTTTTTGGGAACCACCTTTCTCTCTACCTGCCTTGTGTACTTCAACTACATATTTTGATTGCCTACCTTTGCAATTTGTCATTTTTACAGTGCATTGTGGTCTACATGGAGGATAAAAATGTCAGGAGAGACATTGGCATCTCCCTCTAATGGGTTTATACCAAAATAACTGACTTGCAGAAGGGTTTTAATGATGACGTTTGAGATAGCTGAAAAATCCACTGTAGCTTTTGCTAGTAATAATTTGACATAACTCAAATCATCTTTCCAAGGTATCCATGGGAACAAGGAAACTACACCACCAAATATCAAAAAGCAAAATGCAAGACATGGAGAGATAAGCTGCTTTGTAACAGTCATGTCTTTTATGATAATAATGCAAATGATAAAGTTGAATTCATGTAGCAGTTTACACAGCGCATCATAGGGATTAAAACAAATACAAATTCTTTCCTTTAGGGTGGATATTGTCCTTTGAAGTTAATAATGAGCCTTTTAACTAAATTATAAGACATCTGCTTTCCATTTGGGACAAAAAGCACCAATGCCTCGCCCTCTGAGCTTCACACTTTCACCCTCCCCTCTTTCTCTCCACCCGGCTGACACACATTTGCGTCAGTGTCACCTGGCCTCTATTTCACTGATACAGGGTGGTCCAGACAGTCAGACACTCCCTCTCTGCAGCAAGCAGGCAGGAAAGAATCCATGAAGCCCCCTCCTGGGATCGGCTCAGTTCCAGCTCTATACTGCGTGACCCACTTATTTGACAGCAGCTCTGTTAAAAGTTTCAGAAGTGACGAGTGCTTCCCTTGCTGGGCAACAAGGGCAAACATGAGAGAATGAAAAGAAACTGCCTCAACGTCATCACTAGCACAGA
The DNA here is from genome assembly GCA_008360985.2 of Macquaria ambigua. NCBI lineage: Eukaryota > Metazoa > Chordata > Actinopteri > Centrarchiformes > Percichthyidae > Macquaria > Macquaria ambigua. The sequence continues at coordinate 327,817 of VMKM01000274.1, read as the reverse complement.
TGTGTTTCTGGGTCCACTGGCACACAGAGGAAACGGTATGAAAAGTCAGAATGAAATAAACCCACTCATTCATTCCTAATTCTTCCTGACTTGCAAGCAGCCTTCCCTTTTAATTCACTTCACTACAGCAAGAAAATCAACTTACAGAGCCTTGAAAAGATAGATAATCCATCACAGTAAAGCAGTTTTAAAGCAAGCACTGTTTTGAAAATGTCTGACATCAAATACTTTAGCTGCTGATCAGCTACATATTAATGCAAGAAAATGGCCAATGCATTTAGCGTTTTTTTTAAAATTGTGTCTGAAACCAAAGCTCATAATTTTAAAGCTTTTCGGCAACTTACTCTCAACATCTCATCTTAGGCAGTTTCCTTGAACATACAAACAAAGATACAGTCCCTGCCTGCAAATTGCAGCTGTTTACTCAAAATCATGTCCCTCCAAAATGTTCACTTTTCATGAGCTAAGAAAAACAGGCCTGTTTTCAGCTTTATGACAATTATTTTTTCAGGTGTAACAATGTGTTTTTAAATTGTTTAGGTCAAAACATTTTCTTTGCAAGCATTCAACCAACCACTGTCTCGACAACCATCTGTACAGTAACCAATCAGAAACACTTTCCCAGTTAGAAATCAAAGTAGACAATATGTCAGTTTCAATATCTCTTAGATTAATTGCGAAGCCCTACAGTGGTCTCAGTTCCACATCTGAGACGCTATAAACTCAAATATCTTAACAGACCAAGACAACAGGGGAAGGAAGAAGAGAGGTGATATTTGACAATATGATGTAATGTTTCTCACCTCAGCACCATGGGACAGACTCCTTTTCCTGAGGGCCGGGGAGGGCTCGGCTGATCGTAGAGGAGTCAGACCTCCGTTCTTCAACAGCTCCCCTGAGGGCGACTTTGGTACAGTCCACACAGGAACACCATCTGAAAAATGACAAGGCAGCGTCAGAGCCGACTGCGGGCTTTTAGTGAACAACAGTGAGGAGGAGATGCTTGGGATTTACTACTACTATATGATTTGTACTGTTGATTTGTGTGTATTAATGTTTGATTTCGGGTTGAAATTGACAGGAAGAAGAATCAAAGAGGGACTAGGGAGAACATTCATATCACAGTATATATCCTATTTATTTCTGACATTCAATATTAAGGTTCTCATAAATAGCACTGAACTGAGGGTGTGTGATTGACAGATTAGACATCAGGAAATTGTGTGTGTGCTTGTGTGTCTGTTTGGATTTAATATTTGTTCATTGTTATATCCTTGCCTGTTGTATTGACTCAGGTCAGACATACAGAAAGTATTAGAATGATGATTCATTTTGACTCCGGGCCACAAACAATAAAATGTTCCACAGAAATATAATAAATCTACATCCTGTACAGTCTGTCTCCTACTGTAACTGAGCCTTGAAACAAATGCATGCCAGTTATAGGCATTTAAAAATCAATACATAATACTGAAAGTCCTCAACCTCTACTGTCTTCACCTACAGGGGGTCGACTGTCAGAGGTGATGATTCAACTTGATGGTCTTTTTTGAGGCCATAAGCAATATCCCTATAAATGTATTTCAGTCAGTGTTGTGGGGGTTACATTTGACTATTTAACTATTCCTCTTTGCTTGAGTCTACAGCCACACTAGCGGCTCTATGAGGCTACTTCAGCACAGTCGTGCTTTGAGCCATATGCTAACGTCAGCATGCTAACATGCTCACAATGACAATGTTAACATGCTATGTTAAGCAGGTATAATGTTTACCATGTTCACCATGTTAGTTTACGATGTTAGAATGCTAACATTTGCTAATTAGCACTAAACACAATCTGTGGCTGATTTAAATTTTGACCTGATGATGGCGCTAGAGGAAAAGTGGATCACCACAGTTATTACAATTCCTCCTGAGGGGGACATGAATGTGTGTACCAAATCCTATGGCAATCCATCAAAATTTTGTTGAGACAGTTCCCCTTAAATTCACAAATGCCAACCTCATGGTGGCGCTAGAGGAAAAGTCAGGAGATTACCACAGTTATTGGGATTCATCCTCTAGGGACCATAAATGTCTGTATCAAAATTTTGTGCCAATCAATCAAGTAGATGTTGGGATATTCCACAGGGTAAGTGAAAGCTTTAACCTGCTTGTGGCACTGGAGATAAAGTCAGGGGATCACCAAGTCAGTAGGTTTCATCCTCTGGGAATCATGAATATCTGTACAAAACTCATGGAAATCAATCCAATAGTTGTTGAGATATTTCAGTCTGAACAAAAGTGACCAACCAACCGACAGGCCGATATTGCCATCTACATGCCGCTAGTAAGGCTAAAATTTCAGGCAGCTTCGACTGTAAATCAAGAAATAGGTACACAAGTTGAGTTATACAGTATTACACTGGGGGAAAAAAGTGAGAAAAATGGGCAATAATTCAATATTATTCTTTATCAACTTTCAGCAGTATTATTGTTTTATAAAATTCTGCTGTCCATATTGATGTTTCTGAACATCAATTAGATTATTTATGTCTGATTTTGAATACATTTGCCATATTGTGATATACAAATATAATAAATATATTCAATAGTCCTATTGATTTTAATCATATCACTCAGCACTACATCTAGCAATTACTCATTTTAAAGTAGCCTCAGCCCGAATTACAGGTCCATAAATTACAACCTTATATAATGGGGTATAGTGAAAAGTCTCATGACTCATGCCAAACAGGAAAACTGCATTACATAAGAGGAACCAACGGTTATTGGATATCTGCATTACAACACTACAAACTACAGCCTCAAAAACAGACATCAAATTCAGTCACCGCCTCCGACAGCCTTCCAACATTGTGCTTCACCAAATCTGTATTTAATGCCATTGCACTGATCATATTTTGTGTTTCCTGTATGAACAGACTCATCAGAAAACCAAGCTGCAAGGTTCCTCATTTAAAAGCTTCTTAAATGCATCACAGTAGTAGATCCCATTTCAAAGTACTGTTTGGAGCGGTACCATAGGCCCTTCTCATCTCCAGTCCCAACTCTCAAATTGGGTTAAAAGTCTAATGCACCAAGAGGCCATTCTTTGATTTCCATTAGCGAGAAGCAAGCTGTGCTGACACAGGTCGACATGCTGGTGAGCCTGAGGCAAGTCTGTCTTGACTGAAATAGTGTCTGTGAAATAGTGCTGAAATAGCCCTCAGGCCAGGTCTCTGCTTTGGTCAACTGACAGTTTGACTGACAGGAACCTGAAACATGTTAGTGAACCTCCTCCTACGATACTGGACTCCTATACAATGGAGACATGAGCAGGGGTTGCTCTGCCCGAAAGCAAGTGAGATGTGAGTAAGTTGTAAAACAGGGGAAAATTTCGTTTTTTGAAAAGGTTATTCTCATTTGGAGGGTAATAGGTTCCTGAGACTTCATTTCAATTTCGAGTTTTAGGGGAAACATTTCTGGAAATAGTTCATGCATTTATGCTGGTAATAATAATTTTTCACAAGTGAGTAGCTGGTTTACAAACAATTTATGACAGACACGTCTACTCTGACACTTTCTCTGAGATGTCACAATGAAGCACCAGAAGTAGAAACACTCAGTGAGCAGAGGGGAGATTTGGGCCATTGGATAAAGGCATGCAGGTGACTCAAAAGGCTGTCGCAGATCAAACAGTGGAGACACAAACATTCATGCAGTAGATGTTTCCAATGGCTTTACCTTCCATTTCTGGGCTGTGACATTGATTCAGATTTTGTGATGCTTTCACATCCAACTCTTACCCAACACGTTCCTCTTATATTTTCAGTTTAAAATGTTATATTTTCCGTTTCTGTCTTTACATTAAGCTGCAAGGGGACTAGTTTGCAAAGTAAATTTCCTTTATGGATTTTAATTTCCTTAAAGGAAAATGTTCTACGGGTGATGGTGAAACAGACAGAAGGTTGGGCTTCAAGCTCTTTATGGCAGTGACAGAGTGTGAGCAGCAAAGATCCTCCGTGACATCAGCTGATAATATGCTGTCTGGTTTGTGACTGGCAGGTTTTTGGTGGGAGTTTACAAAGATCCTTCAAGTTCCTTGACTGTCTTTGCGATTACTAGAGCTGACTCAAACAAGCTGCTCTGGTTTTGTAGTAATAGGAGCCTGGAGGGACTAACGTGCCAGCCAAACTCAGTCCAACCTCATGCTCGGCTCTCTACCAAAGAGTTATCTTGCCCATGCAGTGGCAAAGCTTTCCTGTGTGGGCATAACAAAACCATTCAACCAACCAACCGACCAGCCAGCCACTCCCTTTATCAGCTACATCAAATCTGGATGCTGCCCATGCCGGTGAGCCAGACTACCCATCACTCGGCAAAACCGGAGATCCTAACAAAAACTCCTCACTGAGGTGTGGGGGGTACATGCCGGAAGCGGGGAGCAGCTGGACCCCCACAGGACTTATCAGCCAGGCAGCGGAAGGAAAGAGGTTTGTACTTGCGGCCCGGTGGTCCCACTCCACACCACCCCCTGTCTGATGAACAGGTACAGGGCAGGGTGACTGTTGGCGTAAAGAGAAGACCAACAAACTGTGAGGACCGGCAGATTGGCTGGGATCCGGCACCCACCCAAACCCAGACCCTAAAAGACCTTCCAGAAGTCATAGATACAACCACAACTTCTTGGCTTAAATACTCCACCAAAAACATGCACCTGTAGGGCTTAAAAGATGGCAGCTGTTGTCAGTTGTCAACATGCGTCAAAACTATCCATCCATTTTCCGCCGCTTATCTGGGTTTGGGACACGGTGGCAGCAGGTTATGCAAGGTAGCCCATACATCCTTCTCCCTAGCCTTGTCCTCCAGCTCTTCCTGGGGGATCCCAAGGTGTTCCCAAGCTAGATGGTATATGTCATCCCTTCAGCATCTCCTGGGTCTGCCCCAGGTTCTCGTCCCAGTCGGACATGCATGGAATACCTCCACAGAGAGGCGGCTAGGAGGCATTCGAATCAGATGCCCGAACCACCTCAAATGACTCCTTTCAACGAGAAGGAGCAGTGGTGCTACACTGAGTTCCCTGTGGATGTTTGAGCTCCTCACACTATCTCTAAAGGTGTATTCAGACAGAAAGCGAGGTGAATATTAGAGGCAGCACGAATGCATGCAAAGTACAAAGAAAGACCAGAGCAGGCAGGAACACAATTAGCATGGGGCAGTGTGAACTGAGGCGCAGATGCATCCACGCCTATCCCAGGGATTTATGAGTCTACTTCATAAACGAACAGAGACAAGAAGAAAAAGGAGAGAGACTGGAGGGACAAACCAGAAAAAACTGTTCAGAAAAAGTTCCAGGTGAGTTCTGAGATCAGTCAGAAGCTGAGCTCCCACACACATGGTGAGTTCCTTCCTAGCTATCTTACGCTAACATCTGTACAGTTGGTACATTGGGTGTTTGGGGTGAATCAACACGGATTGTAAGAAAGGTCCAGCGGTCAAATTCGCCTCACTTTCTGTCTTAACACACCTTTAGGGTGAGCACCGCCACCTTGGTAAGGAAACTCATTTCTGCTGCTTACATCCATGATTTAATTATTTTGGTCATTACCCTTATGGAACAGTGCCAGAATCATCAGCAGAAACTTCCCAAATAACTCCTACAGCATAATCCACTTCTTCAGTATACTTTAAACAATCCTCGTTTCAATTCAAATCAATTCAGTTTTCCAGCAGAGCTTTGGAACTATGAGGAGGCAACAGTGTGACACAGAAGTAGCACATTTAGTGCTCTATTAGCCTTTTAGTACCATTAAGTCCATTTTGAACATTTCCATCACAGGTCCAGAACAGCTACTTAATGGACCTCGAGGTGAGACTGTTTTGTCAAAAGCAGAGAAGTGGATTATGCTGCAGGAAATTTCTATGGGCAAAATGCCACATTTTGTTGTCTTAACTTATGGGTGGCCATTGGGATCCATCATAACTGCTGTGAATCCAAACTGACTACATCTGCCATCTTCCAAAAAGGAGCAAGCTACAAGTTTTCACAGTCACCTTTTCAAGCCTACAGGCAGTGAGTGTTCACTCAATAGATTTTCATTGAAGTATTACTTTAAATCTACTCCTCTTTCCTGGAGAAAACATGTATGGTGCTGTTGTTTTATAGAAACTCGGAGACTGTAAATGGATTATAAATATTCCTTTGTACTTGGGAAAATAGGATTAGTCCACAATTTCACATTATCGTAACAGATTCTGTTATTGTCCTGCATTTGAGGTCTACCTTCCACCTTTAGGAACTGTTCCCTAATCCTAATCCTTGGTGTTATGCCAATAGAACCACCCTCAGCCTGCAAATGGTTTAAATCGAAACAACTTTATTGGATCCATAGTGATCTGGCACAGAGAGGGTTAAACATGGCAGAGGTCTGACATTTTAGGCACCAGTGTGGATTCATTTGGCAAGGAATTAATCCTTTAAGGAGATTTAAAAGTGCATAGTATTAGTCATTATATTTAGGTTTACTTATTCACACATAAACCCTGATTTTTTCTGACATGCATGTTGGGAGACAGTCTGAAATGCTTTCAGGGATTCTGTAAACAAGACTGACAATAACTTCATGTTCATACACACTTCACATTCAAGGTTGTACTTGGCACTACCATTTTGAGGAACTATTGGCATTGAATGCAACTGACGACATTGAAGAGACACAATAATGAATGTAAAACAACACAGAACAACACTGACAACTACTATCACAACAAATATAAATGGAACAAAATAAAACAAACAATTTAACACACAAATGCAACATTCAAAAACATTTACTACAAACATTGAAGTTTATGGTATCCATCAGGCAGGGACAAGAGCCACAGTCCAGCTGCCCCAGCTGGCCCTTGCCGCTTGTGCTAGGCTCTGGAGGAGGGGACTGGAAAGACAAGAGGGATGGGGGAGATGGAAGGGTCGGGGGCTCCAGTAGCAGCACTGGAACGGGGCCCGGGGCGAACTCACCAGAGGGGGCTCCGTGGGCAGAGTGGTTGCGCTCGGAGGCCTGGCACTGAGGTGGTGCCTGGCTGTGGCTCTGGGTCTGTTGGAGGATGTTCAGGCACTCTCCCAGGCAGCTGAGTGTGGCGGCCGACGTGGCTTTGAGCAGCAGCAGGTCCTGGTCCAAACAGGAGAGAGGGCCCTTGGTGGGTAGAGAGTCAATGGACTGGACCAGGTTCTTCTGTTGGCCCTCTGCTTGGGACATCACCTGGGGGACAACAGTGATGTACAATGTTATAATACAACAACGGTTAAAATACATAATCAGTCATATTACTCAAATTACCAGTGAGCCACTGATGTAAAGAGACAGATCAGATTTTTTCATATAATATGGTATCAGTTACTTACAGGTAGCGGCGTGGATGCGGATGTATATTAGCTGAGGCAATGAGTCCTGTAACTGCATCTGTCAGCCAGCCTTGCCAGACCACATACATATATATACACTGTTTTACTTGTGCGTAGGAAGTGATAAAACTTAGCATTAATTCTAGTGGTGTCACCTCAGTCTTGACTACAGGCAACAACTGATCCACGCAACCATCTGCTTCAAGACGGCAGTGCCAAAAAAGAAACTGCTAAAACTCTTCAAAACAAGGAAAGTTCTCCCCTATGCTCCTACAGACACACAGAACATTTTTACTGCGAAATATTTCTGTATGACTCACCTATCAGAGTCTAAATGTATCACAAAAGGAAGAAGACAAAGTCGGTTCTCGCTAGCGGGTAATAAGCTTCTCTCGGGGCTAATGAATCTGGGTTGTTTATCAGCCTGGAAATGTTGTATTCATTAATATTGTATGGTTTCACACACACTCGTCCTCCGCACGCACTTCAACAGCACATCTGTCTCCCTGCATCACTACACAGAGCTATTTTGGAGTCACTGAGAGCTGTTGCGTTGGGGTTATATGTGGCATAGACATTTGTGTAAAAGGAGTTTTTTTAATATATATAAAAGCACAGAGCTTGTCCAATTATTCAACTATTTACTCGGGTCGGATGTTGAATTCCTCTTGCAGACGGAGCTCAAATGTTTGTCTCCCATGCTTGTTATAAATAGATTCTTAGTGTTCAGCATGCTGATACCATATCATTTTCACAGCGCCCTTCAAATAATCAGGAGTTGCTGTTTCATTTCACACAGGCATTTAATTTTTTGAAGTTAAAACCATCAAGACAGATTTTTCTGTGTCCTATTCATGATGGACACAATTTTACTGCACTTTGCGATCATAAAGGGCTGGATATAATCAGTTTTTGGATATAATATATTTTGCCAAACTCTTCATTATATCAAGATATCATAGTGAACAATTATCATGCCAAAGTGATGTTAAATCTGGGAAATCTGTTGCTGCATGAGATCAGATTGAGTGAATGAGCAAAAAGTGCCCTTACGTGCAAACCAATGCACATAACCATAAGACTAAAGGGAGTTTTGATGACGATTGAGCGAGAAGCAATTTATTGTAGTCATTTTTGGTGAAAATATGACTTTAAAATACTGAGAAAAGCAGAGAAGTGGATTATGCTGCAGAAGTTTCTTTTCCGTCATGACAACTGATCACATATAAAATTCATAGTACAGCCTGACCAACACTGGAGTTTTTAGACAAATAAGGATATTTCAGAGTTTTAAAAAACCCAATAACGATGAGATTTGTGACCAAGTTGCGTACTGAGCAGGACACTTTACCGTAACAAAAATCAACATGTTGGTGATCTCTGGTGTAATGGCATCACTCTTTCTAATCTAATTAAACATATCTTTTGACATTTCTGTACTGCAATTTCTTGTTACTTATCAGCCAACATATAACATAGATACTGATAACCTGTGATGAACTAAGACCAGCTGAGCCGAGCCGGGCTGTGTTACAGGTCCTTTTCATACAGATTTATTGGTCGTGCTCTAATTTATAGCACTGTATCTGCTGTGAATCCAAGCTGACCACCGTTTTAGTGTTTTTGACAAGAGGCAAACTACAGTACTTTCTTCAACCACAGGATGAGTGTTTCATACTAAATAGATCCATTTTGAGTGGGGTATTGCTTTATAAGTACTGTATAGTCACATACCGGTACTGAAGGTATGGGATAATTGCAGCAAAGCTGCAAAAATGTCAGTATCACTCACTTTTATGTACAGTACATATCATGCAGGTGGCAATGTAAGTTGGTGAGCAAACGTGTTGCTATGCAACCATAAGTAACACTAAAAACCCTATACCATGCTCAAAAATAACACAGCTCACTAAGTTTTATGGTAAGCAAAACATGACATTTTTACACAAACATGGAAAAACGCCTGTAGGGGAGATGATTATCACGCTTGTGCCAAGAGACACACAAATATAAGATAAAGAAAACAAGATAGAAAACTAAATTAGTAATTTATAGCAAAACAAAGGAGAAAACCCAGCATATACGAGGTCAGGAAGAGTGAAATATAAAATAATACCTGACTGAAGGACACACACACACACACACACACACACACACTAAAACTGACAGCGGCAATAAGGTACCAGAGTCCCCTTCAAGTAGCATGTAGATAGACACAGAAAAACACTCAGACACATTAAATATGAATGTTTCATATAAAAAACAAATCTCTTCTTCCTTATATTCCAACACAAACTAGCTCATAAATGTAACTAACAATAGACATTTATATATATAAACTCTAGTTTGCCTCTTGTCAAAAACACTAAAACGGTGGTCAGCTTGGATTCACAGCACATACAGTGCTATAAATTAGAGCACGACCAATAAATCTGTATGAAAAGGACCTGTAACACAGCCCGGCTCGGCTCAGCTGGTCTTAGTTCATCACAGGTTATCAGTATCTATGTTATATGTTGGCTGATAAGTAACAAGAAATTGCAGTACAGAAATGTCAAAAGATATGTTTAATTAGATTAGAAAGAGTGATGCCATTACACCAGAGATCACCAACATGTTGATTTTTGTTACGGTAAAGTGTCCTGCTCAGTACGCAACTTGGTCACAAATCTCATCGTTATTGGGTTATATATATACATATATACATATACATATATATATACACATATACATATACATATACATATAGATTACACTGTTAGACATGAACATAAAAAGAGCATAAAATTGCAGCAGACCTCTGCTACAAAGCTAAATCAGTGGGCTTACGGTAATGGCAGCCACACACACACAGAGCTCTCTGGAGCCAACAGGACCAGTGATGTTTCCAGAAATAGCCTAACCCCAGTGATCCAGCTCTGCAGCAGCGGTGTAAGTGCCCAGTGGTGCTGCTGCACTGAGAGTCGAGGCTTTGATGAGTTCACATCAGCCGTGACAAGCTGGCTGAGGAGAGATGGTAATGTGGTCTGACTCCCACCGTCACACATTCAGAGGAAAGACGCATGCATGCATGGACGGACAGACGGATGGGAGGTGACAGCATGACAATGGCCTGAACATTCAGCCCAAGACCTCACCAATATATTGGTACTTCAATGCTATCTTTCAGAAACATCAGAGTAAGATGCTGTGTATTTATTCTGTAAAAATTTTACCCTGAAATTTATCAGGATAATATTTGAAAACCTTAGATGGCTCTTATGTAAAAAAATGCTTTAGAAATCATGCCTCAAGGTTACGCTTTCTTACAAAACAATTTAAGAATCATACGTTAAAATGCAGATCATCATTTCATATAAATATACATAAAATACTTTCAAACTATTTCAAAACTATGCATAATATATGGCAGTTTGGTACAACATGTATTGTCATGTAAATACAAAACATACGCACACAGTGCTTAAGTATTACATTCAAATATACAAAAACATAGTATGTTTTTACAACACTTGTAGGGTACCTTCATGTCATATCAGAGTTACTGTCCAGGTTCCAACATAAATAGCGTTCAGGTCAACGTTCACTTTCTTGTAGCAACTGCTGTCGTGGATGCCGATGTGTCTTAGAATATGGAAAGTAAACCCGAGGAATGCACTTCATTTTTTCAGAAAGACCTATGAAAAAAAGGCTGAGATTGAATTGGGTTACAGAAGTTAGTGGAACAGAGGCTAGCCCGGACGTGACGTCAAGACTTCAGCTCTCTAAAAACTAAATCACTGAAGTGCCCCTTTAATGCAGTGCTGCTTTTGGTCTGAACGCCTGATAAACCTGAACTACGTATGGGGTCCGGTGTCTCATCATTAGTCAATATGAATCTCTCGTTTTGAAAAAGATGATTTTACTTTTCTGTTTAAGAAAAGTGGGAGCACAGGAAAAAAATGAGAAATATCACAAAATAAGAAATGATAGACAGACAATAAAGGTCTATGACTGAAAGCTTGTGAATGTGACTGTGCAGAAAAAAATGTTTAAAAAAGTAATTTTTTGTGCCACTTGTTATTGCCCTTACAGCACCTAGCAGAGCCTTTGAGCCAGGTGAGCGGTGGAGACCTTTTATCCTATTACACAACAACAATCATGCATTGGTAGAACCCTAACTCTGGGCTGCTGCTGCTGCTGCTGCTGCTGCTGCTGGGCTCACACTGCATATCTGAGCCTGGTGTGAGGATGGTTCAGTGAGTGCTGGTGAGACAGGATCAACAGGGCAGAGCTGAGGAGGCAGATCATGTGGAGATTCACTGAGGTGCACAGACCACTTTCCCTCCATGACTGTTTGAAAGAGAAAGTTGTATGCATCTGTAGCTGGGTGCGGGGATGTCTTACAGGAAGTAATAGAGTGGTGTTTATGAATATTATCAGCGAAAGTGACCAGAAAATATATGGGATGTACAACACAACATCCCCGCTGTTTCTACCATAAATCCACCGATAATCAGCACGCAGCAGCTTTCTGGTCTCCACTGCGTACAGTGGTGCATAAATCACAGTGCAAGCACACTCCTTTACTGTTGACTCCAGCATCCCCCGGCCCTGAGCCAAACCCGTCAAACAAGTTTATGGGCCTGTAATGAATAAAGGACGGAGAACAACAAATGACATGAGGAGGGAGGGAAGGCGGTTGGAGGCTGAGACGGAATAGCGGACGTGAAGAAAGATGAAGAGAGAAGCTAAATGACGGGCAGATATGAATCAGGTCACAGGAAGCAGCAACCCACTTCTTCTGGACCAAAAGAGTGTGACGCCAAAACAGAAAATGAATCACACATCACAGAGGGCTTTGTTTTCTCTGTCTGTAGAGAGAAAACACAAGCACCAGAGGAGTGTTTGTTTTGCCTAATGATCACGCCATCTGCTCGGTATTTACTCAAACTGTCCCGGGTTCAATTGAGGAGACAGACTCTGATCCTGAGAGGTGAGAAATGATTCTCCACTCACACTGATCGCTAGTTGTTCTCTTTCTGTCACAGAGTGAATCACTTAGACGAGATATTCTTAGCGAGACGAGGCAGACACACGGCGTGGCGCATCTGAATGGGGAATTTAACAACTTCAAGCCAGCCAGGTCTTCAACGAGCAAGACGCCATGAAAGAAAGATCTTTGCATGAAATATTGATGTCATCACAACGAAAAGCAGAGGAACCAGATGAACCATTGAGGTAAATGCCAAGTTTTTAATACACAGTTTAGCTAATGGTTTTGCAGTCTATGCAGTCTACTCCCTGCTGTTTCATTTAGGATAGGAGACACAGCGCTACAAGGTGCTTAGATCCTACTGTGAGGCTTCAATTACATGACAGGTTATTAGGCAAGCAGTGTTTTCTTTTTCTTGTGGATTATTAGACCGACCTATTTGGCAGACACCATACAAAGCTGCTTTGTCCCAGTTTAAGACAGACAGTAAAATGAGAGTCGTCTTTGTTATTCTGGAGCGACGATCAGATAGCTACAGGTGAAAGATTGTCTTCTTATCCCTGTAACCTTCAAATGGGCAGCAAGGCCAAACAATGAGTGTCTGAATGAACAATAAACATCAACTAAAGAAGAGAAAGATATGCATATGGGTAATTAGGGTTGAAACAGTCAATACACAGAAAAACAGTCTTTTATCCAGCAAAGATGCTAAACATTCACTGGTTCTAGCTTTTCAAATGTAAGGATTTGCTGCTTTTGTCCATTTTAAATCATTGTAATTTGGATTTCTATCAATATTCGGACTGTTTCAGACTGTTCGTCAGACTAAACAAGCAATTTAAAAGGTAACCTGTGGAGTTTTGACCTCTAATAGCGCTATGGAGATGTTTACTTATGAGCAGGTCCCCGTTTTGTTTGTGTCATGCATGCTCACATGGGTGACACGAAACACATTCCTAGTGTTTCACACTATTCCACTGATCTACAGGTGGCAGAAATGTGCCAAGAAACGCAGAGGCAGGGAAGAAGAAGACGACTGCAAGCTAGTAAACATGGATGCAAACAAAACAGGATTGAAATGCTTTGCAAATGCTTTATGAGGAAGGAAATGCATTGAACACGTCTGTCGGACCTCAAGACACACACAATGAGTTTTGGTGGATAGCACTGAATGTAAACTGAATTTGTGTTTGTTTATGAGAAAACTTCACAGGGCACCTTTAAATCGTCACCTTGGGCTGTAGGAACTTGTGATGAGCATTTTTGCTTTTTTTCCACATTTTATACACTAAATAGTAAACTGACTGATGAAACAGACAAAACATGAATTGATTGGGAACTGCAGAGTCAAGTGATAATTCTCAGTGGGTTCGGCACTATGAGCGACAACTTTCACTTACATTGTTATTTGATCCATCATCAATATTGATCATAGCAGCTCTAAATAGAAATGTAACTTTAACGTGACATTTTTTCCACCTGTGGAATCAAATTTTCTTTTCAAACTTTATCCTTTTGGTCTGAATGAGTAACTAAAGGCACTGATATTATGCGTAATAAAGGGAATACAATTTCTATATAATTTATGTTTTTGCAGTTAAGCAACAGCTCAAGGACAAAAACAAGTCAGAAAGTATTTTGTGGGATCAAACAACATTTACCATGACATAACCTCTTCCCTGTCAGCCTCTATTTTTCTCCTCTGTATCAACACTTTATATGGGCAGAAGTGTTTTACATTTAGAAAGCCTCTTGTCTCTCCGTGTCCATGTTTCTTCCTCCTTCCAAAGTGCTAAGTCATCTTATCTCCATAATTCAGCGGCCAAATGCACAGCTGTCTGGCAACGATCCGAACAGCACATTTCATCTCTAAACAAAAGGGTGAAAGCAAAAATGCTGCAGCTAATTGCTCTATAGTTTGCCAGCAAGGCATACAATCACGTCATCATCATATCTTTATCATTTTCGCTTCGCAAAACTCAACTTCAGGCCTAATCTCTTGCAATTAATCACTATAAACCAACTGCAGACAGGCTATTAAGAAGACACAGAGAAAAAAAAACAATCTTCTCTTGAAAGATAAGCAGAGAAGTGAATGACTGTGCTGAGTGTATGGAGATGTGGCAGATGAGGACGAAGTGGTAACCAGAACTGACAGGTCTGGTGACTGAGGCGGAGAGAATTAATGAGGATTTGAACTTCAAACTAAATCAAAAACTGATTGGAAATGTCAAGTGGAGGGATTTGTAATTAACTCAGAATGTTTGCAGGTCTGTAAACTTAAACACACATGGAAATAGTAGTAAAAACTATTAAAATGTACACATTCAGGGATTAGCAGGACAACACAGCCAGGATTAGTAAATGTTACACATGGACGAGCTCACTGTCACTTTTCCCCGTTCATCATCACCTTCACTGTCTATCTTCTTTGCACACACTGACACTTTTACATCTCGTATGTTGATTAGTGCACACACTCACCACACTGACCCTGATTCAACAACATACGCTCCAGCAGCTCTTCCCTCTGTCACCGGCCATGTTAATCAGTATTGTTATATACCATAAAAATGCCAACAAAGCTGAACTTGCAGTAAAGACTGAGCACACCGCAGTCAGTGTCGAGCCTGTCAGCAAGCCAGAAATATCTGCTGAACTCACTGCACCAGTGTCCCTCCTGAGACCAGTGTAGAGACTCTGAAGACAAAGGCCAAAATACAGTGCAGCTTTCAGAGTTCAGTCCAAATTATCAGAAAGGACAAACTTTCTTTACGGACTTTATCCAAGGTTAAAGTCATTTCTGTTTAAACGCAAGATTTTTGTTTGACTAATATTTGAGGGATTCTTTATTTAAAGACAAATCCAGTTTATTACAACTTAGGTCTTATTATGTCCATCATTGCTTTTGGTAATAACAACACAAAGTTAATTGATTTAAGATTTAGGAATGCAGCAACATCCAGCAGGCTGGGACTGTACAATTATACGGGTTTTAAACAGGTTAACCAAACTTATTTGGAAAAGTTGAACGTATCCAAACAAGTTATCCAAACTTTGGGACCACTACAACCTGCAAAGCAAAGGTCACGTGATGACAGACAAAGATAGCCGAAAGTGTCAGTAAGCTAGTTTTCGGTAGCCTTGCTAGCTTGTCTACTTGTACTGTAAGAAGAGAAGAAATGCATGACATAACTGCCCTTGACAAAATGAATCAACCACATTCAACATCCAACATTCTTAATCAACCTGTTGCATATTTTTATTCTTACTTAGTTTTGACAAATAAAGCACCTTATCGAATGTAATCGATGCCAAAATGTTCAAATGTAAATATTATGAGAGAAACAAACTAAAGACGCAAGCCAACGTCCTTTCAAAATATTTACCCTTCATGAATATTCTACAGCAGTGATTCCCAACCAGGGGTACGTGAGTTCAGTTGACAGGGCTGAGGGGGTACCTTTGAGCAAAAAGGTTGGAAACCACTGGGCTACAGTATAAGATAAGATTGTAGCTTGCACAGCAGGCAGTAAACATGGTAGCTAGTTTTAGCTCGCTAGTGGTAAGCTAGCTCGGCTACCAACGTTCACGTGACCCTCGCCTAAATTCTGACCTGCCACATTTGCCTTAGTTGTGTGCAGTTTCTGCATTTATGGATTTTTATTAACATTTCAGGTGGTTTAATTAATCTGGCCAAACTGTTAGCTTGTTTACAACCTGTCTGATCTACTGACTGCGCATGTTTTAGCCCAGTTGAACTGTGTTGTAGAAACGCTGCAGTGTTCCCAGATCTCAGCAATGAATTTGGTGACTACAATGTTATCATAACTGATGAACTGATGAAATGATGACCAAAACTATGAAAATAAGACCCAAGCTGTAATAAAACATATTTATACATGGCAAATCTCCACTTGCTTACTGCCTTTCTGTGCAACCTCTTATAAAATGCAAAAACATAAAAAACACGCCCAATCGTCTGCTTTGGATTTCAAGTCTTGAGGCCAAGCGTTCAAACTTTGCTACGCCTTTGACACCCACCTCTTTGACCTCCAGCAGCCGTCCTGGGTACTGACTCCTGGCCCGTCGAGCTGCAGCCGGCGATTTGTGGTGGGTGATGGTGACGATGTTGCTGGGTGAGGCCGTGTGGCTCAGGTGCCTCTGAGAACCCGGGGATGAAGATGGGGTTAAGTGGGGGAGGAGGGAGAAGCTACGGGTCCGACCAGAGGATGAGGATCCCTGGGGGAAACAGGGGGTGACACAGAAAGGGAGAGAGAGAGAGTTGTGTGGGAATTTAAATGTGGAAGGAGCATGATAATGTAAAGGAAGAGAAACAACGAGAGCATAAGGAATGCCAGAGATCTATTCCCTAAATCAAATAAACTTTTGCCACAAAAAGGTTCAAGATTAGATTTGCACAGAACAAAGAACCTTTTATGTTAATTGACTTGCCCACTAATAGAGAGGAGAACAGCATTGTGCTTTTGGCCAACCCAAGCTGGTAGCTCTTTTTGTTATTTAGACATCTCTTGCACTTTAACGTCTCCATTTCTTTAGTATAAGCAAAAGAAGGTACACAAACTAATCAAATTAGCAGCATTTGGTAGATATAGTAATGTAGAAAGAGCTTCATTAGTATCCCTTCTCTCAGTCTCAGATTTTTTTCTTTTTAAGAAAGTAGCTTGGCTAAAATTAATGCTAGCTAATGTTAGCCATACCTGTAAGCCAGTAAAGCTCAATGCTATTTGGCTTTTCCCTGTTTGACAAACTTTACATGAGCAACTTACTCAAAGCTACATACCACTTGTAGCCTCTAAGTTAAGAACTGGCTATTAGCTACTAGCTATCAGGCAGAGGTTGACAAAACTGCAACTTTTCAGTTAATAAATGTGGCCCAGTTTTAGCCTAGATGCCTTTTCTTTGTATCTGTGTGTCTGTGTCCTGGCTTCTCAAATTACCAAAGGTAAATTACCTGTATCTATTGCAATAGAAGACAATGTTCTTGCACTGTGTAAATGAGGTCACCTATTTAACCCCAAACACCAATATCTCAAACATTTCACAGTAACACAATACAATTGCAAATATCCCTTAATTTCTCTTTTCTGTCTGTCTACAGGGGCTCATCAACCCTACACCAACGATCATTTTTCACAGCAGGACAGTCATCCAAGAAACTGTGAAAAAAGAAGCAAATCCTCACGTTGGAGCAGCTGGACAAGTAAAATGGACAAAATTGTTGAGCATGTTTAATTTAATGTTTATGTATTCGCATTTAATAAATTTATTAATATCAATTTACTTGCCTGTATTTGTGTGCATGAGTTTGATGTTGTTGACCAATACTCTGTTGCTCTTTTTTGTTTAAAGTGTTTTGGATTACTTACATTTTTTAAATATATTATCATTATTACTATTATTAAAAGGTTCAATACAGAACCACTTGTTTTAAGAGTGCAGGGAAGGATAAAGGCATTTTTTTTTTCCTCTGAAAAAAAGCAATTTGGGTAATCTGTGAAAGTGTCCAAACATGCCCATAACATAACATTTAAATGATCAAAGATAAAACAAATAAAAATCTACAAATTTCACGAGAACCCAATAATTTGCAACATTTCATTTGATAGACTATACAGGAGGTGCTTCAGTAGGTGAAGTTCGACTGTGTTTTTTAAAAAGGTAGTCATCCCTTTTGTTGTTTTGTTTTGTAGTTTGCTGCACCGAAGCTAAAGTCACATCACATTCTTTATTTTGATGCCTCCTTCGCCTCCCCTCTGTGACTCTTGTCTCTTCAAAGTCGCTGACCTCTGTGCTCACACAGGCAGCGATGTCAGAACAGTATCTCTCTCTTCTGTCTTTACTCTCCATTACTTGAGTTTACAGCAGCGCAGCGAGACAAGGCACCGGAGATTTATCCCTCAAAAGAGCACAGAGGTGTGGTTGCTGCAGCGGTGAAAATAAAACAGATCAAATAAACAACATCCAACCTAGAACACTGCTCACTGAGAGGGAAACAACCAGCCTTCGCTCTGCGGGAACCCAGGAAATCGAACCTATGACTGGCATGCTGTTGTAACATAACGCCACTCACATGATTAGGGGATAATTGCTCGTTATTCTGCTCCTTTGAGTATTTTTTAGAGGATAGAACTGCATCCAAAAACACCACATTTTGACAAAAAGAAATCATATTAATATGACTGCATTTTCTGCCTTCCTTGAGATTAGATGCATCCAAACACTAAATAGAGTGAGTTACAGTACAGTAGGTAGGTTCTTGTGTAATCATTTTAACAGGAAATAAATCAGCTTACTGCAACACTGTTGTATTGTGCAAGGCTCAGCCACGAGCCGTGAGTAAGCAGAAAAGGAACAGCATTTCAGGAGTGCGAACAGATAGACACGCTGAGGTTTTGTGCTCCAAAAACTGGCACAGAGCCCCGAGCATTTCAATAAAGTGGAATGGAAAGAAGATGTCAGACCAAGAAAACTCAAAGAGGAAAAGGAAAGGAGGGGCAGTGATGGAAGGGAGATGCTGGAAAGTATCGAGCACAGGTGTGAGGAACATACTAAATATAGTGGCTGTAATTCCTAAATTTGACTTTATGTGAACAAACTAAAGATCTATCAGAAATAGGGTCAATGCACATCACATAGGTTAGTTTCCCAATATTTGTGGGTTGTGACCCCTTAAAATAAATCGATGTCTACAGGTCACAGGTTCTGGTTTAGTGTGGACATGAGCTGTGAGCAGTTTTCTTTCTCATATCGTTTTATTTAAAAGGATTTTTTAAAGGCCTGAAGATGTGCAACTATCCAGTAATTGACAAAAAAAGCAAAAATCTAAAGAATGTCAGACAAAAACAAACAATTTTGTGTTTCTTTGATATCCCTTTGATCAGCACTATTGAAAATCTTCCTCTTAACAAGTCATTTCTGTCTAAAATTAAATCCTAATAAAAACAAGACAAAAAATCTGAAAGTACATTGAGGATTTCAATCTGTTTCCAATAGAAATTAACTTGTTTAAAGATAATTATTATTTTTAGAAATGAATGTCTGTCTTGAAACAAGAAGGAAGATGGCTGGCTGGAATAAATAAAAATAAGTGTATGAAAAATATTATGATAGTCCTTTTACAATTTGACCACTTTAATAGAGTAAGAATGCAATACGGACACCAAAGGAGACACACACCATGGCTATGATGTCTACCCTTACAATCCAAATTTGAAAATGATATAAATTTTACAACCGCACCCTTGGTAAATTTAGAACCACGATTGGGACTCCAGTCCTCTAATCTTACATAAAAGGCAGGATGTGCCTGACAGACTCAGCTCAGTGGTACAATAAAGTCCTGATGCTTGCTGCTTCACAGGTGCTCGGGTGTCACTCGACCGTGGGCGGACTTGGCCCTGTGTGAGGCAACGTGGGTAGATGGTACAACGGTCAGCTGCTGACCTGTCATTATCTGAACTACAGGGAGCGACGCTAATTACACACAATTACCTATTCAGTAATAACCTTGGTTAGAGGGTATGAAAATACCTACACACAGATACTGTTAGTATGAAATTATCAACTGACAAAAGTAAATATCTTAAGATTTGATCTGTTTCAGGCCTAAAAAATCTTCAGAAACAGCATTTAGACTTTAGTGTGCTTAATTTTTCATTGAAGTCAATGCAAATTAAATTATTTTATGGGAATTTTCTGGTTTTCAACAAAAAAAGATATTCATACTGTAGCAAAAACTGGGTTTAGGACAGAGAAACACACCAGTAGGCAGGAGCTGGACTTCCTTTATTCAAGCAGAAAGTAAACAACAGTCCAACTCAAAGTCCACAGTTTCACTCTGTGCCCTTCCTGTCAGGAGGTGGGTGGGGGTGTGTGTGTGTGTGTGTGTGTGTGTGTGTGTGTGTGTGTGTGTGTGTGTGTGTGTGTGTGTGTGTGTGTGTGGTCTAAACTGAGTCTAAATGAAAGCAGTATTACTGTTAGTTGTCTGGGTGGAAATGAATAGTGGGAAAATACAAGTCAGAATGGTCTTGGGCTATATTGCATGATTTTATTTTAAAAGACTGGAGGCTGTGTATTAAATGAGTGTAAAGTTGGTCTGAAGAGGCTAACTGGCTTTTTTTTGGTGCGTGTAGTTAGAATTTGGACTTGTGACTATCATCTAGTATTCCTGGCTACGGCTCTGTGTGTTGTTGTACTGGATAGCGTTGTATTGTCAATTTTCTTCCCATCCTTCTATGCGCAGGACAACTAAACTTAGACTTTGAAAGCAGCGACAAGAACAACCACCACTGTAACCAAACTACCTGTTGGGATCAGCTGTGGATGGACAGAGGAAACCGGCTTGCTGACTCCACCAGCTGAGACCTCTGATAGGTTGGTATCACTGCAATAAACAAGGTCAAACTCTCATTCGAGACCTGATGAGAACCTATAGAAAGCTCCAGCCAGAGAGATAAGAGTGTCTACTCATTCATTTAGAGTTATTGCTTTATTGAACTGTCTTACATTATCAATGTGGTTATGCCAGTATTCAGTGTATTACTGTGTAAACTCTCAACGTGGCTGCACAGAGACAGTATACTTGTATACAGTGGATAACATTATTCTGACTCTACCTTTGAAGAGATGATGTACTTCTTAGTTCCACCAAATTATGAACAAAGCAGGTGCCGGAAATGAAAACCTCACCAGTATATAGTTACAAAAGGATAGATACACAAGGTACATGTGATGAAACACAATCGCCCTACATTCATTGATTGAGTTTCAGTGTTCATTCTTGACCTTGGAAACAGCAGCTGGCAAAACAATCTCACCTAAAAGGTCCATAATGTAGCTGTTCTGGAGTTTGCATTATATCACATGGTTTTCATCAGCTAATGGAGTTGAACCAGTTGGCATGAAAATGTAGATGTTCACACTTGAAGGCAGAGGTTCCCAACTGCAGACCAGTACCAAGCCCCAGAACATTTGCTACCGAGTCTCAAGGAAAATATAAGATTCAGCAAAAAAAGCTGAGTAATAATTATATAACTTTATAGGCTATTTTTGTGGTAGTCACCTTGAACGTGTTGCATATTTCACTCATCATTCCCACACCGCAACACTAAACAGGTGTATCATATGCAATTGGACTGTATCATGCTTTAGAGGAAGGTTTATTTCAACGTGGTGTATTTCCCATAAACGTGGCCACTGTGGCTCTATGGGTCATCTTAAATTTGCACTTGCCACATCCGTTGTAGAGATTTGGGGAAACGAGGACTCACACAAAACAGTGTATATTGTGGCAAGCTGTGGGAACCTCCTACAGCTTTCCAAATAAACATAATGTTTTACATGAATCATTTCAAACGCTTGTCTCTGAGTTCAGCTAAAAGCAAACACAGAAAGTAGTGGCATGAAACAGCCATTATGGCCATTTTCTCTGTCATACACATGTTTCTGCGTGTTAAAAAAACCTGAGCGGAAATGCCATAAATGTCAAAATATCCCAAAAATGTTTTTATGCTTGGCTGAGGTGGAAAAGTTGGTGTGTCGATAAAAACAAAATGCAACAAGGTGCGATGGAAACAGACTTAAATGAAGAAATCATGACGTACATGAAGCACCCGACTTAAACATACACTGAAGCTTTGAAGAGACGAAAATGGCAGCAGATGAAAACATCAGATCTGCGTGGAGCGATTGATACATGAAACAAACAGAAATGCTTTATTTCCATCACATTTTCTGAATTGTTTTTCACTGTTTCAGGTTTGACTGGTGCTCTTTTAATAACATCATCTCGTTGCCTCTTCCTCTGCAATAGTTTATTGGCCCCTGATTGGAAAATTATCGCCACCAGCTGTTTATCTCAATGAAACAACTCCTAATAGTGGCATAACAGTAGTGGATGGAAAGTCACATTCATTTGCATTTTCTTTGTAGAGTTTCTGGAAATTTGGTTAAAATTTGCACTACATTTTGGGTGGAAACTTGGCTATTTTCTTCCTCATATCGAGGCTCATTTGTGTGGTGGGATGATAAAGAGAGATCACACCGGAACCAAAACTTACATGATTTTTAAATCTGCCAACTCCATCTGCTGATGAAAATCATGTGATATGATCAAAAGCTCCAGGACAGCTATTAAAAAGACCTTGACTGCGAAGTTTAAAATGTTCTGCTGTGTCAGAAAGGTTTTGATTCAGCTCCATGTTAGTTTGTGACACAATTTTATAATTGCACAATATTTTCAGGTATTTCTGCTATTTTGTCCACCGCCGCAGTTAAAGTGCTGTGCTTTCTACACTGAGGAGAAAATTAGCATACCAACATACTCTACCTCATGTTTGTTCTTCTGCCTCCTAAACTTCAAAATAAAAGCCTCCCTACACCAAGTTTGAAGAATGTATTTACTGAATTTGTATTGATCAACAGTATAAAACGTGTCAGCACTCTTTTATTCAGTTTCTTATAAAGACTCACCAGGAAAATGAACCCTTGCCCTTTTATTTGTAATAAATAAATCCTGCTACACTTTTTCTGCCACAGGGCTCCGTTATCAGAGATGTAGCCGAGCCTCCACCACTGGCTGCCTCATCGCCGGAGTGGCTGCGATAACGATCTAAGAGGCAGACAGTGCAGCTCAGGGAAGGATTAGACCACAACAGTGGGTACAGTAATAACAGCTGCTGCCATGGCAATGCCCCACAGTCAACGAACAGGAACAAAACGCCCGCTTAGCTCCGCAGGAAAAGAGAAGGAAAAAAGAGAGACAGACCGTCTTCCTCCTTCCACTTTTCCTTGCTTATCCAATTTTCTCTCATCTTTTGATTGCCTTTCTCATCACGGCTGAGCAGAGTAATTGGACTTTCCCCTCGCTCCAGCTGTGCAGCAGTTTGAAGTAGTGAAGAGCTACATGTTGAATAAGCGAGCCGGCGATGAGGCAGCATAATGAGGATGCAGTACTTAATTGTTTAAAAAGACACATGAAAAGAGAGTTTTTACAGGGAGTAGTCAGCATGGGAAATAAAGTGAGTGTCCCTTGTCCTTTCTAATGTTTGAAGGTGAAACAGGAAGTGTTGTGCATCTCAGGTGCTCAGGGATGTGGACTCACCAGCACCTCCTGGCCTCCTCCTGTTCTTTCCACACTCAAGTGTTCATCGGAGCCCTTCAGCTTCCTCACCTGAATCCAAACACACATACAGAACAAGTTAATGGAAAAACCTAAATAAATTAGTGAAGAAACATGACGACAGCATATGCTTCTATGCAAGGAACAAAGTCGAATGGTTTGAAGAGTATAAAGATTATGTGAATCATTCACTATGGCCTTCACAGTCACCAGACCAAACCCAATTGAATACCTATGGGAGATTTTGGACCACGGGGTATGACAGCACTCATATACAGTACTCAACACACATGTCCAGTACATTATAACAGAACTTAATGCAAACAAAACCGTATTGGAGAGTCAGAACATTTCCCCCTTTTAACTGTTTGACAGAGTTTATTTGTTTTTTTATTAATATTTCTCACAGATTTATGTAAGATAACCATGATCTTCACACTAATTTGTCTTCGTTTGACAGTGGCCGTTAAAATGTAGCTGATATTTATACCATACAGGCTTTAAACAATCCCCTGCCTGCTATTCAACTTAAAATTCCTTCAGTCCAGGACTATACACTGCGAGTTTAATCTGATTAGACTACAAATACAACCACTATTTGGCATAGTGGGCAGTAGACGACAAGTCATGGACACTATGCATATAGCCAGAATCGCCAGTTTTAAATAAGTGAATTTGGCTTGTAAACATCTACACTTTCCTCATCTTTGTAGAATGCCATCTTGCTTATATGATGTATGTAAATGCAGTGGATAAAACAGTAGAAACGCCTTTTAATTTAATACGATCTAATACAATACAACCATTAAGTACAACCTTAAAATTTACCACAGAGTTGACTCAACACTTCTCTGGCGGTGTCAATAAAAACAAAACTTTCTAAGCTTCACAAAGCAAGGATTTTTAGCAGGCCAGTTGTATTGAATTGCATTAGATTAATGTTCCTAATAAATTGGTAACTCATGCATTTTTGACAATGATAAACAGATACATGAATGCAACATTTCACAACACTGGAAAAGTCATTTTCCAGGTTTTGAATTTTGACTTGTAAACATCAGCGTTATGAAATCTAAACTTTACACTACTTCTATATACATCACTCACATAAACTTCAGAGGTTCAGAACTCAGCTCAAAACATATTATAAGCATCCAAAACATCAGCTTGTTCATTCATAGCTGCAGGAAAGACCAACAAAAAGTATGCCTCCACAGCTACCAAAAGTTTGCCAAAGACATAATAAAGTTTGGATTATTTCTCTCCTTCATGCACTGTTGGTTTCCACACTGTCACAACCTGCAGCGGCGCTCCAGAAGGAGCTCTATAACAAGCCTCATTCTCCACTGGATCAGGCGAATGGGGATATATCCCACCAAGATACAGACAGCACACACAAATACATCGACTAATCCCTTGAAGTCCACACTTAAACCCCCAAAAAACTGCACATGCCCAAATATTAATCCATGAAACCCACATTAAAAAAGAGTGGTTGTGGATAAAGGTAGTTACTATGGTGCGCAACACAGTAATCTTTCAGACACAGAGATATGAAGAGGACATTCAGCGACGCTCTCATCCTCAAATAAAGCAGCAGGAGCCTGCTACCACATTTCCCTAAATCGCTTCTGTCAATGAAAGTGCTAAAAATATTCTCGAATTAGACAAGCAAGAGAAGTTACACATGACACGTGGAAGCCAAGCTCTGCAAAGGGCGTCAGTCATGGATTTTTCCATTTTAAATGCATCCGTCCTCACTTTTGTACTTTTTAAATGTGTTTAATTTTTGCTTTTCTCATTTATTTCCTATTCAACCTTTTTCTTATTTCCTCTTGTTTCAACATATTTCCTTATTTTTTATTTATTTTCATGCTTCATTTATTTACTTGTTTCTTTTTGAGTAGGGTGCTCGGTTAGAAAGTCGCAGAGACAGATTTAATTAAATAGGAAGCTACGTTACTTGTTGTCTGCAGAGAAATGGCATTTATTTGGATGACATTTATTAAGGTCTGCAACTGTGGATTTGCTCACTCCGTTTGTTCGTTCACAGGGAGCGTGTGAAGGGGAGTCAGAAAATGAAAGAAACCTCTGAATAACACATGAAAGAACACGCATATGGTATATTGAGACCAAAATCCCCCAATTGAGTTGACTCGGTGCTGTTGCTTTCATGTTAAAATATGTGAAAAGTCTTTGATCTGGTTCAATTTGTTTCATCTGAATAAAAGTTCATTCATCTAACCCAAAATACCTAATAATTTGCAAATCCACAGCCTAACGTTAGCTTTCTGAAATTTGAAATTCAAGATACAGTATCTGTTTTTATTAAATTATGTTACTGTAAATGTCCACAATAAAGCTACAGTTTGTTAAAGATTACTAGAGTACAGGAAGCCAAATTATATATTAAGCTTAACTGATAATTACTTGTAAAAGTAGGCATCTGTTTTATTTCTCTATGGAAAAATATGTGTTTTAGACTGATAAATAGTATTAATGCAGTTGAGAGAATAGAGAATAGAAATATCAAATTATGCTAACCTAGCTAACTTAGTCGAATGCTATTAGCATAACGTTTTGTAATTAAAGGCATTTTGTGTAGCTTTTGTGAAATGTCATTTAAAATCATCTTTTAAACAGCATTTGATCAAGTGTCTGGTCAGATATGTCGACCGTATTTCATGTTAGCTCTTCTACTCTCAACTCTAAACGTATTAGCAGGCTAACGTACGTTTTGTCAGTTAGATCAGTTAGCTATGTAACAGTTATACCTGGCAGTTATTGGGTGTAAATATTTATTAACAACTAATATCTACGTAAGAACTAGTTTGTGTGGAGAGTAAATCTCCAGTTTGTAAACAGTTGTGTTATAACTAGGATAAGTCTGAAGTTACGAAGAGCTGGTGCTGGGGGCAGGTTGCATCAGTAGGAGGCTGCTGTAAGACTTCATAGAGAAAACAAGTCATTTTAGCAGGCCAAGAAGATGAGAATGACAGGAGGAGAAAGAAAGCGAGGAAAGAGCACTGGAGTCATCTGAAAATAAAAATCTTGCTGCAGCTTTAAAACTCTGGAGGGAATGTTAAATGAGACTCATGGGAGAGGATGCCATTTAAAATATAAAACGTCATGGAAAAAACAAAAAAATCAGTCACCTTTAGTCTCATTAAAAAAGCCAGTGGACTAAAAGCAGAACAGAAAGAAAGACAGGCAGAGGACTTTTCGGGACTGTACAGAGGGTTTTCACCTGGGGAAGGACCTGTTCCTGCACACAGACTGGCAAACTGTTGATCTCGTGAATCTGACCCGAGTTTACTGAAATGGGAAACTGAAACATTTATAAAACAGACACACAAGAGAACAGGAATCTCAAGGGAAATGTCAAGGCTTTCCGCTCACTTCTCTTCCTGAGGAACATATGCCAAGAGCTTGGACCAGGGTCATGTTTACAACTCTGTTACTGTGTGTGTGTGTGTGTGTGTGTGTGTGTGTGTGTGTGTGTGTGTGTGTTTTACCTTGGCACTGCTGTCAGAGTGACGTCTGGCACACGCTTGGAGCTGACTGATCCAAAACTGCTGCTCCTTGGCGTCGGAGGCTGCAAAGAAACACAGAACAAAAATAAATTAAGAACATTACAAGCCTTAACTTCTTTACACACAAGACATTGAGAATCACCAATAAATCCTTACATGAGTTCACAGTCAGGTCAATATGCAGTTAAAATAAAAATCCATCTGCCTGAAAGTGTCTCCATGTCCACCGATGGTTAACGTTCAGTTTGTATTATTGTACTGTGATTTCAATTTCCACAGATGAACTTTTAAATTATTAGAACACTAAACATCACCCAGTTATCACAAGATTATTTTAAAATTTGAGTCTCTTTGTAAGAAGATTATTTAATAAACTGTCAGTGTTTTAGTGTCAAATTACTGTCTGAATGCCTTTTCAGGGCTATTCCTACAATAAAAGGAAGACAGTTAAAAGAGCAAATGCTGAATTGCTGTAATTTTTGAAGACACTGAGGTCATATCCTCGATATGATTTCAAAGAATTTGGGAGTTTTAGCATCCTGTGAGGAGTTATACTGGTAATAAATAAATGGTTGCGTATTTAATTGATGAATTTGGACTCAAAATGGTCAAAATGTGACTATTCTTAGCCAACAAAACTAATAAATGAATAATAAATTCACTGTTCCCACACCAGAATTCTATTCTTGGTAGAGTAGAGAAGGCTCTAAAAGATAATTTAGACCTTAATGTTGGGTAATAAAATTACCCAGAAAATGTAATATGAACAGTTGAATACATACAAAATGAAAAACACAAACAATTGAAACAAAATTAGATACTTTCTGGGATGAATTAGGGAGACTCATGTAAGGTTGTAACGAATGATTATTTTCATTGTTGACCTTATTATTTTGATTAATTAATTGTTAAGGCTATACAATGTCTTAAAATTGTTTAAAAACAATTTCCCAGATCCCAAGGTGACATCTTCAAACGTCTAGTTTGTCTGACCAACAGTCCAAAACCCAAATCCTCACATTTAAGAAGCTGAAACCAGAGAATAATAGGCATTTTGCTTGATAAATAATCGATTAGTTGACTAATCAACTCCTGTTTAGGGCCCTTGTCTCGACAAAACATCAAATACTGGTAGCTGTAAATACACAATTCATATCAGTTGCGCCTTCCTGTAAATATTTTTAGCTCCAACATCATAAGATCAGGTTCAACCGGCAAAAAGTGTTTTGACCCCAAACATTAGCTTAGCATAGCATAAACACTGCAAACAGGGTGATACGGCTAGCTGAAAAAAGTGCAATCATGACAAGCTAGCTGTTTCCCCCTGTTTCCAGTCTTTGTGCTAAGCTAATTGCCTGCTGGCTGTAGCTTCATATTTACAGTACATGAGACTGGTATTGATCTTCTCACTTAACTCTTGGAAATAAGCACATTTCCCAAAACGTTGAACAATTAATTTAAATGCAGATTGTAGAGTGCATAAAATGATTAAGGCGGTATAAATGAGTGTTTTTGATTTAACCAGTGACTGTGATGTAAAAAAAACTGCTAAAATCTGGACAAAGGGGGATGAAGGCTACATATGACTGAGGCATCAGTGAGGGCAACCTGCTAGATGCCAGTGATCTCATTTGTAGGCAAATGATTAATCAACTTGCCGACTGTCTACCCGGCCATCTGATCCCGTTACCTTCTGAATGATGTCCTGAGGGTTGGTGTCACATCTGAACCTCTTCATTTTCTCCTCTTTGCTAAATTGAACATTCAGTATTCGAGAAACAGCAGCAATTCATCTGGCCAATTTGTGAGCAGCACAGGAAGCAGCTTGATACTCTCCGCATGCTTGTGGTTTTCCCCTTGGCAGAGACACAATACACCCTGTTATCTAAACACAAATGGCCAGTTGAAGCTCAGACTTGCTGACTAACACAGCGAGCGGCAGCCCTTCCAGTTGAAGGAGACGCTGACTGTCTGCTTGTGCTGACCCGCTCCAGGTCAGACTGGAAAATGATATCCTTCTGATCCCATTTCACTGACTAATTATTAGACAACAATGTCTCTGATGGGTCTAATAACGTTGAGTTTAGGCTGTAGGTCAATCCCAGCTGGAGCACCAAAAGAAGAAAAGAGCAACAAAAGATTTAAAGATGGCAGATGATTTCAGATTGTTATGAAAACTACTGCATCTGGAGTTTCTGTGCTTCTTTCTATTTTTGTATTATCTACTGAAATAAAAAAAAAGCTTCACTCAAACCTGCATTATCATTGTCTTTAAAATCTTATACCTCTCAGTAACAAACAGAAGGTGTGTGGCAGGTAAGCCTTGTTCAAGGGTGCGCTTGATTTTGTATCACTGTGTGGTCAGTGGTAAGGTGACTAACTGGCACCTGAAACTCTGGACCATTCTTCAAGACTTTCTCTTTCCTTTTAACAGGTACACCAGATACAACAACATATAATCATCCTTACGTAACTTATTAATCATGGCTAGTAGTGATTCAGTTTACATGCACAATTTTACTTCAACTTTCACCTTCTGCTCAGCTCATACAGTTGTGTATACATTTTGAATTCTGTCAGCTGTCAAACCTTTTCAGTGATGCATAAATCTCAATTAATGTTGTAATATTGTGCGAATTCAACAACAAAATATGTAGCTTGTCCAAACCCTCTAGGACACATAGAAGCGTTTTCTGGTATGTTTTCTATCAGCTGGACGACACTGAAATTGTAATAACTCACTGTTGAAAAATAAGGGTTATGGTTTGGTTAAAAACAACGTTGACTGTCGGTTGGAAACAGCGACCTCCCGTGTTAAAATCCGATGTTTTGTCGACCCAACCATCCACCATGACCTCGTCCCTATGTGAGTTTGTCATTCTTTGGACTAAAGAGAGAAATTTATATACATTACATTTTGAGTTTAAAGGTTCATTGTTGACGTTGAATGGTTACCAGTGAAGTACAGAATTGATTGATGATCAGAGTCTTTTACTTGTTTATAAAGTACTGCATGGACTGGCACCAGGTTACGTCTCTGAGCTGCTCATCCCCTAATCCACCTCCCGACCCCTCAGATCTGGTGACCAATCACTGCTCTTCATTCCCCGCACTCAGTTAAAAACCAAAGGTGATCGAGCATTTTCACTTGTTGGCCCTAAATTGTGGAATAGTCTGCCACTGACAATTAGACCTTCCCCCTCCCTTGATACCTTTAAAACCCGTCTAAAGACGCATCTCTTTTCTTTTTTGGGTAAGATCACCTGTCGTACAACCTGGTTCGTTTGAAGCATACTGAACCCTTTAATCCACTCTTGTTTAAATAAGCCTAAAGTAAACTCCACTCTGGTTGTCAGACATTTTTTATCAAAGCATTTTCAGTATTTTGCTCCTGAATTTCATCCAAAGAAAAGCTTTAAATTTGGAAGTAAATGCAGTACTCTCCCTATTAGTGACTGGATAACGAGGATAGATAGCTTCATTAGATTTATAAGGAACTGTTAAGTGTATTTTGACAAGCTGATGGAAGTTATTTCAACGTATGGAGAATTCAATTTGCACTTGTCAGTCACTCGCACCACCGACATCTGCCACAGTCATGAGAACACCTACAAAAGACCTCTTTAAGTGAGGAGGCAACTCAGAGAAAATGAAACGTTCACAGAAACTCTTGACAAGTGCAGCATTCGAGACGTGCTCTCCCACTGGGAGTGGCTGCTCGTCTCTCTGAGAAGAACAGAGTATTCATACAGAAACACCTGTGCCAAACTGTCTTTCAGCAAAAATACCAAGTAACAACCTTCCCACTTATTTCTTGTTGTCATCGTCCACAGAAATCACTCACTCTAAAGGGGCCACTTACCCGGAGAGTGAGCAAGCGTCTAAATCGGATATTTTTTCTCTGCAATGTGCACAAGCCTCGCCGTGATTAAAGATAATTAGTTGTCTGTATTGAGCAGAGCAGCCTCCGTGTGTGGCTATGCTAATATGCACCTGTTCATATACACACTACTCATCTTAGAGCAGGACGTGCTGTTCTCATTCAGGGAGAATACTATGATATTGATGAAAATTTCAAAGCTGGTTTTGTGTCACAAGAGCAGCAGACTTGGAGGTGACATGCTGACAGCTCTATTCATTTGATGAATGCACGAGGTTTGCGCTGGAAACCGAGGGGGCTAACAACGAAATGAGAAGCTGGTCCGTCTGCCCATTTAAAATGAGCAACAATAGACACCTGCCCTGGCCTGTGTAACATATTTAAATGTCAATATCCATCTCAGAGAGACAGCGGAACGATATCCGAACTCTACTGAGTAAGAGAGAGAAAGAGAAACCTCCTTCCCAGTCAATCATATCACCACTACCATCGCCTAATTACACCAATTTTAATTACAGCATTGAGAAAGATGTTATTGGTTGAGATAATGGTAAGCTTGAGGATTAATGCTTAGACCAGCAGTTAGATTTGATTAAAGTGCTGGGAGATGATATGAGCGGGGCAAAAATATATTTCAAGAAAATGGACGGGCTGACAGGGACTAGAGAGGTTAGAAGAGTGGCCCAGCAATTACAGCAACCAGCCTTTGCTCATCAAAATGACACAATGAAGTCTGACCCCCGTAATCATTCTTACCACATCAGTAACACTATATTATATGCTAAGAGAAAATTGGTTGTAATTTCAGGTTTAACTTCAGGTTTAATTGGCTTTTAAATAGCTTTTTATTCACTCATGGTTCAGACTGCTGCACCTCACGTCCGTTGTGCTGATCATTTTAATCTGTTATGCAGTACAGCAAAAGGGAACTTTGAATGTCATATTTAATCAGAATGAGTGTTACTTTACTGGTATTTAGTACACAAACACTATGAGGAAGGCAGAGCCTGAAACGTCTGTATGTAAGTAAATGAACTGTTGCTATTGATTTGATAAAGAGTTATTTGTGAATTTAATAGATTTTCCTTCTTGAACGGTAGCACCACATGAGACTACAAGAGATTTAATAAAAAGGCACTGTGTAGAGTTAAAAAGTAAAAGTTTGACATTTTGGGAAACACGCTTTTTAGCTTTCCTTTAGAGAGTTAGATGAAAAGATTGATACCACTCTTACTTTATGTATGAATTTACAGCCAGCAGTCGATTAGCTTAACTTAGCTTAGCATAAAGACTGGAAGCAAAACAACTACCCACCACTGTAAAACCACAACTTTACATTTCTGTTTTTGTGAGGATTAAACAAATGAGATAGAACGTGTTTTACCTAATGACGAGCTATGCTAGCTGTTTACCCCTGTTCCCAGTCTTTATGCTAATCTAAGCTAACCGTCTACTGGCTGTGACTCCATATTTAGCATATAGACATAACAGTGGTATTGATCTATTGATCAACAAAAAAGCCAAAATGTAAAATTACTCTTTTAATTACAGTTTAAAAGAGGATGCTTTGATGTTTGGCAGCCTTTATGTAGCTTGCTGAAAAATAACTATTACCCACTTTTGGGTCAAGTTAAACTCTAAACTGTACGACAACTGATGTGTATCTTTCCTTCGACAGACATACAAGACAATAAACCCCCTACTGCTCACTCACTGAACGTCACTCTGGATAATCACATCAGCCAAAAATGTCAAGTACACAGCTAACGGGAAACCATACCAATAGTTTGCTGTTGCAAATAGACATATTTTGACAGATTTGTAGTGAGGTATTGTTTTGGCAGGTTTAGAATAATCAATCATAAGGACAGGTTTCTGCGTCAAAGCACTGCAAAAGTATTGTTTTAATTATTATGATGCACAGGAAAGATTGTGTCAGGCATCCTAATCAGTCAGTTTGAAAGCCGTGCTGTACACAACTTGACCCTTTCATTGGCTGACTGTCTCATTGCAGCATCGTATGATAAATAGCTTAATTTGCAATCTGCGCATTCAGACATGATTCAATTCCCGCTGCTCTTCACCTTTGCTCAGCAGCAAAACACAAGACCCTACAGTCTCACCTCCATCAGATAATGAAATACTATTAACACTGTCCTCCTCAGGCTACTTTACAGATGTGTTAGATGTCACATGTAAGTCCCCCGATGGATCAAATTAGACATTCTTGCAATTATAGAGAAACATTATTTAAGAGTTGTGATTAATAACAGGGCGAAGATTTGGTGTTTTCTTCATTTATATACATTTATATTATCAAGCAAATAATAAATTATATTTAAATTGTTATCATGCTTTCCATAATAATGTTAGTATACAAAAAAAGCCACATAAATTGCTGCATTATAATGCACTAACCCAATAATCACCTATAATTTCCTTAAGAGACCTGATACTTTATGATAAATATTATTATGTCATGAAAAAAATGTTTGACAAAAAATTCAAACTACCATTTCCAATGTCATCGATTAACCTTCAAACTCAATAAATAATGTTTTATTTCTACCTTTACCACAAAGAGCATGCCATGTCTTTTACTGCATTATCTTTGATTGATGATCAGTTCTAGCGTCTTTTTTAGAAAAAAAACGTTTTGTTTTTTTTACTGGAAAATGGAGTGGAGCTGGGGGACTTTTTCCAGCCCCAACAACCTGCACTAAGAAAGGAAGGCAGCTTGTATTTTGCCTGAAAGGCAAACTCTGGGGCAAAAAACTCAGGAAATCACTGGCCACTGCTTGTAAAGCGTAAATGCTGTGAGCGCACGGAATAAGTGAAGGCGACTCAGATGGGCTTTTTAACATTTTGATCAACTCAGAGCTTCTCCCATCTGGATTTTGGGGGTTGGACAGTAAGAGGACACGCTTTAGTGATCTTTTAGTGAATTAATCAAACTGAAATAGCCTCTGCAATAGCTACAGATTCTGTGCATCCAGTATCTTCTTACACCAGTTAGCCACAAGGACACATGCTCAAAACCCTCTTGTGAAAAGGTATCAACATGAGAATAAAAAGGTGGCATTTAAAGCTTTAGACACAGACCATCTGTGAGATGATCCGCAGTTTACAAATGACTCCCGACTGAGCCTTGAAGTTACTCTTTTTCACCCCTGGGGAAGGCTTTTGGGAATTCCCATGGTAACAAATACCAGATCTGAAGCATACCGGCTAATCTTAATCACCAACTGTTGAGGACGAACATGTGAGCCACTTTGTACCCTGCTGTTTGAGCAAATTGGAGTTTTTGACTACAAATGCTGCAATTCATCTGCAATTATTTTCAGAGTAAGAATATTTAATTTTTTGTTGTTGGGCTAGCTGGGGGTCTTTGCACCAGTCAAACCTCAAAATAGGCCTTGGGTTTGTTTGGCTGAGTCGTATCAAAAGATTGCTTTCCTCTCTCTCAATGACTTTCTTGATCATTCTCAAATCTCACTGAGGCGTTGGAAATGGAAATACTTCTGCCTGTGAGCTACTCAGCCCAACTTCTTCTCCTCTGTGGGATCATTGTTTCCTCTTAGCTCAATACACATGGATCACTGAGTTATTCAGGGAATATAGGCCAAGTTATTCTGATATCCTCCCCCTCGGGAGTGTAAGGGGGCATTCCAGCAGCTCAAGTGGAGCAACAGTAAAAAGGAGTCTCTCTCGCTTCGGTGGATACAGGTCACTGAAAGCAAAGGCCTTCAACACAGTGACCAGCTACAGGCTCTTTGTCTGGCACTGGGTCTTAAAGCGATATTTCACTTTGGTGTAGATTTGCTTAATGCTTTGGCCAAACATGTCTCCTGAGCTGAATTTTCTAGTCAGGTATACAAATGTTTTTACAAAACCGTGCATGAATGTGGGAGGCACTTTTTGAAAACCTTGGACAATTAAAATGCAGAAAAATCAAGTAATTAATATACACTTTCACATTAGATACTTACTAAGTATGTAATAAGCACTTCACAAAATGTGTATTCAAGTTAAGGCTGCCATTACATTTATTATAGATCATAGATTATTTGAACAGCTTGAACTCAGCTAGCCACTAACTGCTCCCTATGTACAGTGTTTTTATAGAATAAAGTTAATTTATTTTGCCTCTTGAAATCACAACAGTCTGCACTTTAATTATCCTGCCTCTAAAACTAATTTTGCAGTTGTTTTTATATATTTTTTATTGTTTTTAGCATCTTGGAATGACAAGGCTATGCTCAGTTTTATGCAAGTATAACACAACATAATAGATCTTATCTGGTCAATACCAGAAGAGAACAATATCTAGTGCAGTTAAATGTGAAATTCAGTGCAACTTATAAAACTTCCCTACACTTTTGAACCTGAGTTAATTGATTTTTTGGCCACTTATGGGCAGCGAAACAAGCAGTAAACACAACAATGACATATTATCACTTTGATACAGCACAACTTGTTAGCAAACAGTTGCATTTTTACACATCCATCAGTTACAGAGCAACATTATCATTCATTTGGAGTTGTGTTTGTGTCCACCTGATGAATGTAAGTCCAATATTCACACTCTTTTAGCTATGTTGTTGGTCTCTACTAACTTCTGAGGGAAATATCTGGCCCTTTAGCTGCTTAATGCTCCCCTATGTTCACCTGTTCAGCTGTGTCTGTCTGTCGTTTGGTGCTTGGCAAGTAGTGTACAGTGGGGTTTTTAGAGCTTTTTCGCTGAAAGCAGCTGCCTGCTGCGGCTGGAAACGAGGTTGATGAGAGCGGTGAGAGTGAACAGCAAGTCAGGTGCCATAAAAACCAAAACAATGAGCTGAAAGAGGCTAATGCGCTCCGTAGAGCTGAGGGAAACTGCAGAGTCTGGTGATAATTCCCTGTAGGATTGTCACTACGAGTGACACCTTTCACATTGCACATATATTTGATCTATTGCTCATCTAAAAATATGAATTAGAGCAGCTTTAAGAGTAAACCTCTGCAGCTTTAAATTCTATCAAGAGCTTTCCATAACCAGCTGTCCAGTGCATTCACAAATACTGGACAGAAAAAGTCCATTCATGACACCCCAGTATGTACACTGCCCTCCAAGTGACTCCAACATAAAACGCACACACTCCACTCAGTGTTTGTACTTTGCCATATACGGGCAGCCTGAGGCCAGCATGAGGTCATACGTACCTCTGAGTTTGTACAGCTCTCCATTGACAGAGTTTACAATGAACATGTGCGGAGCCTCGTCGCTCGGGGTTACCGAGGCACCGATCAGGGGCAGGGACCCACGGGGCTTCTGGCTCTTCCCCTGCTCATTGACAAAGTAGTGCAGCTGTCCCAACTCTGGATCCAACACAAAGTACCTGCATGAGAGGAAGATAGGCAGAGAGAGAAGTTAAGAAAGTAATGGGCCAGAGAGAAAGAAGGGGGAGAGGGAAATAGAAGAAGCACCGTTTAATGTTATCATCATTTTGTTTTATGCTCTCATTATCGCAGCTTGTTTACTGGTAAAACTTTTTTTTATCTTTCTGTTGCACAAACTTTTCAGATGTGAGAGAGAGTTAGAAAGCGAGGAGGAGGGCTATGAATGAGTGCGAGATGAGGCATAAGAGAGCTGCCGTAAAAAAAAAATTTAAAAAAACACACACACAACACCCTTAAATTTCTCACCTCCCGTGCAACAAAGCCTGCAGGATATTATTTACCACAGCTCTCTTCACGCAAGATTCGTTAAAAATACTCCACTGTGCACATTAGGGCCTGCTTTCAAGCCAGCAGCTCAATTCCAAATTACTCAAGGTAGCGATTAGTGCGGTCATCTCGAGCAGAGCGCACAGCTCGAGGCGTGGAAATTAAACCCCCCATTTTCCCCTTTGTGATTAATGAATCACATTCAATCACCAAGTAATTGAATCTCTGCCTCGCTCATCGCTGGCTGGAAGATTCAAAGCCAGCCACGCACATAACCTAAGACACAGAGAAGCGGACACATTTCATTTCCTGTGGCCAGAAAGGATTATTTATGACATTCAAGAAACCGGAGTGTCTGCTCCACTTAAACGCTTTGTTCTGGTTCTGCAGTTCAACACAGGCCAGAGTGGCACTGGGTGGCTTTGGCTGACCTTTCCATGTTTGTGTACGGTGGCCTGAGGTAACAGCACTTATCTTTGTCCCGTCTTGTGGTTCAGCACGGCCCTGTATCGCCCTCTTTTCCCTCAGACTCCCCGTGTTCACAATCAATGTTCTCTTTCCACCTGCGATTACAGAAGCTGCAGTATTGATCAGGCCTTCGCCGAGCAGCATCACTCAGCACAGACACAGCTGGTGCTTCTTCCTATTGCAACGTCATGGCTGTATGTGACGATTGAAGAGATCGAGTGTCACCTGTCCACTCCAGTATCTCCCAGGTGTTGATGTTTTAATAAGTGTCTCATAGATTTCAGGACAGCAAAAGTTCACTTCAATCTGCCCTCGTGCTGTAGTTTCACACACTGCCACTATCACTTACTTCTTTTCCTCTGTAATACCATATCAACAGACTTGTTTGTATATGGCCACATGTATACTTTCATTATCAATTTATCTGCCAAATGTTTTCTCAAGTAATTGATGAAAAATGTCCATCACAATTTCCTAAAGCCCCAAGTGACGTCTTCAAATGGCTTGTTTTGTCCGACCAACAGTCTAAAACCAAAGAAAAGCAGCAAATCTGCACAATTGAGACGCTGGACGTAGCTAATGTTTGGGTTTTAAACAATAACAAAATAGTTGCAGACTAATATTCCGTTGATCGGCTAATTAATTAATTAATTAATTAATTGACTAATCGTGTCGATCTAGTGTCTGTAGAAACATATCTTATGTTTGGCTCCAATTAATTCCTGGCTAGACATATCTAGGACTGCAACTACAAATTACTTTCATTATCAGTTCATCTGCTGATGAATTAATAGTTTGGCCTACAAAATGTAATAAAAAACTGTTAAAAATGCCATTCACAGTTTCCCAGAGCTAAAGGTGACATCTTCATATTTCTTGTTTTGTCCAACCAACAGTGCAAAACTCAAATGTATTACATTTATAATGACAGAAAACAGAGAAAAGCAGCAAATCCTCACATTTGAAAAGCTGTTACCAGCAAGTGTTTAGCATTTTGACCTTATCAAGCGGATCAGGTATCAGCCAAACATGACTATTACACAGTTTCTTTGTGAATGTCATTATAAAAAGGCTTCATTTCCGCTATCTGTTACATTCACCTTACATAAAAATTATCCCAATCCGTTTCACGCAGTGAGGTATAGAGACTTTAAATTTGGGAAAGAGAGAGAACTGGCATCAGATCAGTACTCTGTAAAAGTTGGACCAGTGCATCCTCAATTGTTAGCCATGCTAGCAGTGTGGCTCTAATGTGGGTCTGACAGTCAGTACCCTACTTTGGCCCAGACTCAAATATCTTAAAGACTAGTGGATGAATTTGGTACAGAGCTCAAAGCAGCACTGTGCCGCTAGCATGGCTGTAGAGTATTAGCCTTGTTTTCAATTAATTATTTAGCCTATAAAATGTCAGAGAACTGAAAAATGCCATTCACATGTTCCAGAGCTCATGATGACATCTCGAAATTGCTTGTTTTGTCCAACCAACAAACAAAAACACAAAATATATCCAGTTTACAATTATATAAAACAGTGAAAACCACCAAATCCTGGATTCTGGAGCCAGCAAACGTTTAGCATTTTTGCTTGATAAAAGCAAAAATTATTCTAAAATTAAAATTGTTGTTTGATTTACTAATTGATTAATCATCTAATTGTTTCAGCACTAGAAAAATAACATTTGTTATTTATGATTAAAAAACTACATTATGAATGGCTTCAGTCTTCAAATATGCAAACTATCAGAGGACAAAGAACTCTGTTACTGCATCCTTCACATCAGGCATTTTCCCATGAACCCTCTAGAGTTCCCCAGAGAGGATGCAGTGAATACTGCTGTCTGAAAATTGATCCCCACTCACAGTCTTACCCCCTTCCATCAGGAAAGCTGGCGATTTATGTCGACCACAGCCAACGAGGGAACAATCTGCCTGCGTCAGTTTCTATCCGGCCATCTCTTTTTTCTCTCACTCACACACACACACACACACACACACACACACACACACACACACACACACACACACACACACTGTACATGAAGTCTTATCCCCTGTTCAGTCAGCAGAGTGGAGGCTTTTACCGTTGACCCCTCAAGGCAGTCTTGCCTTTGCAGCTAAACCACAATGCAGACCTTTAACATGATGGATGGTGCTGGATAACAAAACCTTGGGCTTTACGTTCAGCCTCTCGTGTCATAGCAGTGCTGATAATGCCCGACCTGAGAGGCTGCAGACTCTCTGCGCTCACAGTGAACTTTTCACCTTTGGAAGCATGAGGCTGCAGCTAACTAGGCCAGATAGATTTTGATGATGATAATGATTGCACAACACTGATGGAACATCCAAATGTTGCAGCACCGTTACTGCGCTTGTTACACCACTTCCAAACATCTAACTAACATCCGTCTTGCTCAACAGAACGTTCTGTTGGAAGAACATAACGTTGTGTCTCCAAAATGTAAAATACAAAAAGATTATCAGGAACAAAAGTGTGGTTTAAAAAAAAAGGCTGAAAATATTTGGCATAGAAGTTTGTACTTTTGGCTACTTGCAACAAAGCAGCTGCAGGAAAACCCTCAACCCAAGGATGACTGGACTGCAATTGTCAATGAAATAAACTTTATGGAAAAACTGACCTGACGACAATAAGAATATGTAGTACAATGCAGTACATACATGTGCTTATAAGATGTAACTCATTACATACGTCATTAAAAGACTGTACAAGTATTGTGTTGCCCATGTCAACCCACTTTTTAGCCTGATAAATAAATATAAAAAGTTTCTAGTGAAGTATATCATGATTTTAAACCCTTTACTGATTTAATTTGGATTAAAATAGGCTTCAGGCCTATCTGTCTAGACACATGCTTCAATGTTTTCAGGCATGGAAAACTCTGAATTTCACTTCAGTGGCTTTTCTGATTTTTCATCAAAAACTATCCCTACAGCTCTGAAAATGTAATCACTGATCCACTCAAAAACAGACATCTGTAACAACAAAGAGCTTCCGGATACTGATCCATTGTTTTCTGATATCATTCAAATAAATCGCCACCATAACAATAACAACACTGGAAAAAGAGCTTAGTCAAGCACATTTACCCAACAGAAACACTGCCATTTCCTAATGGCATTAACATTGATGCTGCAGGAAATAGCTTGTCAGCTGAATTTGCATCTCCTCCCTGCTCTTTTGGCAGTTCATTCTCAAAAATGCTCAGAGGAACGTCAGACCAGCAGGAAGGCAGTAAATCATCCTAGTTATAGGCAGGAAATGTGAGTTATACTTGTTCAGTACTAAAATGTGTAGCCTTGTAGTGTCAAAGAGGTTATGTAAAGCCAATGTTTTACTATCACATACCATCATGGGAGAAT
The DNA here is from genome assembly GCA_008360985.2 of Macquaria ambigua. NCBI lineage: Eukaryota > Metazoa > Chordata > Actinopteri > Centrarchiformes > Percichthyidae > Macquaria > Macquaria ambigua. Next base: position 287,351 of record VMKM01000274.1, on the reverse strand, counting down.
CTTAAAGCTGCATTAAATTAAATTTAACCAATAGGGGGCAGAAAAATTCTAAAACAAACTCAAAGAAACACAGGCCCAATATCAGCTTATCAAGTCAGTATGGCTAACCTGTTAGCTGTGACAGTTGCCTTTTCACACATGAAACAGACACAGAGCAACATTAAATCCTGGTGGAGATTTAATTAAGTCCAATATTTGCTGGCTTTTTTTTTTTACTGGTTTCCACCAACTCCTGAGGAGAATCTGGGCCTTTTGCCCGCTAAATGCTCAACTTTCTTCACCAGCCACTCGTTCTCTTGGGTTCTCTGTACACTTGGTTTTTCTAAGCTTATTTATATAAATTTTGGCTCCCTAAATTTAGCCCCTTTCCGACATGCACCCCTTTAAGTTAATCTAATGTGTGTTAACAATGAGTAAGTGGACCTTGAGTTGAGATTGTTTCGTCAACTCCTCGTAAAACCCTTTATTTTGCAGCTAACAGTGAACCGACCAACCACAGCAAAGAGAAATTCCAAGCCATCTAAAAGAAAATTTAAAAAATCCTTAAAAAAAAGGACAGTAAAAGACAGACTTCAAGAAAATAAATCAACAAGAAAGTTTTCTTTCAAACACCATAAGTTTTCTTTCTTTCTTCTGTGCCACCGAGACACCCACCAGAGCCGCATTACCCGGTCTCACAGCTTTGATCAAAGCAGCACAGCAGTGAGTACATCTGCAAAGAAATGATTCATCCCTCACAATGTACTCCCCACACTGCTGACCGCTTAGGAAGACATAAATTTAGAATCTACACATGAAGCAATCCTTGCAGATCCAGCCTCGTATTGTACGAGATATCTGAAAAGGAAGACATGACCAGCGGATGGGCCACACACACACACACACACACGCTGCATGTCTTGTATTGTACGCTGCATTATGTTACAGTCACATAAGGTCAAACAGGTGAATCTTGTTTGTGTAAAATAGACTACAGCAACCTGATTGTTTGGTCTGGGAGCCTCGAGGTCGTGTAATGTAGAGTCAATCTATTAGTCCTGAGATGTTCAAATGCAGCACCAAGCAGTGAGTATTCATACATCAAAATGTGAGTGCATTTATTGTATTTCTATATTGGGAACACAACAACATCACTACCATCAAGTCTGACGAAGCAGGAAATGAGCGGTCAGACAATCAGACAGGTTGTAAACAAACCAACAGTTTAACCAGAATTTCTGAAACACTTACTTTGGGGATAAAACTGAAAACTAGTGCAACAAACAACATACTAACAAGCCTATCAGACAGGTTTGTTAAAAAACCTCAGAGTGCTCATGTTCTTTGCTCCATTTGACTTCTTCTTACAATGAAGACCCACTTGAAGCCAACAACTCGCACAACATTGCCTCCAATAATAAGTAATAAGTCGTCTTCCAGCAACAACTCACCTCTCGCGAGATTTCAGAGCAAGACTTCTGTTTCTGGTTAAACAAAGAGGATCTTACTCTTTAACAAAAAGGTTCATTTCTGTAGGGATCCCTTCCATAATGTTGTCAGACAGTTTGAATAACAATCTGAGCCTGTCAGTGGCAAAAACAAGCACTTTTACTGGACGTAGTTTGATGGGCGCAGTTGCCCACAATGATTAGATCGCAGCCATTGCAGCCCATTTTGCGTCTGCCAGCTGAGGCGACCTACTGGACCAATTCCAAAACTTTTTGTACCCATTAGTCATTCAGACCCAATATAAAAAATACCAGAATTACCCTTTAAGGTCAGGTCTAGGGGTTAAGGAATGCCTTATGTCAATGTGGGTCCTCACAAGCATAGTATGTATCAACAAAAAATGGCTACCTAGCAGATTTTCTCCAACACACACAGCACCTACACAACATAACGGCACTTCACACTGACACATGGCCACCCACACAGTGGCAGAATTAGCTCCACTCAGGTCTGTTTCCCACCACGACACCGCCTGCCAAACACACACACAATGTGTTTCTCCACGTGATACATATTGGAACGTGACCGACGACTGCAATTACTCCAACAACGTCTTCCACCGGTGCACGGCCTCTCCTCCTTCAAATGTTTCTATAAATGAATGCTGTAGGCACTTAAAGATATTAACTGTTTATAAATGTTGAACACAAGCTGGGAAAGGATGGATTGTGCAGATTCTTCTCTTCTTCCTCTAATGGGTTTAGAAAAAGCCTGACATTACAAGTCATTGTGAACTCAGAACCAGCTGCAACACAGGCTGTCATTTTCTGACCTATTTTCTAGCTTTCTTCTAAATTCCAAGGTTTTTTTTTTTTTTACACGTCTGTGTCCACCTCTAGAAAAAACCTAACATATCTTCATTAAGATAAAAGCACTCAAGAGCTCAGGGACTAATGCAACTGAACAGTAGTGTACGTTTTCTCACTTTGAAGGCACAATCTAAGAACAAATATAAACAAAAGTTCTAAACATTTAAAGCACAAGATTAAAACCTGCGTTCACTACTAAACTGAGTAACAAGTCTTTTAAGACAACTTATAATTTTGATTTTTAATGTCTTCTGATGTTGTTAAAGGTTTGTTTACATCAATTTCGTTTGTGAACACAGGCCTTTATTTTCATTTTGTTAAGCTGAAAAACACAAAAAAGTGAAAAGTGAAACTCTTCAATAATGTGTATGAGAATGTCTGTTAAACTGTTTTTGATTGTGCCTTTAATTCTCACACAGATTATTGTAAAACAAAGGAGACAGCAATATCTAAAATACTTCAAGTTACTGTTAGGAATCTTGAGTAAAACTGTGCTTTATTTTGCAAATTATAGCATGTTAAATAGTCTCAAAAGGCAATGGAAAGTTATGTGTTGGAGAAAAAAATAAAACAAAATGAAACCTGCTGTGATGATTGCTGATCTAAAATGCTGTTCCATTTACAGTACATTACTAACTGTTATGCAAAATATAGTTTTAGAAACAACTTTGCTGACAACAAGACCTAATGTCATGACCGCCATGCAACACTTCCCTCCAAATAGACACTGTTTTTAAAGAAAATAAGTTCTTAAAGCTTTTTTTTGACAACATGACTCCAGGAATTATCTTAATCCACTTATATCAGGTTATAGCATGTTAATTTCAGGTACAGATAAACATCACGCTTTGATTAGTCACATCCTATCTACGTACTGTAATATATATTTGGAACAACCGACATGAAGCAGATGATTTATAATAAACTCTTTGGCTTCCTTCAAAAGACAAAAAAAGAACATTGAATTCCATAAATTTGCATTCAAATGACACCAGGGTTGTCGTGACATTATGCATTTCTACTTTCAGATATCAAAATGGTTTCCTAATGAGTTGAGACTCTTGATTATAATTAGTAACCTTAACAGCAGACCTAGTGGTACAAGTAATAGTAGTACTAACTAGTAGCAGTGGCAGCAGGTTAGTACTGTAACAAATCAGGATTTGTGTGCTCACAAGAAACATTCAATCCAATCTGACTGCATACTAAAAAAAAGAGGCTTTTCACTTTCGGGCTACATTTTCAGGATGTTTTAGTCGGTGCTCACCATCTGTGTCTACACATTCACTTGAGCTGGAAGCCATGGCGGCTCGCTCGGGTCAATGAACAGAAAGGAATCTCTCCTTGAAAGTGAGACTTCCGCCTTTAGGCACTCTTAAATTGAAACGGGACAGGTATCATCACCCCAAAGAACAAACCAATCCTTTAATACCCTTCTAGTCTCGCATAGCCAGACCTCTACGCTGAACCCATTATCATTCTGGTATGGGGGGGGGGGGGGGGGACACTCTGGCTTGTTTTTTGATTTCTTTAAAGCAATCGCAATCGTCTTGGGCGGCGCCAAGCACAGGATGCAGCAACAGTGCCTTTGCAAAATAGTGTAAACGGTAACACGCAGATACTAGAAGGGGAGAAGAACAGCAACTGAAATAGTCGGCCAATGGCAGGTTTATACCCACAGCCTACTTCCTGTGAGTCAGACTAATACCCTTCCTCAGCTTACAAATCAGCACAATCCTGCTCATGACACCCCACACATTATATACTGTGATATTTGTTTGCATATATGTGCATTTAAGCATTTGTGTGCGCAGGTGACAGACAAGAAATCCCACGTGTACGTCAAACACAATTTAGATTTCTTTTCATCAATACCACCTCACTTTTACCTCCTTGAAATGAACATGTCTTTCTTTTTTTTTCTTTTTTTTCAATCCAGAATGAGTCTTACACCCAGGTATTCCTGTGGGTGCATATCAAGAAGACGCAGTTCAGTGCATCATCTGCCTGTCAGTTTAATGGGAGAGCAGGGAGCAGCCATTCTTTCTCTCCACCTCCGCCTCCCCACCCCACCCCACCCCTCTCTTGTCTCACATACACTGGCTTCCAGCCCAAAATCATACACACTACAGTCTCAGCTTCCCTGCAGCACCGCTACAGAGACAATGGGACGCAATAAGACAGTTATTTTTGTGTGCATATTGGGTAAAAAAAAACAAAAACTTATTTCATGGCCAAATCACACTATAGCTGCAGAACAGAAATCCTGCATAATTCATGTTAATTGTACAGGAGTTCGGCAGCTTGCAGGAAATGTGCAAGAAAAGGTTTTCTATTCCTCCAAAAAAACAAAATAAAACCCAGATGTTTCATACGTGGCTCACAAAAACAACAAGTGTAGGCATGAGTAATAAGTAAAAACTCACTCATAGCTTCTCATAAAACTACTCTTTCAGTATTCAGATGCGTCTGAGGTGAGTAAATCAGACAGGGCAGGGAGTGAACCCATGAATGCTGCATGAAGTGCCGTCGCGTAATAATGCACTGCTGTGATCTCTGCAGTTGTTGCTGAGATATTCTTCATTATGAGAGCGGCTGCAGTGCTTCATGAGCAACAGAATATCACACAACCGCAGGATACGGGCACAATATCTGTTCGAAGCAATAAAATAAAGCAATATGGTAATATCACAAACCACAGCGGCCTGTAACAAGCAAGCATACACATACTGTATGTACTCAGTGAACCCAGGAATGCATTTGTGGACCCCTTCAATGAATCCAATCTTTATGAATCTTATAACTAGAGCTGCAATGATTAGTCCATTCAACGACTGACAGAAAAACTATTGTGATTATTTGATTTGATGCTAAACACTCTAGTTCCAGCTTCTCATTTGTGAGGATTTGCTGCTTTTCTTTGTCTTATGTGATACTTAATTGAACATATTGAGAATTTGAACTGTTGGTCGGCCAAAACGAGACATCTGAAGACTCCACCCTGGGCTTTTGGAAATTGTGATGGGCATTTTTCAATGTTTTCTGACGTTTTATAGGCCAAACGATGAATCAATTAATCAAAAATTAATTCAGCAGATTAACTGATAATGAAAATAATTTAGTTGCAGCTCTACTTATAAAAATCACTTGTTGTTGACACTGTGTCAGTCAGCTGTTGATGTTAAACATTTTTTATAGCAATCCCTTAAATTTGGTTGTTAAAAACATATCTGCTGATGCATACGCTGATACCAACATGTCTGCAATAAGCTAATATTGGCTCAAATATCTGCCTTTTTTTTTTCTAGTTGAAATCGAGTAGAGCTGAAACCATTACTCGAATAATCGATTATTCGTTAGACAGAAATGAATAATTTTTCAAGCAAAAATGTTAAATATTGTCTGGTCCCAGCTTTTCCGATGGGAAGATTTTCTGCCTTTACTGGTTTTACATTATCGTAAATTAAACATCTTTGGGGTTTTTTTTACAGTTAGTCTGACAAAAACATTAGATGCAACAAGAAGATTGCCATCTTGGGCTCTGGGAACTTGTGACAGGCATTTTTCACTGTATTCTGGTGTTTTATAGACCAAACAATTAATCAAGAAAATAATTAACAGATTAATCAATAATGGAAAAAAATCAGTTGCAGCCGTCTACTGCGGTGCATAACACTGAGCTGTGGGTCTAACATTTTGACCACCCCATTACAGTACATGAGGCACCATAAAGGCAATGCAACTACACAGTAGCAATTATTTTCACATTTCATTAACTATTTTTATTATCGATTTTGATTATTTACTGCTAAATCATTTCCCAAAGCCCAAGTTGGAAGTTTGTCCAACAGTTCAAACCCCAAAAGATAACCAGTTAACTATTAGAGGACTAAGAAAACCTGCAAATATTCACATTTGAGAAGTCAAAAGAAAAACAAGTTCATTTTTGGCACTTTTGCTTAAGAAATAACTTATATGATTGACCAATTACCAAAACAGTTGCCATTTCAGCTGTAAATACAACACAACATCAACACATCTCTGATACAATGTCAACCAAAAGTGAACATTATACAATTTCCAGATATGATTTAAAGCAGGGACAAACTGGTATCTCTGTAAATTATATTATCTGATTTTATAGTTATTAGTGTTTGTTTACCTCATAATAGTCAGTAAAGTAGGTCATTAGCAGGCCTACAACCATGAGTGCAGGATTTAAACCCCCTCACCCCTCCTCCCCCTCACGGTGACGTGGTGGTAAAAGTGCAACGTGGACGGGGCAAATAACAACACGGAGGCATCTGACACCTGAACCGAAAGTGAATCGTGTCTAACGCCCCCCTTCCCCTCTGTCCATCAAACTCCATCCTTGTCCTTACCTGTACTGCCAGCCTTGGATCAGGTTGGTGTATTTGCTCAGGACTCCTTCCAGCTGCCTCTTGCGCGCCTGCTGCTGCTGCAAATTCATGCTGTTCCCCAGCACAGCTCCCCGGCTGCCTCCCGCTCCAGCCGGGCCGCCCAGAGAGCCGGAGCCCGGGCTGTGCGACCCGGTCCTCCCAGGCTTCTTCGACGATGAGTTCCCGCGGTCCGACGAGGAAGAGTTGGTTTTGTTGGTCCCGGGATGCGGACTGCAGAGCGTCTTGTCCATCCTGGCGACGGGACGGCGGAGAGCAGGAGGAGGAGGAGGAAGAGAGGGGAGGAGGGGACGGGGATGGACCAGAAGCAGCAGCAGCAGCAGCAGGGAAGATTTTACCAGCGCATAAGTGGTAAACAGGGCGATGTGTGTCTGCTGAACTAAAGCAGAGGCAGTGCATATGCATTGACTGCGCTGCGCCGGTGGTGTGAGCGTCCCTCGTTGCGTGAGAAAGCGGACATATTCCTCGGTGGTGGTTGTGTCCCGCTCTTTCCCCTGCAGTGCGGGGCTGTGTGGCACTGTGGGTCTCCTCCAGCGTTTTCCTGGTAGGAAGGGAGAGCAGCGCGCAGACACGCCCACTCCACTCTGGACCAGCCCCCGGATATTACAATGCAATCTTATTATACACATCATCATACCAAAAAAAGTAACAAAAAAAAAAGAAATAATAAAAAATTAAACAAAAAATACAGCAAAAGCCAGCAGGAAACGCCTTAGATGACTCATGTATAATAATATTTTCAGGGGCGTAGGTTTGGTTTCGAAAGTGCAAGGGGACACAAAAAAAAAAAGCTGAAAATATCTGAATGCCTCTAAAGTGGAGTTTAATAAACTCTACCACAGCCCTCTAATTAAAAGACACAAGAGATAGTGTCTGGAAACACACTACTGGTACAATTATCCTATGGTGCACTACGAGGTTGTATCATATATTTACAAGACTAAACCAGTGACAATGTGCATTATCAATATTTTGGTTTGCTTTATTGACAACGTTGACTCATATCTTCTAGCCACTCTAGCAGCGTGGCTCTGAACGGACAGCAAAGTCGCGCTGACTGGCGGTCAGTCCACCACTTTGGTCCAGACTGAAATAACTCATCAACTATTGGATGGATTGCCATGAAATTATGTCTCCCTCAGGATAAAAAAAATGTAGTGATCCCTTAACTTTTCATTTAGCATCATCATCAGGTCAAAGTTTTAATTTGTCCAATACTTTATAAACATTATAAACCTGCTAAACATTAACATGTGAGCATGCCAACTTTAGCATTTAGCTCCATGCGCCATTGTGCCCAAGTACTACAAATGCTCACAGATGCTTAGTCTTGTTTCTCTTTACAGTATATTAATAAAATAAAACACATTAGACTTTGTCAAGGATAGCTTGCTGGACTCATTTCCATCATGGTTTCACAGTCCACCAGTTTTTATAAAGATTAAATATTAGAAAATACTGTAGGACCTAGAAAATTAAACCATTTCACCAAACAACCCACACTTTTTTTTCAAGAAACAATGAAGAAGTTATCCTAGACCCATAATCACATAACATAAAAACATATGTGACATATGTGGAGATAAAGAAAATTTAGACAAGATATTCATCTTAATATCATTCATTCACCAATTAAGGAGATGGTTAGATCATCGTTTGATATCAAAATGTAATTTTTTAAATATCTTTTTTTAGTTTATTTGTGAATTTTTATAAATTTGGGAGGATTTTCAGACGGTTATATGTCCTTGAGATTTTTTTTCCCCATCAAAGCCTTATATAACCTGTTCACACCTGCACTCACACACATGACCATGACAACCAGGATGAAAAGGACAAAGGACACGTTAATGAAGACCAGACTGAGCAGCACTGCAGGCTATTAAAAAGAGGCCGAGACTGTGCTAAGCAATTGAAGGCATGCCCCGATGAATCTCCATAGGACACTTAACAGAGTGCAGATAGATTCCTGCTGCTTGTCAGCTGATGCAGGCACAAAGAAAAGATCAATACAAGAGAGTTAAAAAAAAAATCCCTGTGCAACAGAGAGTCAATGGTTTGTTAAAAGCTTGTGCTGAGAGTCAAGCTCGGGTCAGCTGCATTTCATTATGAGAGGTCATGCCAGTTTGACTCTGAGGCCGTTGTTAGTAACTTTCAATTTAGAATGTATATAAATTATAGAAAAAAAGAATTGATCATGTACATTTTGCAACGTAAAGGAACCGACTGTTTGCTAAATCCCGCCCCTAAACAGTGATTGTCCAATCGCACCGTAGCAGCCATAACTAGGAACGGCAGGTCTGTCGAGCTTTGGATTTGTCCACATGTTGAAGCGATGTGCATGAGCCTGTAGAAAGAGAGGTACTCTGTATATTAAGGGTTTTCTTTCCAAAACCAAAAACACAAGAGCAAAAGTGTAGGAATAGATTAAACTGTGCGTTTAATGTAAGCTGCAAACATTAGCTTGTCCATCTAACTAGCTTACTAGCTACAGAAGTAACCTAGCGTTATTTCATCCCAAAGGCAAGGGGCATGTTATTAGCTAACTATATTATATTATTTTTTGGGGTTACAGGCTGCTTTAGAAAAATACCTTCCAAAGCTGTTTGATACAGCCGACACATCCCACTTTTGCCAGGACTGAATGTTTTTTAGACGTTTTTAGACAGCAGAGATTACAGCTTGGGAAACTATAGAAGAGAGCTTTGGTGAATTTTTAGGATATGGACGAAACCAAGTTACGATGATGCAAGTACCTGCTGTGCTGCGCTTGTAGTTTTTTCTTTGCTCACAAAGTAATCCTTAAACTTCGTTAAAAATAACAAAGGTTTCAATTTCAGATAGCAAGTGCTGCAGTGGATGCCGATTTGGCTTAGGGTATGGAAAGTAAACCTCAGGAACGGCGCTTCATTTTTTTCAGAAAGGCAGATGAAAGAAATGCTGAATGAAAGATTGCACTGAGTTACAGAAGTTCTCTGGCTCTAAGGCTCTCAATTTTCTTCTGCAAACCCTGCCATATCATCACATTTAAAATCATAATCTTCATTATTTCTTCCACTTCATCCTCTTCCACTCTCTCCTCCGTCTAATCGTCTTCATCACCATCATCACTGTTATAAAAACTTGCATCATCACTGCCTCAGCCACCATCACTCTGCCGAAACAGAACAAGCTGCTGCAAGAGCTACCGACCGCCGTCACAGCAGAGAAATGGGTGTTTCCTCACCTCAGCACTGTAAAACTCATTCCCCAGAGCTGCGATTCGATGCGTTTCTTTTTCCCCAGCTACACACTGACATCGCACCAATCTCCTCCATTACCGTCCTGCGTCAGCCCAGTCAGATTTATGGCAGCTGTGACTGCCCGAGGCATGCCCTCATCGTCTTCCACTACCAGTCCGCTCTCAGCACCAGAGCCATTACTGCAGGAGATACTTTAAAACCTAATAACTCTAAAATGTCAGCTTTTTAGGAACTAAGAACAGCAGCCTTGTTTGTAGCATGATAGCAACACATTTCTTAGTTTATGTAGTGACTTTAAAAAGCTTTAAGCAATAAGGAGCTTCTTCAGCTTTTTAAATATTAACCCCTAAACATCCTTTTTTAGCCTTCAATAGCTTTAAGGCTGGAAATATCATCCTTTTCCAACCTGTCTGAAAGTATCACATATGCTAATATTCTGCATCAGCTTGTTCCATCTCTTCATTGAAGCTATATTATATGTTTACACTGGGTGAAATATTCAAACTCCATGTTTTTTTATGGCTGCACCACTTCAAAAGGAAATACTTTACGTCTTCTTGTGCATCATTTTACACACACTTCCCCCCAAAATCACCCATTTGGTATCTCTACTAGATTTAAAAATGACCTTTTGTGGGTTTCAACAATGTTTGGCTGTGCAGGATGAGTTTGTAATGACTGGTCTGATAGCAGGTTAGTGAGGTTTAAGGGGTTAAATATTCAAATTAAGAAGGCATCTTGACCATGCACAGCTACCCTGTTACAGCATGTAGTATATCTTTCACAAGGATCAAACCTAATCCTACACCAACGTGGGGAACCAGCCTCAAGCTAGCATCAAGTCGGGAAGTTGAACTGCATGTTGTGTTTTACAAGGCCAGTCAACTCTTTTCACATGTACATCATGAATTCCCAATGAAGGACACAGAAAATGGTCAAACAGTAAAGAGAGTCTTTGATGACTGAATGCAATCTAAACGAGATGTATAACGTAAATAAAACCTTTGTGGCAGCCTAACAGCTACACGGTCACTATGAAATGTTTCATACGTGTTCTCATGCTTCAAATTCATATAAGCTGTATTATACACATACTATATGGCCAAAAGTATGTGGATATTCCTGCCCACATACTTTTCTGGTCAGTTGGGGTTACATTCTGTGGTTGTTGTTCATAGTTTGTCCCTTAAAGCTTATTTCTTTCTGAGAGTTAGATAAGAAAATCGATACCACTCTGTCTGTACAGTAAATATGAAGTTAAAGTCAGGAGGTCAGCTTAGTTTTGGTTTTTGTACAGATTAAACAAAGTTAACTGGTGAGCTTTGGAGGTGCTGAGAGGCAGATGTTTTTTTTTTTTACCTTTGGACAGAGCCAGGCTAGCTGTTTGCACCTGCTTCTAGACTTTATGCTAAGCTAAGCTAACCGGCTGCAGCTTCGTATATCAATCTTCTCATCTAACTCTCTGCAAGAAAGTGAATTTCCCAAAATGTAGAACTATTGCTTCAATACTAAGTTCAAAATCTTGTTGAAAGACTCGTGGTGTTGGAATGAGATGTTCAACACATATATATGGGTGTAATGTTAAAGTGTCCACATACTTTTGGCCATTAAGTGTGCCAAGAAGTGGTTTCATTTAGAATATTTCACCATGTTGCAACAGCAAACCTTGTGCAAGCAAAACGTCGCTTGATCAAAGTGCGCTGCTGTCCAGTACATTTGGCAATCAGATGTCTTGACGTCCTTTCAGAAAATAATTGATGATTGATCGCGAGGCTCAGCAAAGAAAAAGCCCAGGACACAGCTTTAAAGATAAAGTAGTGTGAAGAAGTCCTCCATCAGCACATGTTCTCATCTCTTAAGTCCTAATGCCTCCATTTCCACAACATAATATTTCACAGCTTTTAATGGATCCTGGCATCTTAAAAGGCGACTGTAGTGAGTGGCAGGACGGGGAGTTTTATTTGTTGATACAGTATGTCAGAATAAACGCTCAATGCTTAGTCAGTGCACATTTTGAAAGGTTATTGGAAAAACTACTGGGTTCATTTTAGAGCAGGCTGTCAGAATTTGAATAAGGATGGATGTATTTCATCATCAGTCTTATCGGTGTTTGGCTGTGTGAGCTTGTCTGTCCTTGTCCCTAACAGATATCTGCACACATGCTGCACTTCCCATCACTTTGTGTACTAAACATGCACACACATATAATCCACATATCTCTCCTCCTCTCCCAACAGTGTCCAAAACAAAACCCAACAATAATGTACACAGAGGCGCGACCGACCTTGGTTTGTTTCTATGTTCTGCTGACGTTGCATTTACAAAGAACAGCTGGATCAGATTAGCATTTCACCTGCGGTCTAATTGTTCCTAGCAACCACAGGAACTGAGATTATCTCAAGTCTGTTTTGGGAACATTTTATCTACTCGTTTGCAAACTCTGCTGCCCGCCAACATGGCTTCATAAAATGTCTCTCTCCCTTTGCTCTCCGACGTGTGAAATAAGCTTAACTTCCTCTGTCGGCTCTTACTTTAGTTTTACTGTAATGTTATCTTGAAATTTTAATGTTAGGTCATATTGGGTGTAATTGTATTTCAGTTTATTTCATTTCCGAGGGAGTTCAGTCTGTAACATTATAAATGACATGTGGTGATGCTTGACTTGCCAAAAGCTTGCGTATGTTTGCACAACAGCCTGCATTATTCACAGAGACCAGCAACCTCGCCAATAACTACTTAATGGACTGGAAGGGGGCTATTGACCCTGTACGCTGACAAGGTCAACAGACTGTGTGTGAGTGTGTGTGTGTGTGAGTGTGAGTCAGAGAGAGAGAGACTGTAAGCTGAGAGCAGAGAGAGGGATTTTATAGTTAAAGGGTGTGTGTGCCTGTGAGTGAATATTTGCTGCCTCTTTCCACGCTGGGCTGAAAGATGAAACCATGCATATTCATCAAGGCAGCTGAAGAGTAAGGCTCTGAGACAGCTACAGATGAATATGGAGGCCCGACTATTCTTTTATTTATTTTAAGTTTTTGTTCGTCAGGAACCTTCAGTCACTACTCTGAAAGTCAGAACACCTCTACAAGAAAGAGAACGGGTAATTAAGACCAGTGTATCAATACAAAAGTACTTAGCATCTGAGTATCCACATGACCATAAACCGAACTGCCTACATGACATAGAGGATATATTTATGTCCAAATCTTCTCATAGCAAAGAGTTGGGTTAAAAGGAAGCCAAGGCATGTTCATTTGTATAGCATGGGGGTGGAAATCATTAATCACTTTGCTGATTCGAATCATTTAGTTCAGTTCAAAATTTCATAGTCACTGACAATGTAGTTTGTTTACTTTTTCCTAAGCTGAGTGAAAAAACACACACACACACACACACACACACACACATCACCTTTTAAAGGAAATTTAGTATGTATATCAGTAAGTGAACGCATCACCATTCAAAGGCACTTCATTATGCACATCAGTAAGATAGCAGTGTGCAGGTATTTTTTCTTCTTTTGATCTCTATTAAAGTGTTTCCTTTGTGTAGTTGTTGAGTGTGTGTGCTGGGGGGAAAAAAAAGGATCCAATAACCAAAATGGTCAAAAGTTCAATTTTACCAATAGCCAGTAACTGTCAACATACTCTCCAGCAAATACCTGAACTGCTTCATGCCAAGAAAGATGAAATTAGCAAAATAATGTGTTAAAGAAAAGGTTGTTACTGTGTTTTATTGCATCTCGAGAAGAAATGAAGAGGTCTAATATTTAGGGGTGAATACAGAAACACATGAAAAAGGCAAAAGAGAAAGAAAATGTGCAACAATATAAGAAAAAGATCAATTTTCCAACAGTTTTTTATGGTTGAATTTTCCTTTTGATTCGTCAAAATCTACTTCTGTCTGCAAGCAGCTGAGTGAAAGGTCATAGTTAAAGTCGTTACACTAATGAACTCTACACTTTCAGGATAGTATTTTCTTCCTTATTAAATCAGCTTACACGACCAAAAAGCACAAAAGGTGGACAAAGATACAGGAAGGCAGTGACCGACCTTCAGTAAAAGTGGCACTAAAGGTCTCTGTGGGCTCAATTATCGCTCAATTGAACAGGAGCAGAAGGATCCCCAATTTGCACTCTAACGTGACACTTGTGTTTGTCAGAGGAGCGAGCAGATAACAGCTAATGGCTCCACTTGATTTCAGACTTTTCCTACTAAGCAGACACTCCAGAAAGAAACCGGTGTCCAAATGTGACAGACCAAGGACGGTCATTTCCCTGAAGCTTGTTTCAGTGGGACGAGAACAGAGGACACTGTGACAGAAACAATACCTTATTCCTTTTCCTCTGCGCTGTCATTGCTCGCCACTTTAATATCCTTTTCTGCAGACAACAGGAAAACCCACACATTACGCACAGATGGCACACACAGACACACCCGCACTAGCTCTGGCCCTGCGTTATGTGCCTGTTTTAGTTCCAAGTTTTATCACCTTTCTTGTTTTTGTGCCTCTAATTTCCTTTAAGGACTCTGATCACCCCTCAGTTAAAAACCACTTTATGACTTAATTTGACATATGCAGATGCATTCAAAGCAGCAATAATGCCATAATGGCTTCTTTACAGGCTAATTAAAATTGTATTGCTTGCAAATGTCAAGATGGAGGATGTGTGTGGAGTTGTGGTAACAAGTCGTCAAAGCATCAATAGGCAAAACAGGTTGTATTTCAAACTAATTGTTGCCTCAACAATACATAGCTGCAGGAATGAATGTAAGCAGGTTGCAAGTCAGTGATTTACATACACAGCAGGTTGTGGATGTACTTCTCTGAAGCACATTAGAGACATCTACTGGCCACAAAACTAAATTTATGGTTTACACTTGGCCTAGTTGAGAAAATGATGAGATCACCTTTACTTTGGAGGATTTAGAAAACACTTAGCACTCACATATTTGGTCAAGACTGAGTTAACGACACAATCTGAGTGTTTGACATCTGTTAATATAAAACGTTTATGGTAAGGTACAGTTTATAATTTGCAGTAGCTATACAAAATGGAGCAAAAAAAAAAAGAATAATCAAGCCTCATTGCAAGAACTGCATTTGCTGCCCCATCTGCAGTTTCTGCACTTATCATGGCTTGTGGCTCAATAACCAACCACCCTGATCACTACACTTTCAGACAGACAGACAGCTAGACAGCTAAAGCAATAGGTATTTTTCACAGCAAACATTATGACATGCTGATGTATGAAACGCACAGGTGTAAATAATGCAAAAATAATGATGGTTGAATTCAACTTAACTGCTTTAGTGTCAAGGTCCCGGTGTTGTGCATGCTGGCTCACTGGCTTACTTGAACTCAACAGAGCAGTCGTTCATGTAATTAGTAGTAACACCTGTGATTTTGCTACGTGAAGTCAAAATGGCTGCTGTGTTTTCAACGAAAAAAAAAAAACATTAAAACCCGCTGTACACTACCTGCTCACCACCAAACAACAGACAGACCAAATTAGCGACTAGCTGGTAAACATAGTGACTTATTTAGCAGCTTAAGAGACCAAGAACAAGGCTATAAGAGACTTACTTTCGCCAGGTGGCCGGACACACGACTCCAAACGAATGATAATGTTTCTCCGAACTGTTGGATAGGTAAATAAACAAATGTTTGTTAACAAGTTCGCCATATCAACTGAAAAGGTGATGATATGTCAGTGTTGTGTTCGCAACTTGTTCCCGCTTCCCCCCAGTGGCCGAAAAATCAGTGATTGCAGGTTGACGTTAAAGCTAGCTAGTTAGCCGGTGAGATCGTGAGGGTGAGTTGGCTTCAGCTAGCCTTAGCTAAAGCTAAATTGGCTGATTTTCCCCCCTAACTTAGTTGTTTCCTGTAGTTAAAGGGAAAATATTAGTTTTGATAAACTGACATCTTGACTTTTTGTATCCCATATAAATAAGGCACTTGCTAAATCTAATTACAATGGAGAGTAAACTAAAGTAAATTAAACTAGTCTTGTTAAAACTAGCCTGACTATAGCCTAGCTTCTGCTAGCTTAGCAGAGTAGCAGTAACTGCCATCTCTGCTTCAGAGTCTAGTGGTATTCATATTCATCCTGTAAATCACATATTTAAATTAATTAATTTGTGGATGAACTTCCAGATTCATGCACTGATTTGGAAGCAAGGTCAAGTCCGTTTCAACACTGACACCATTCTTTCTTCATTGTCCCCTCCCATCTGTGTCCAAATGTTCAGCTGCAGAGTCTGATGAAGAGAGATGGACGTCTGTCTCTGATGACTCTTGTCTTCATTACAACGCTCAGATTAATACAGTCATTACAGGCCCATACGTACATGAAGATGACTCCACTTTCGAGTCCTAATTAGGTGAATAATTTAGTCTTGTTCTGGTTCCACCTCTCTGACAGGCTCATAAAGGGCACAGAGGAGAGGGAATGAGGATCATGTGAGTGTGTGTGGGATGTACATGACTGCCTACACACACACACACTCCTCCCATCTATTCCACTTATACGCAGTGTGTTTTAATGTAATGAACCTTTATAATGCAGCTCATCAGTATGCTGAAGGGAACAGAGGTCCGTCCCAAGCAGTGTGGATCAACTGGACACTCAAGGACATTACATTAGCATTGATTGTCCTCTACAGCACCCAGTATTAATATCACAGAAGAATAGGATTCACTGTCTATTAATTATCTGATTAATCTCACTTGCTTTTAATCAAAATATCTGATTAACCTACTATAATATCGTTTTATTATGATTCCAGCATGTTTGGAGGCGCCTTACTGCTGCTTCAAAGTCGTCATTCATTCAGTTAAGGTTATGAGATTGTGGAACTACACTTCCCAGGATGCCACAGGGGGCTTTTTAGTCCAACCACAGCGCTGCTCCGGGTTGGCCATATGTTGTGTGACTGCCACCGGACGGCTGTCTGTAGAAAGTGCAGGAAAACCTGCCACACGGTGACACACACACAACCATGCAGGCAGCTCAACCCGGACCAGCAGCAGCAGAAATGTAAAGATGGATTAGAAAATGATGTGCCTCATCATCAACATGTTCCCGGGAGTTTTCTATGCACTGCTGGCGGGTTTCCTCGGGGCCGTGGCGTCGTCGTCGGCCAAGCTGTCCCTCGGAGCCGACTATCTGAAGGGAGTCTGTGAAACCGGACTCCGGACGTGGGGAGAGCAGCGGAAATTTAGACAAGCGGACGAAACTACCGCCTGTGACCGGGTGAGGCATCGCCGCAGTTAAAGTTGCGTTAATTATTAACATAGTGAGGATTTGCTGTGAATAATGCAGCGCCGACGTGCATGCCTGCGAGCGGGGTGATTTCTCACGGAGGAAGTTGGGGGGTTATCCCCGCCCGCCTCTCCTCCCTGACTCCCTCAGCATCAGCACCATCAGCAGCATCACACGGGGGAGCCCATGCAGCAGCAGCTGCGCTCTCGTGCCGTGTCCGCGTGCTTGAATGACATTGCAGCTTCGTACGAGAGTGTGTGTATGTGTGTTATCGCGTTGTTTTGCAAGCGTGCAACTTGTCTGACAGTGGTTGTGTTGATGGCATCCATGGTTGATGGCTGGGTTTTTAAAAGGGGGTCAGGTTTCTTGTGTGACCTTCACGCTCTCCGCACACGTCACACAGTGATGTCAGAAACATCTGCAGGCAGCTGTCTGTAGCCTTAAACAATGGAAACGTCAGTGACCTTTAATCTGAGGGATATTTCAAAATAGCAGATAAGGTGTGCAGGTGGATGCAAAACAAACGATCTTAATATGCGCCACGAGGTTTGAATGCATCAGAAGACTTCAAACATACAGGGAATAGACAAAATAAGGGGAGCCTTCAACATATAATGCTCTGGTTAAATTATTAACTCTGTATTAGATGTGATATTTGAAGCTCAAGCTTTTGGTGATAGTGCACTGAATTGCTTCATACTGTCTGATATGCCTTTATTCAGACTATATTAGTCTTCTAAAGGATTTTCTGCCTCCATGGATGCAGTGGTAAAGTAACTCCTGTAATGTATTTAAGTACAATTTTAAAGTACTAGTACTATAATTTACTTGAGTATTTCCATTTGTTGTTTCTTTATACTTTACAGCACTACATTTCAGAAGGAAATATTGTAGATTTCAATCCACTTCATTTATTTCACAGCTAAAGGAACTAGTGACATTGCACTTTGCAGATTTTACAAATCAGCTTATAAAATATGGAGCATTGTTAGAGATAAAACTACCCAGCAGTATATAAAGTAGGCTAGTAAAATAGCCTCGACCAGCTACAACATCTGTGGACGCTTGCAGGGTTTTCAACTCCCTTCAGTCCTGAGGCATCATGAGGCATCTGCTAAAAACCGACTGTCTTAGAGATTGAATCTGTCAGACGTGCAAATATTGTGTAGATGGCTGGAGTCATTTCATTCAATTCAATTTCATTCAGCAATTTTACCCTGAAACAAGACGTTTAAAATGTAGAGAATTGTAGAATAAAACAGCAAACATAAAATGCAAAGTACACAACTTTTCTAGTGGACACAAAACAACAATAATCAGTTTTCAAGAACATCTAAGTTTCGGCTTTTGTATTTTTTTCAGCTCCATATCCCCCTGAGGCTGCTGTGTGGTGGCCTGCTTTTCACCTGCAATGCTGTGATGTGGACCTTCCTTGCCAAAGCACTCAGGTATTCCTCCTCCTCCACCCGAACCACTGTGACCACCACCGCCTCCAACTTCATATCTTCCGTAAGTAACAGGACCTCCTACGCACCCTTCCTGCCTTTTTGTTGTGGTCTTACTACTTGTCCTCCAAGCAAAATAGTTGAGACTGTAGTGGAGTGTAAGTTAATTTGAGAGTGACCTTACATCCTTTCTTCCTTATATAAGCTAGTTTATTTTAGAAAATAGGCTGGACTACATTCAGAAATAACTTGTGGCAGTGATTTAGGCTTCTTACAGGAATTTCTTGTTTTGTTTGACATATCCCATCAATAATCCTTATTGGCTGTTATTTAAATTGAACTATAGAGACTTATTTACTTTGACTAAGAAGAAATCCTGATTTTCTTTCCACTGCAGGCTTTCCTGGGCCAACTGATCTTTGGTGAAGCCCAGATAACGTTGTGGTGGGTTGGGATCTCCCTGACTTTCTCTGGTCTGTTGGTACTGCAGAGGGTTTCACCGCAGGAACAGAACGCAGTCGCAGAGAAGGACGAATAATGCATGGTGTGTTTCGGTTGGCTTCTCCTCTGATTTTAACATCTAGCAAGAATAGTGCAATCTTAAAAGTGTATTTGGTGGATTTTGTTCTTTTACAAAATTACATTTGTTGAATTAAGACTCTCTTTTTGCACTACGGTGGAAGAACAAGAAGAATCTCCAATGTTGTTGTCAATCCTCCCCCAATCAGTAGTTTTATTAAACAAATTGTTTCCTGATTAACTAAATGCCACTCAAAATGTGTCCTTCCTGATAAAGGAGGAAATGCTTTATTTGGAATCAGTGACTATTTATCCTTCAGGTTGCAGTTTGTGGCCATGTAGGCTGAGAAACACTGCTGGCTAAAATCAGAGGAGATGTTGGCCTTTAGCCAGTCTGGCCATGGCACAGCTACAGTCTGGCTGGGTGGAGACGAGCTAATAGTTGCCTGCGCCCAGCTTCCCAGCGGCTCTAAAATCATCTTTGTCCACAGGCTTACAATGAAGCAAAAATGTTACTAGCTTTACATTACTTTTGGGGAATCTTTCCGTCAACAACAGGCCAACAGCTCACGAGCTAACAGAACATATGTGAAGGAAGAGAAGTGACTAAAAGGAATAATTTGATAATTTGTGAAATACACTTATTTGCTTTCCTGCTGAGAGTTGGATGAGAAAATTGATACCACTCATGTCTGTCCAATTAATTTGAAACTGAAGCTAGCAGCCAGTTAGCTTAGCTTAGCATAAAGGCTGGAAACGTAGTAACAGCTAGCCTGGCTCTGTCTGGAGGTAAAATACACCTACCAGCACCTCTAAAGCTCACTGATTAACATGTTATATCTCTTTTGTTTAGTTCTAACCACCAGTAAAACCACAAGTACTGTTTTTTACACTTCGTTTTTTGTACAGATTAATAAACAAGATGTTGTTACATTTGGACAGAGCTAGGCTAGCTGTTCTCCCCTATTGTCAAGTCTTTATGCTAAGCTAAGCTAACCGTCTCTTGGCTGTCGCTTCATATTTAACGGACAGACATAAGAGTGGTATTGATCTTCTCATCTAATTCTCTGCAAGAATGGCGCGTTTTTCAAAATGTTGAATTAATCCGTTAAAGAAAGAGACAGATAATTTGAGAACCTGTGTGCATATTGACAGACTGATCTGAAGTCAGTCTTTTGGGTTTTGTTCATGAGCAATGGACAAATATCATCACTGGCTACGTGCATGATGTCACCATTAATCAGCCTGTGAATTATGTATCGCAGCCGTCAGATCACCAAAGCTTTATTAATTCTCACATTTCCTTAAGTTACTACGACACTCACTGTAAACATCCTACTCTGACGTTGCATTTTATGCATGCTCAAGGCGATGTTATAAATGAAGCACTTAGCTTACGAGGTGTTCTCGTATTTTCACAAGTAATAATGCTAATGTAGCGCTGAAAGGCTCATCCCTGGTTAAGATTTTTGCTCTCTGCCTGGGTCTTTCTTTTACTTTTTATTTGCCTTTCTTGACAGCTTGAGCCTTAACCTAAAGATATGAGCATGGCACATGTTTTCAGAGGCAGCTGGTCTTCCATTTCATGATAGACGTGTGCATGTTCCTACCAAGGCCTGAACTCAAATGGCATCCTGGAGCGTCAGTTAACATCAGAGTGACGTCCCTGTGAGCTGCTTAATTTCATTAAACTCAGAATCTTGTGACTTAAGTGGCCAAACTGTCTCTCCAGCGTAAGAGACATCACATGACCTCTCGATTGCCTGTTGAGCTTTATGTGCCCTGCATTTACAGTCTCATATTATTCTGTTGCACATCATGAATATCAGTCCATCACCCATCATCTCTCTCTGGGTTTCATAGACACCTGGCTTCATTAAAAGTGTCCCTCTACATCCCTGGAGTTGTCAGTGAGAGTGCAATAACATTATACTTCCTTTAAATCTCATAACACTGTGATGTGTGTAACAGCGAGGAAGCTTTGAGCATTAATAAATGGCAATATATGCTACTAGAGGGATGTTTCTGTTAGCATAAATCAGCTAAGTAAGTATACTGTAGTATACAGGGATTTGCCTGAACATGACATCAAAGGTTGCTTTATCAAACATATATTTAAAGATCACACTTTGCTGTTGTCGGATACATATCATAATATAAATGCATAACGGTAGCTATAATACCTGTCTGTAATATCCCCACAGCAGCACTGCACAAATATATCAGATGTCCTTCCAACCGCTGCTGTGCAGGTTTTGTATCGTGATTTACATGCATCCCTATTAATGTGACTGCAGTGACAATGTGATTATACATATTAAAGGCTGGCTGAGTGATGTTTCATAGCAGGGCTGTACTCACCACGCAGGATTTCTCAGTGGTGGAGATCACTCACTGCCACGTAGAAGTGAATTCAGTTGTTTCTGCTTCCACGTTTTGGGATCCTGGGTGTGTTTGCATTACTTAAAAAGAATAGTTACACATTGTGGGAAATTACACTCATCTGCTTTCTTGCCGAGAGTTAGATAAAAAGATTGATACCACTCTCATGTCTGTACGATAAATATGTAGCTGGAGCTAGCAGCTTATTAGCTTATCTTAGCATAAAGACTGGAAACAGCTAGCTTGGTTCTGTCCAAAGCTAACAAAATTGCCTACCAGCACCTCTAAAGCTCACTAATGAATACGTTATATCTCGTTTGTTTAAGCTGTACAAAAACTGAGGCGTAAAAACAACAATTTGTGGTTTTACAGAGGGTTAATTGTGGAAGCATTTCTTGGTCAGGAGCAGTGACTTCCTGGAGTCTTGTCGTCACTGTGAGGTTGCCAGGCAACAAGCTAATTAACATGTTAATTTTTGAGCTTTTGTGGTACCGGTAGGCAGATTTTGTTACTTTTGGACAAAACCAGGCTAACTGTTTCCCCCTGTTTACAGTCTCTATGCTAAGCTAAGCTAACTGGCTGCTGGCTTCAGCTTCATATTTAACGTACAGACATGAGAGTGGTATCAATCTTCTCGTCTTAACTCCCAGCAAGAAAGTGAATATGCGTTTTTCCCAAAATGTCTAACTATTCCTCTATTCTACCTTTAATATCAGTAGATTTTTTGGTGCCTGGCTTTTCTCCAGTTAACGGCATGATATGAGGGTAAACCATCTACCTGTGAACCCACTCTCACTGTAATATAATCAGTCAGAGCTTTGCAGTAGCCACATTTATAGCTCTGTGACAGCGGCATGGCCCTGAGTGTGATGTATTTATTTATGTGCACATAAACTGTAGATGTGGTTGTACATAGAGATTAGAAAACCACTGAAATATGATCTTGACCTGTCAAGGTGTGTGTCACACTGACGAGTTAATGCTGCACTGCAAAAAAAAAAAACAACAGTAAATTTATCAGGAATTCATGTGAATCGGTAAAGTTTTGACCTATCTCTTGGTAGAATAATGGAAAAGAGACAGACTTTGCATTCGTTTGTAGGTACTCTTAAAGTATGTGCAGATCCGTCATCACTTTAATCTGAAGGCTGCTGCACCGACAAATTTAACATGTTCAACTTTTTAACATAAATCTGCTCTGATAGAAACCGTTCATAATGTGTCTTACAGATTATGTGAAACAAACGTTTATAAACGTGTAAATATATTCTGTTAATAGGAACCACTGAGAGAAGAAACACTGTTGAATTATTAAATAAACATCTCATCTGACAAACAAGACTCTCGTCTCCATCACTCAGATATTGTTGGCTGTGGGAAGATGTTAAGTGCATCTTCATGACAGCTTTGTTCTTCAAACAGACTAGCTTCTTGGAGCTATTACACGTCCAGATAAATTGAATTAGATGTGAATCAAAATCTGAATTATAATGCATCTGTATTCAACTGGGTAAAGATGTGAAGGTCTGTGTTTAGCTCAGTGTCCTATGCATTCATACACAGTAATGTCTAATGAATATCACGCTCACTGTAGTTAATGGGGCTGGATGTAATGTTAGCCTTGAGCTAGTCTACAGCTACTTACACAGGGAGCTTTATGCTCCATTAGACCAGTTCCTGTCCTTTAAATACCTCTTGTACAAATGGCAAAAACATAAATCAGTTTAAAGCCCTTTCAGATGCCTCCCATGGCAAATAGGAGCGTGATAAGAGCATGCTTCTGCAATGAGGACAGAATATGTTCGCTTTAATGATTTTTACTATTATAGTATCAGATATGCCATGTTTTTCTTTCCATCCCTGCCACAACAGTCCATAAAATGAATGTAAATTAAAATTTGTTTTACCTCAAAAAATCTGCACTTGTAATTCAAAAGAAAGCAACATTCAAATTAAGAAATTCAAAAAGTATGTGTTTTTTAAATATTTGTTTTTTTTAGGGGTAAAAGTTTGATTTTTTTCACATTTTAGAGATGTTTTCTAATGATTGGCTGCAACATTGCAAATACATTGGAAATATACTGATCTGAAATAGTTTATTGTATGTTTCTGTCTTCTTTGTTTAATATAATGGTGACTGGAGACTTTTGCTGTCAGAGTATTGTCATTGTTGTTTTTTGCCAATATAGTATCAAATATGTCCCTGAATTTAAAATGGAAATTTCTCACAAAGTAAGACCTTATCTGCTAAGATATAAGGTAAACTGAGTCATTAAAATATCCATAAAGCTTGCAAGTTGTGTCACATACATACAGTTTTATTTCATTCCCCTTAAAACAAATACCAGTCGTAAAGAAAAAAAAGAAAACATTATGTGGTCCACAGTAAGTACTACAAATGGTATTCATACCTGACCACAAAAAACATACTGAATAATTCAAGAAAAAAAAGAAGAAAGCTGGCATACTGTAAGTGTAAACTATATAGCAACTGTTGCATCTCCATATGATGGTAATGTTTGTTACATTTATTTAAAAACTCCAGTTATTTTTAAAAGCCTAAGAAACATTCTTGACAATGCTCTACTGTTGAAATGGTTACTTCATTAAGCATTCAATTTGGCAATATGCATGTTCAAATACGTCCTTTCATCACCCTTGAAAGCATGTTTTATAATTACAGTAAGGCTTTCGAACACATTTAGGCAAAGGCATTTTTAGTGTTAAATGCTTTGAAGTTCCCATCTGCATCAAATTCTCATCACCAAAAGGTAAAATCTACGCTCTTTTCTTCACACTGGGTGGTCTAGTGGCTACTGTCCACAGCTGAGACAATTTAAACTTGCACATTTCTACCGTGGTCTTTGAGGCCTTGGTGAACGTTTTCCACTGGCCTAAATTTTAATCGTTTATCCTGTAACACTTTTTTTCCCCATCCAGTCAGACTCACAACTACAATCTACAACAAACTACATTATCCACAGGCAAATTCCATCAATTGAGAGCAAGTGAATTACACTTAGGGTCAGTGTGTATTGCTTTATTCCCTGACTGTCAGTCTGAACTGGTGACTTTTACTACACACACAGTTGTCAAATAATCAAAAGAAGGACGTTGGTCAAACTCCCTGGTGGATTCTACAACTGAAGTGTCACTTTCAATATTGTACAAGCCGAGCTGAATCTGGGATTAGAAACAGGACTCTGTTTACCTGCCAAGTGTCAGATGAATCCTGAAGATTTTCATAATCCAAACCCCATTTTTGATACTACTTATGGTCTACATTTTTTCAGCAATAGCCATTCAATGTGAATAAATTCAATTATTAGGCCTACCTCTCTATGGTTTTCTATGTTAGTGGTGGAGTCTGCCATTCTTCTATTCAAATTGCCTTCACAGGAAACGGGGCAAACACGTAATCCAGCATTACTGCTTTTAATTCTATCTCATTGATATCAGCCTTAATAAGTGTGTTTCCATCCACCTGTTTTTGTGCACATTTTCAATTTGCGCATTAAAAACACCTGAGTGGAAACGATGAAAATTCCACTTTACGTGTGCCCTCTTCTTCTGCAATGATTAAATGGCACCTGACTGCAGAATTGGCGCCACCAACCACTATCTCGATGCGCCCAACCCCAAATATTTACAAAACGGTAGTGGATGGAAATGCGCATTAACGGAAAAAACATGATAGAAAACTGCCAATTATTGACTTCCTTATTAAAAACAACGTGAGTTTGTTTGGCTGCACTGTTAACAAATCCACCATTTGCTTCCGTTGTATTTCTGTCAGAACCAGGGCTGAAATCTTAAGGACCACTGCGAGGCTATTGCTGCTCTCTGTCCTGCAGCCGTTCAATGTCCTTCACAGTGATCTGGCATCAAAGAAGGATGCAACAACTTCATTTAAAATAGTATTTAACCAATGGGATCCTGTCTCATCCCAACTGTCACATTAAGGCAAAATAACAGAAATGTCTTTAAAAAAATAGCAGATGCCACCGTTCACTAATGCACTGTTCTAAGGCGAATCATCCGCAGCACTCAGCCAAAGACTATTGCAACGACAGAAATACAGCAAATGTAGAAGTGACAGGATCACAACAATGTTTACAGGAAGACAAAACCAGGCATCCATCTTGGCACACGGACTGCGCTGCTTTGAGCGAAAACATTCTGGACTTCAGTTTCCAGGTCACATTGTTTAGTCTTGGAAGCAGGAAATGATCAGACATACTGCAGGAAGTTTTCCTCCGGAGAAGGCAGAACTCAGTCTCTTGGCGTCGTTTCGCCAACTCTTATCAAGTGCTTCTTGTCAAGTTGTTGCTGCTCAGTTTGAGATGTGTTTTTTTTTTCCTTGTAGAGCTGTTCTGTACAGCTACACCTCATTAATCTCAGTCAGAACCAAGAGGGAAACAATAAAAGAAAGAAGGTGACAAGTTGTTAAAAAATAAACAAACATATTTTGACAACATAATCGCTTACAACAGAACACCCTGAAATATCAAGAGATAAAATATCCATAAATGAAAGAATATGTGGAAGTGGTTAAGAGGAGTTCATGCTCATTGAGGTCCAGCCAATAGGAGGGCAGACCAGGATTGATCAGTCTAAGTCCACAGCAGCAGAGCTCAGCTAGGTTTCCAGCTTTCACACAATGTATTGGTACACGTCCGCCTTGCCGTGGTCGGGGGTTGCAAAGGGGCTCAGCCAGGCTATGGAGAACGGATGGCCAAACACCACCTTCAAATTCATCCATTTGGACTTTTTGGCCCATCGTCTCTCCTCCTTCTTTAGCTGTTCGATACCCTGCGGGGACAAGATGTAACAAACAGGAGACGATGTGAGTCTCCAGTACTGATTCATGCTCAAAGCTGATACGAAGCTGAACATATAGCCGTGTGTATTTCAATTTTAATGTGCCAGCAGAAAATAACCAGTGAAAGGGATTACAAATTAAGCATGTTTTGGATTCTTTAGTTTTTTCCTCAGGAGGTCTTAATCAGGGTTAGGTGACTCACTCTCAGCATTTCCTGATGTCTACGAACAGCACACACACACACACACAAATGAAGACGCACTAACAGGGCAGAGAACTGCAGGCCCTATTAGATTGAAATTGACTGAAATAGATGATCTTTGTAGTGAATATTATAACACTGTGAGTCATCAACGTGGGTGGTTTGAGCGGATACGTTATGAGAAAACGCACTAATCTCAACCTACCTGGAGGCTATAAGTGAATTACCTGCTCCTACTTACATCTGTGCTCTGACTTAGTGAACAACAGACAGTCAGAACTGCAGTATAAACTATAGAAAGAGACTGGTTAACTTAACTCTATCATTGACCCTGCAGTGTGTCTGGTGTTCCTCAGTATATTGTTATGAATAACTTTCCTTTTTGGGGTATTTTATACTTTTATTAGAGAGTCGACAGTAGAGAGATGACAGGAAATGAAGGAAGACTGAGAGAGATTTATGGTCGGTGCCATAAAGTTATAATATTTAAGATTTTCATAAATTCAAACCCCATTTTAGATACTATTTATGGTCTGCATTTTTTCAGCAACAGCCATCACATGTATTTACATTCATCCAATCTTTCTATATAGCAGTTGTCATTGTTAGTGGCTGGGTACGCCACTCCCGTGCTGCCTTCATGTGCATGAAAGATTCACAGGAAATGATGCAGCGAATAATCCAACGTTGCGGTTTGTAATTTTAGCTCATTAATATCAGCCTTACTGTTTAATACAATGGATACAAAATGAGTCTGACTGCTGTTTCAGTGAGGAAATGTCCTTTGTAAAGTGGAGTGAAGATTGCAGCACCCTGCAGGAAGGTCAGAGCCAGTGCAGCTCATTTGGTAGGATTTGATGACTTGCTTAAAGGCACTTCAGCATGATGGAAGTTGGCTAACGGAGGCTCAGAGGCTGATTCTCCATTTAAAAGACAACTTCACCACTATTTAACATCACACCACAGACACTGGTGCAACTGAAATTCAGTTTTTTAGGAGGTGCACAGAAGAGTGATGTATTACTGCCGTTTTCACTCACCGTCTCGTCGGTACAGATGGAGTGGACCTGGGTCCCAAACATGACTGCGGTGAAGATCAGAAAGAGGAGACCCTCGAAGCAGAGGAGGATGAGGAGGACGACCGTTGCTGGTGGAGAGAAGTTACTGCACTCTGGAGGGGGAGGGAGAGCAGAGAGAGGAAGATTTTTCATGTTAAAAAGAAGAAAACCTTATAGCTATAAAATGGAGTAAAGCGCCTCACTAAAATGCCCCAGGTACATTAACAATACAGTCAGCTCTAACAGGAGATACGCAAATAAATACTGATGGTAAATTCTTTAAGAATGTCCTCCCTAACTCATCTCTTGGGGATATAATCAGCTATATTTGCACATAAAGTTGGATGGTGGTAAAACAGTACCGTCCCAGTCCCTGGCCTCTACACCAGTATATTACTTACTTGTCCAGTCTTCTTCCATGCAGAAAACAAAATGGAAGGCCACCAAGACTAGCGAATGGAAGGATATTAGTGCAATATACATCTGGGGGGGAAAAGACAAAGCATAGATTTAGTGTTACGATAATATTATAACATCACAACCAAATTCAAAACACAAGTGGGGGCTCTTATCTTAAATTATTTATTTTGATAAGATTTCAATCTCTGGACATCCAGAGCCTGTTAAACTACATCTGATACTGAATATATAAAGTATATATAACGTAAAGATATATACAGTAAAGTACAGAGGTGAGGTCCAGCACTATAGTTAATGTGAGAATGAGCCTGTTGACATGAATGCTGACATTATTTTTCTGTTGGTGCTTAACCCATTTTAAGGTGAGGCAAAAGTAAAAAACACAGCATGTTTCCTGAGGTGTCAGCACAATGTGATAAATGTAATTCTGCCAAAGGTACTTTAATATATATGTTTATTCCTGTTCTAAGCTTTAAATGACAAATGTATTCAGCTTTCTTTTGTTTTGTCAGCTTTAACACTTTTCACTGTGTTCTTGTGGGTTCATCATGTTCTGTGTTCTCTTGTACCGGCTTATTTTAAAAACTGTGGGAACAATAACAGAGCTTAAAAATAAAATCTAAAATATAAATGACGACGTTCTTTTTGTGCTCCGGTGTTTATAGACTCACCGTGAAGAGCACAAAGTATTTCTGGTTGCTCTCTCCGACACAGTTGTTCACCCAGGGACAGTGGTGGTCCATCTTTTTGATGCAGCGTTTACACACACTGTGGACACACAGATACATAATAAAGATGAAAAGTATTACAGGCAAGCTGTGACCTTCTGAGGCTGCAAAAGAAGACCAGTCTGAAAATAGAGTATATTTAACTATTGCCAGAGCAAATCAAAACACACAAACTCTGTCAGTCGACATTTAGCAGCGTAATTCACTCAAGTGTCGACGCTGACTGATGTGAGAGACTGCTCTCAATCATGCTGGCTGGATTGTGTATGTTTGTGTGTTTGTATTGAGTGTGTGTGAGGGGTTATTTATCTCACAGAACTGCAGCTGGCTGACAACTCAAGTAGGGTCTGACAACTCACAATATATCATCTGACAACGCAGAAAGCCATACTCAATCTACCCGTGTGCTTTGTTTACGCACTTTCGGAGGGAAATCTATATTTAAAAAGCTGCCATCCTTTGCGAAATATATTACTCTTACAGGTCATTAGAGACAAGTGTATCACCTGAACCACCCACAAGGATGACTCGTAAAAAAAAATCATCTACTTCATTCAAACTGACACCCATTTTTTTGCCTCTGAGACACAATGACTCACTCCCTTTACAATTCAATTACTCTGCAGTGTTTTTGCGCTTTTCGTGCCTTGAGATCCCATCGAAACCACTGAGCTGCCACAGAGGGAGCTCCTTATTATCAAGCTGCCGAGTCTGCAGGGAAATGCTACACAGCTACTCTAAAACAAAAAAAACCCCTGAAAAAACACACACAGGGGAGGCAGGAGAACCGGTACAGGAGCAGACACAGATGAGGAGAGGCGTCCCCGGTGGGAGAGGCGCATCAGGACTTTCCTCGGTAAGGTGCAGACTTCAGCAGAACACTCTACCTGCCCAGACCCACAGCTGCAGAGTTTGCAGCGGGAACTGTGATCTTTCCTGAGATCTACACATTAACAGGGAGTGGTGTACCTGCAGTGATGAGCTCTGTCGGGCTTGATGCTGCAGCACTTGGGACACTTGTACACCACCTGTCCTGGTTTGAGCTGCAGGCTTTCGATGAACTCTTTGGTAGCGTTCCCTTTAGGCACGGCTCCCTGAGAGAGAGGAGAGAAAAAAAGAACTTAGTTGTAGATGTTTTACAGTGTTTCCTTGTCATTCATTTGGCTGCAGGAGCTCCTTAAAAGATGGAAATTCGCAGAAAATGATTTGGCGTTATCAGTCAACTTGCCAAGTTAAAAACTAGAACAAAACATAAAAATCAAACAATTACAATCATGGCAGGATTAAGCTGCTAGGTGGCCCCGAGTCAGAAATGAGCTGTGTGGTCCCCAACTGATACTGGAATGGCCCCAACCCATTTTGTCACAGAAATCAACCAGTATTTCTTCGCTGGAATACCAGCCTGCCCCGGGTTTGTTGTATCAGTCAGTTTGACTGGAATAATTTGATTAAACACAAATTTCTTTAAGGATATGGATCATGTAACTAAAATATGAAAAGGTATTAAAACTAGATTTTGACACATACACAAGTTTATCTTGGATGGCAGGTGATGTACTACAGCCTATACAGGATTCATTTTTTTTCCTATAAAGTAATACTACGGTAACCAACACTGATCTGACTGACCGGGTCTGTGCACATCGCCTTGGCATGAGAGGCGAGGGCGAGGAAAGCGAGGCCGTTGAAGATCACCCCGTTGAAGAGGCTGTAGGCCACGTTCTTGGCAGGCAGCAGCATGACGAACACCACCACAAACTCGGCGTAGAAGACCAGGAACCAGGTGATGACGCCGCACACGATGCCGCAGCCGTCGCGGATGAACCACATGGTGTCGGAGCCGGTGCGGGGCGGGGGAGGGGTGCAGTGCTCGGGCTTCAGGTAGCCAGCTTGCCGCTCGATGTCCCTGGTGCGGTGCGCCGGGCTCATCATCCTACAACGCCCGTGACTCCGACCACATACTGCGAGGAGGGACGAGAGACAGATGGCGGGGAAGAGGGGGAGCAGAGAGATGGAAGAAAATGAAAGAAGAAAGGAATTAGAGAATTAGGTAAGGGATGCGGAGTGAGTACATGTCGATGAGGGAAGGTATTAGTGTAGGGCTGCAACTAACAATTATTTTCACTATCAATTAATCTGCTGATTACTTTCTCAATTAATTGTTTGGTCAATAAAATGCCCTCCAGTTTCCCACAGTCCTAGGTGAGGCTTTCAAAAACTTGTTTTTATCAACCAACAATCAAAAACCTCAAAATTATAGATTTGCTATCATGTAAGACAAAGAAAAAACGCTGATCCTCTCAGAAGAGAAGCAGGAACAAGAGAACGTTTGGAGTTTATGAATGAAAAATGCTTTCAAACGATTAGTTGTATCAAAATAACTGACTAATGGTTTCTGTCTGCATTACAGCAACATCACAGTGCAAGAGTGCTGTCCCACAACAATTAAAGGGTAACTGGTATTATTAAACCTGGGCCCAATTTTAACATATTTTGGGGTCTAAATGGCTAATAGTTACCAAAACTTTTGGAATTGGTCCAGTAGATCGCCTCAGCTGGCATCCATGAACAGGCTGCAACGTAATCCTTTGGTGCAATTGCGCCCGTGAAAAACAAGCAAAAACAAGCACTTTTAGTGGATGTAATTTTAGTCATACTTAAACCCCCAAATTTGTAAATATAGAGCCCAGGTTTAAAAGGAGTTACCCTTTAAGAGTCTACGTGTATACCATCTAATAAGTGCCCTACATCCCCGAGGAATATATCTAAACAAAGATAGGGGCTAATGAGACACAGTGAATCAGCAAATGAGGTTGAGGACAATTCACTGAAGGCATTAACTGAAGGAGGAACAAACACTGACTGGTCCAATCCCAACAGACTAAACAATCCACCCAGGTTCCTCTCGCAGCGAACAGAAGAGACTGTTGTTGGATTTAGAGGCTGTAATTCACCATTTGGCCTTAAAAGTGAAGCAACAGCCAACACACCTGAGCTGCACCGAGTGTGTGTGTGTGTGTCCATCTCTGTTTGGAGACGAGTCACGAGGAATTGAGCGGGTCTGAGTGTGTGTAGACGAAGATGGTGCGGCTTCAAAGGGGATAAAATGTCAGAAAACCAAAAACAGGCCTCACTATTATATGCAGATAACACAGCTTATTCCCGGAGGATGACTGGACCTCGGCACCCTTCTCCTTACCAACACCTAAGCTTATAGTGAGTTCAATCACACTGCTTCTTGGTCATTCCTGAGGATTCAATCTATCCATTAGGTTTAACTGAGCGACAGCCTAATCTCACTTTTATGTCCGTATTAATTAGGGCTTGGCCAATGATCCTGGCAGTTAAGCATGCTTCCCCCGAGGACAGGGATTTAATCAGAACGAAAACGATACGGCGTTCCTGCGGCACGTTTGGGATGAAATGAATCGTCATCATCTCTGGATTAAACTAAAACATCTCATGGCCAATTACAGCCCGAGTCCAGACCCCTTTCCCTCCTTGTATGCTTACAATTCCAGTTTGTACAGGACTGTCTTCTAAAATGACAAAACAATCTCTTGAAATGTGATGTTAATTACGGCCTCACAGAGACTCATGAGTCTTGTTTATGATGTTGGTGGAGGTGGTCTTTGTTTCAGACCAGGTGGCCCACCTCTCTTCTAAAACGCTGCGAGTAACCTAAGTGTGACCTGGAAGGACTTTGTAACAATAAAACAGAATACAATAAACTGTGTATTTGTACAGGACTGCCTTCTGAAATTATACAGCAATCTCTTAAACGTAACCCTTTTTAGTTTACACTAGGAAAAACAAATATGGAAATAACAAGGATGATAAAACTCACACAAACCTCGCCAAGAATTACACAATGAGCTACACAACAGATCTTAAAATGAACAGAGGATGGTAAATCACTTGAATCAGCCAGGTTCAGATAGGCAAATAGTTAATGATGATAGCTGTAAATTCCTACAGGGATTACTTATCAACAACCTGAATTTATCCATCTGTATGACTGCAATCATTACAACAGTCCAACTCTGAAAACAATTAGGAAACAGGGGCATTGTCTTGATAAAAATGTACTTCCTGGTTGGAGTGACTTTTTAAAAATAAAAAAATACTGCTGCGTAGCCTCTTGACCCATTTCACCACGCTTGTCATCACACAGCAGGAGTCAGGCGCAGTGGGAGGTCATGTTGGAGGTCTGGTGTGTCTGCGGAGCTATCACTTTCACTACAAGTCGGGTATTACTTTACCATCTGTCTCAGCTCCGGTGGTAGTACACAGTAAAAGTAAGAATATTTGCACACATGCATACTGTACTTTAGTACAGCTTTGAGGTGCTTGTACTGTAGTATTTCCATTTTGTGCTTTTTTACACTTTTACTTCACTACAAAAAACTTCCAGGCAACTAAAGCTAAAGAAAGCTGAACACGTTACACCAGCTCTCAGATCTCTGTACTGGCTTCTTGTGTGTCACTGAATAGAGTTTAAATTACTGGGTTTGTTTATAAATCTCTGGCTTTTACCATATGAACGCTCTCAGCCTCTCAGGTCATCTATTAGCAATGTACTAACTGTTGTCAGAGTTCAAACTAAACCTAGAGAGGCAGCATTTAGTGGCCACACCCCAACTTCTTCACTGCATTTGACTCGACTGAAACTGAACGTCTTTCCTTATCTAATACTTCCAGTATTCATCTTTTTAATTTCTTTTATAATGCTCAATTCTAATGCCTTAAAAAAGCACTTTAAATTGCCTTTGTGTATGAAACATGCTCTACAAATAAACATCCTTTGCCTTAAATTTAGTATAGTTTCTAGACACTATGCAGATTAAGTTCTTAATAAGAAAATGATGTAACCTGATTTTACAAAATATTCTTTCTTAAAGTATAAAACTACCTAATAGCATATTATAGGTAAAACTAGCTCCACCTTGACAAGCTACAACATTTACATGTTGCTTACATGTTAATCCATCAATAATAATAATAATAATAATAATAATAATAATAAGATAATATAATAATAGTAACATCGTAAAAAGGGGCATTCATTAATTTCTTGAAGCCAATTAGGGACAATTATATTGTGAATCACATTTTTTCCCCAGTTTGAAAATGTGGACCTCCTCAGACCTACTTCCACACAAAATGTTAGCACAGAAAATCCTATCAAAGCTTTTCACTTTAGTCACTGTAAGACGAAATAACTATTTCATTTCAAGATCTCGGGAAAATCCTTGTTAAACAGGTTTTGTTCCATCAGTCAAGCTAACTGTGTGTAACACATTTGACTGTTTACCTGTATAGATCTGACTCAGCTTGTTCAAGAAAAACATGTTCCAGTGAGGGGGATACAGGACGCTTGATAACGACCTGGTAATGTAATTGTTATGAGGACTGCTTTAACGTTTCACTCCATTAGAAACAAAGAAGCTTTGATGGCCCTAAAAACTGTGTTTAGTGAAAATGCAGATAGGACTTCCTACAGTAAAGTAATGAAAGACCTGGAGTGAAACTAACTGCAAAACCAGAGTTCATTAGCAACTAAGTCAATGGTTTCTTTTTTTTGTTGTAGACGGGAGAATGAGTCTATAGATTTCTCTCAGTGAATGAAAACGACTGACTGCCTTGATTGTAACAGAAACACTTTACAGAACAGCCCCCCTCTTGTCTTGCGTCAACACGAAGAAACAACAGTTAAGAGTTTCTGCATTCTTTGCCAAAGTGAAACGCCACTACCATGATGCCTCTGCAGTACTGTAAGATTAGATACAGTATGTGAAAATGTCTGATTTATACTGCAGCAGTGACTTGCTAACTCAAAATGTATGCGTGGCACAGTCAAGATATTCAATTAATAATTTATAGGTATGTTTGAGACCCTGCTGCTAGAATGCATATCAAAGTAACGGACAGCGCTGAGCAATGGCAGCCGGGCAGGCAGGATGAGAGATGTGATGTAGAGATGAGAGGCAGATAGATTTGACCTCATGTGGAGTTAATTAACACTCTAATATGATTTCACTTAACCTCATTTGGCAACTTTGTGGACTAGAGACTAGAGAGCCAACCTGTCCGTTCAGGTCTATCTGTGTTGGTATATTACAGCAGTGATTCCCAACCAGGGGTGCTTCTGCAGTTACCAGGGGATACAAGGAAAATTGTGAAGCTCAGCTAATTTGAAAAAATAAAAATTATGATTTGATAATATATATCCACATATTTGTGTTTAGGAGAAGTAAGATTACAAATGTGTATGATGCTGATCTTTATAGTTATTGTTTGTCACAATAACTTACCAACTATGGTAGTCTGACTGCACAAGAAATGCCTCAGTTTTCCACCAAACTGAGTCATTTGTAAGTTGATTAAAGCTGCAGAAAGACTAGTTGGAAAAAAAAGACAACAAAAAGCTAAAAGTGAAGATACTGTAAATGGTTGAAACAACCAGTTTCTGTCACTCCAAAAGGCAGTAGAACAAATGCAAACTTGGCCAAAACTACAAAAAATACCATTAAACAATACCATAAAGCCATATCAAAGGGGCACTTAGGCCCATCTGATAGGGCTGTGGGGGTACGTCGGTCAAAAAACATTGGGAACCATAATCTCACATTTTGAGAGCTTGATTTTGGTGTACAGAAATCTGAGACCCACTGGATTCTGTGAAACAAGAGGATTAACTTTATGTAAAAGACAGATATTGATTGACAGGTGAGCTCTTAATGGTATGATAATATGGATAATAAGGTATGATATGATACCAATGTTTGCAGATGATGCAATGAAACTGAAACTCTTATTTGGGTCACAGAAGTTGGTGTAACACCAGGATTTCTCAAAGCCCATGGTGACTCAGAGGGTTATGGTTATCATATATGACAAAGAAAAGCAGCAAATACTCACATTCGAGAATCTGTAACCACTGAAAGTTTGGCTTTTTGGCATGAAAAATGATTAATCGATTATCACAATAGTTGACGGTTACATTTCTATCGATCAACTACCTGATTATTCGACTATCAGCACAGAAGTCCAGCAGACTCAACTGAACATCCCATTGGAGATGCGTTTTCTGGCCACCTGACAAAACAGTACAATTAGCGTTAACCCGACCAGGAAGTAACGTTAACTCTGGCAGCTGGAGCGAGGTATCTGGATTTCCAGTAGTTGATAGCTGATAACAGTCATACAGCGGGCGTTACATTGAACCATTCAAGTAACATTTCCGCTTGTTTAAAAAAAAAACCCTACCTCACTTTCTCCTGGCTTGTCGACAAAAGTTTCTTGAAGTCCTCACGTAGTTTCGAGCTTTAGGAAGTTAAAAACACACCAAACTGAGAGCGAGTGTCTCCTCCTCCGCCGCTCCGTCTGTTAGCGCAATCCCAGCTAACCTCACTGATCTGCGGGCAGCTTCTCTCAACGGCTCCGCGGCCGGACTCCCGCTTTCACTGCCGCCTCGGTTTCGACGAGGTGTTAATTAGCCTGGTTCGTATGCTAACTACAGCGGGGGACCGAGCCTTGAAAGAGGCCGTTGTTGGGTGCTTCCTTCTCTGTCAGATCCAGAAAGCTTTGCGGGAAGAAGGACACCGCTGGAGCCAACCAGGAAGTCCGATACCTTCTACTGTTCTTGATTGGGCGTTCGTGCCCTCAGCTGTGTCTATCAGGCAGCACTTTCTCCCAGGCTGTGCACCGCCCTCAATAAAAGTTGAATCAATAAAATATTGATGTGGGGCAAAGTCCCGCTTGCATTTTGGGATATCTTAATTAATTTGCCTTCTGAAATGCTAAAACATGATACTGTTCATATCCTAAGCTAAACTGGTGTTCTGTGATACTATCTACCCCAGTGCATTTAATGTAAAAACCTGTAAGAGTAATTTAACAACGCTTACCACCATGGCCGGATCAAGCTGTTAGGAGGCCCTGGGCAAAATAAAATGTTGCTGGGCCCCTAGTTTCTTCAGCTCTCTTTGCAATTTGTACAATTTTTCTATGCTAGAATATGACCTGGCTCTGGGTTTGCTTTGTGGCAAGTTGATTAAACACAAGTTAATTTATGATTACACATCAAGTAAGCGTAAACCTGAAATAATAGACTAATAATAGTTTTAATACCAGATTTCTAAAAGCTGTGGCCCCAGGGCCCCTCTTCTAGACAGGGCCTCAAGTTAAGGTAATGAAGCAGGACCCACCTTAAGGCCCTTATCATGTCATTTGATATTAGTGGTGCATATTCCTACATAGATTTTCTATTTAATTAGATTTAATTAGCACAAAACAGTTGACACACCTGTAGCATGTAGCCCTGTAGCTTGGGGGCCCCTGTAGTTCTGGGGTCCCAGGACAGTTGCCTGCTTTGCATGTAGTAATAAATAAAGTTACAAATAGTCAAATTACCATAAATTCATTGCCACTGTGAACCTGGGGCACCCTTGGGGGTCTGGGGGCCCAGGGCAGTTGCCTGCTTTGCCCGGTTGGTAATCCAGCCTTGCTTATATTTCCAGAATCCTCAAAAATATTTATTGCCTAACCTTCTGGATTTTCAGAAAAAGGTTCAACTTGAGAAACAGATTAAAAATCTTTTTTATCCTGAAGTAGACTTTTTTAGAGGATGATTCTGGAAATGCCTTCAAAACAGCAGGAAACAAAAAGGTGAGTTTGGCGCTTAATAATAAAGGGCAGACTGACAACATTTATTTTCCATTTTCCTTTTTGTTCTCTCTTAGCCGAGTGTTCATTCATCAAGACAAAGATACTTTTCCACTTGCTGAAAAGGGCCCAGTATGCAGCCACAACGGCCTGAAAGTCCCGACTCAGAACAAACAAACATCAAAAGCAGATCTAGAATCAGTTAAAACCTCTATGCTTTGGCTGCAGTGGAAATATAACAACTATTTAATCTGACCCAGAGTCTGTGATAGCGATCAAAATCCTGGTGCATTGTAAGCATCAAACAAAGCAAACTGATCCAAACTTTTTTCACTTTAGTGTAGACTACATACAGATAAAAAACATAGAAACGTCTTTTACAGGCAGAAACTAAGATTTGATGAAGAGATATATGCCAGAATAAGTTATATTTTGCTGAATTAAGCAACAACACTAAAATAGTGCACGCATTGGTGAAATATTTCCGTTTTTTAGAGTTTGAGACTGGCTGCACCGGTTGGGCGGGGTCTTCCATCTCCCGAAGGCTCATTTGGAAACTCAAAATACCGGGACAACCGGGTGAGCAAAGCGGGCAAACCTGCGATTTTTTAAATTCGTCGTCTTTTGATGACGTTGAAGAAAAGCGACACACACGCTATTTTACAGTTATGGCAACAGTACAAGTTAGCGAGGCTGAAAAAGTGTACATTTTACACGGTATACGGGTAAGTTTTTAACAGCTTGACTTCATCCTTTGACCTCTGTAATTAAAAAAAAATCTATATATTCAACGACAGTGATTTGTGCTCTATAACGGCAGAAAACTAGCTAGCTGCTACCTAGCATTCGCTAACTCAGAGACTCTGAGACTGTACTATTATTGACATGTTGATTCTTGTCATCAGGATGACTTACGAGTGGATGGAAGAGGCTGTGAGGACTACAGACACATGGAAATAGAGACCGATGTGGTGTCCAACACAGACGGTTCGGCCAAAGTCACGCTGGTAATATACAGTATTTACAGCAGAAGTCCTACACGTTGGCTCCTTTTCTGTTTAAACTTGAAGAAGATGCCTTAAAACTTCTCATCTGTGCACCCCCAGTTACCTGTCCACACTTCAAATTGCACATACTCCTACATATTAGTTATATCTAATGTCTACTGTCTTTTTTTTATTGACATTTCTCAGGAAGGATGACTGATTGATTACATATTATTTTACTTACTTGGTTGTTTTGTCTCTCTTTCAGGGGCACACAGCAGTTCTAGTTGGGATTAAGGCTGAAATTGGAAAACCAAGGCCCATGGTGCCAAATGAAGGCTACTTGGAGTTCTTTGTTGATTGGTAGGTATGGTATTGGCCATTAAAGTTAAAGTTATGAAGACATTCTACTTACCAGCTTCTAGGAGGTGATATGAAAAACAAATCCTATATTATTGTATATGTAATTTTATATCATAGTATCACTTCATAGCATAATATACTGGATTTTCTCTTCTATTAGTCTATTTGAAATTTACATAATTTCAATTGAAATCAAATGTGAAAATGTCTCAGACAAAAATGTTTCCAACAGGAATTCTGTTCAAAAATCCTGAAAATAAAGAAAACATTTTCTTAGTAATAGGTGAGCAGTTTTTGGTAGTGTTTTGATGGATACCCTGCCACTAGGAGGTAGTGTTGTGTCATCTGTTCCCTGTGAGATGCATCTCTTAACACATCCAAGTGACTGTGGACTTAGCAAAGAAAATATTATATTAACATAAATGTGCAATATGCGTGTGTAGGTAGGTAGCAGGGTCAGCCAGTCTCACTGCATTCCCTATGTTCTCTTCCTTATCTCTTTCCCACTAACTCAGTTAAGAATAAAACATCTCAGACTGATAGATACTCTGTTACCTCACAAGTGTCTTGTTTTCACCTTCCATCACTAGTTCGGCCAATGCAACCCCCGAGTTTGAGGGCAGAGGAGGCGAGGAGCTGGGGACGGAGCTGAGTAACACTCTCTACAAAGTCTTCAACAACAAACACAGCGTGGACCTCAAGAGCCTCTGTATCAGTGCAGGAGAGCACTGTTGGGTCCTCTATGTGGATGTGCTGGTGAGTGGCGGCCACTTAGTTAGTCAAGACATACATATGTAGTAAAAAGTATGTGGAATTCACCAAAATGCAAGTTTGTTTTCAATTTAGGTGGCTGCTGTACATCAATTTTTATTCCTACCTGTATGATAAGATATGACAACTCATCTTTTGCCTGTAAAATACTGTTTGATGAACCACGTAGAGCTGTTTAGATTCTCCTGGACAAAGCATTCCTGTGTTTCAGAGGAGGAATAAATCAAAGCAGCACATTTGACTTTCAAATCAGCTCATTTGGTGTGTGTATATTTGGCTCCATGCTCCTCACTAAAGTAAGATCTCACACTGATGTGTTTCCACAGCTCCTGCAGTGTGATGGAAACCTGTACGATGCCATCTCAATAGCTATCAAGGCAGCTCTCTTCAACACAAAGTAAGTAAAGTGTTATGCTTGTGTTTGGGTCTTCTCGTATGATCTCTTACAGCTGACCTTATTGCTCACATAGACTGAGTAAGTTCATTCTTATTCAGCAGAATTAAATCTTATAGACAATCTTCTGCTTACCTTACTGACAGAATTCCCAGAGTGCACATATCAGCTGACGACGAAGGAGGGAAGGAAATTGAGCTCTCAGATGACCCGTATGACTGTATGCGGCTCAATGTAGAAAACGTTCCTTGTATAGTGACGTTGTGCAAGGTAAGCTCACTTGCTAGTAAAGAATTTCTAAAGCCTATTATCAC
This sequence comes from Macquaria ambigua, assembly GCA_008360985.2. Lineage (NCBI taxonomy): Eukaryota > Metazoa > Chordata > Actinopteri > Centrarchiformes > Percichthyidae > Macquaria > Macquaria ambigua. The sequence continues at coordinate 247,061 of VMKM01000274.1, read as the reverse complement.
ACAAACAGTGAAGCACATACACTGATTATCTCCCCTTTGACATTGTCTGTCTTTCTGCAGGTGGGCCACCGGCACGTAGTGGACGCGACTCTGCAGGAGAAGGCCTGCTCTGTGGCGAGCCTCATCATCTCTGTCACACACAAGGGCACGGTCACCTGCACGAGGAAGGTGGGCGGAGGCAGCCTGGATCCAGAGAGCATCTTCGAAATGACAGAGGTGAGTCCAGCCCTCCTCCCCGGCCATCTGGCCTCCTCTCACTTCAGCTGGTGCATTAGCATAATGTGATTTTCATTTAACCGTTGTCTTGGTTTAAAAAAAAAAATCAGCTAAAAAAAGCTAAAAATCAGGTTATTATGTCAGCTGGATGAATCGGCTGCTGCACATCTACAGTTCACAGACAAAATTTAAAATGTAGGTAACATACAAAAGATAAGTTACATTTTTGTAACTTTAAAAATGACAGTGAACATAAGGACCTGAACTGACCTTTTTGATTTGAATACAGGTTTTGAATATGATTATGTATAAGTAAGGCTGTACAGTAGAAAGGTGCTAAAGTATTTTGTTGTCTCCAGGCAGGTAAACGGGTCGGGAAGGCCCTTCATGCTCCGCTCATGAAGGTGCTGCAGCAGGAGGAGAGTTTGGGAACGAAGCGACAGAAAGTTGGCTTCCTTGGTTAAGATCAACTACTGTATCTACAGGATGTATGTACATGTATACAGACTTTTCTAATAAAACTTTAAATTTGTACAGCCTTCTTGTCTTTGTATTTGCTTAAATTTTGATACACTGTTACATGTTGTTAAGATCTGATTTAGATAATCCTTTAATGAAGACCTCTTTGGCACACTCATTGGGCCCTGGTAATGGATATAAAGGATATATTTCTTCATTTAGGAAGAAGAATATGGACACAAAGTGATGGAGATGGTACCTTGTTACATTTGACTTAATTTAACAGTGATTTACATTTGAATCACAATAGATGAACCTGTGCGGTTATTAATAACCAGTCTGATTGTCAACAATATTAGAAAGTCTGGAGTAAAGATATAGTTTTTTTTATTACTATTTGAGATATATTTTATGGTAACAATAACAATGTATGTTAAGAACATTACAGAGTGACTAAAATCCAGTAGGTCCATTTAAAAAATGTTTCTGAAGAGTATATTTTAAATAAATAACGTGCTTTAAAATGTCCTGGTGCTTTTGTTCCACTCTTGCGAAGCTTGAGTTGATTATTTTTCGGTAAAGAAACAAAGGTGACACTCGATACAGAAGTGCAGAGGAACAGTCCAGCCTCTCTGCGTCCCTTTGTTTCTGCCACGTGTCAGTCGAGGATTGTGTAAAGTGGACGTCTTACAGAAAGACCAGATGTGACTCTGGATCATTTCCACTCTTCCCTCAGACTGTTGGTGTGTGTGTGTGTGTGTGTGTATGCGCTGGCTGAGAGCAAACTGGTCCAAAACAATCTCTTATGTATGGTTTGAGCTCAGAGCAGATTTTGAAACGAGAAAACTTGTGCAGAGAATGGTTTGTAAAATGATAAATTTAAAATAAGCTACAATTTTGCTGGTACCTAAACAGGTAATTCAAAGTTGCATAAGAGACTTCACAAGTTATGACTAATGAGTTTTTGATTTCAGTGCCTCACTGCTGCCAAAAATACCTGGAAATATTTAGATTTTTCCAAATGAGGCCATACCGAAAGACTTCCAAAACACCTTTTGGCCAACTTTTAGGAAAGAAAGTCTTATTCCATCTATTTTTTTCAAGTTTAAACTAGTCCTTTGAGCCAAGGAATAAACTGTAACCAAGTTATTTAGGCATTTATGCAACAGATGAGTCAGTGTTTATTTCTTTTTCATATACTTTGACGAAGGCTGCACAGAGTTATGTCATAACTGCCTCACACTGCCTCGCCCTGTCTGCCAGTCTCCACCTGCTTTCCAGGCCTGGCTCTGGTTAGTACTGGCCCTCCATCCTTTAAGGCTCCTGAGGTCGGGTTGTTATTCTTGCAAATGGCAGTTTTGGACTTTTCCCTGTTTGGAGAGATGAGAGGGAGGGTGAGAGGGAGAGAGAGAGAGAGAGGGATAAATTGCAAGCATCCACGTTGGAGCAGCCTCATTCAACAGGCCTAACCATGGAGTTCAAAGGAGTGTGTGTGCTGCTGGGAGTGCTACTACTGGTGAACTGCTCGTTTCAGCAGACTCCACCGAAGAAGAAGCTAGTGAAAAAAGGTAAACAGAAAACAGGTGATCTGCAGGATCATATTTGTGTTATGAAATATCACTATCAAATAGATAATCATGTGCTCAAATCTCCTTGAAAGAAGAAACCATTTTTTTCAGTTTTTCTTTCATCACTGAGCATGCACACTTGATTTGAGTTTCCTTGTGTCTCTGGTGCTGTTGGGATCAAGATACAACAAAGGATGCTGCCATTGAGGTACTACAGAAACAGATCGACGACATCGTCCAGGAGCTCAACCTACTGAAGGAACAACAAGCCCTGCAGACAGGTGAGCTCGACTTTTGAACAGCTAGATGATACATTTGATCTTGTTCTATTACCAAGTCATCTAACACCAGGACGTCTGGGTTCAGACCAAGGCTTTATTACCAACCAGGCAAAAGGTGCAACTGCCCCAAAAGCCCCAGGTTTACTGTGTGTCAATCAGTCATGCTTCATATGAGTGACTGCACAATTTTTATTAGAATTTGCAATACTAAGGTATAATATAAACCAAGGTGGGCCCTGCATTATTATGTAATCTTGTGGCCCTGTCTTGTAGAGGGGCCTTTTGTCAAAATCCTGACATAATAATAATAATAGTAATAACTTTTTATAAATCCTTTCGAAGACAAAGTGCTTTACAGCCAAACAAGGAATACAAAGTAAATAAAATCCGAGGCATAAAAGAAAAAATTAGATCAAATTATGAAATACTATTACAACAAAGTCCATCAATTAAGAGAAAGTCATAAGATTAAAAATGGGTTTTAGGAAGAGATTTTAAAGAGCATACTGAGTTTGGATTTCCAGACAGCAAAGGCCCGGTCACCCTTAGACCCTCATTGTTTTTGTTTCTATTGTGCTCTCGTGGTGCATATTCCTAAATTAAGTTGTTTTAATCAAATTACCATGCATGTGTCATCGACACACAGAAAGCCTGGGGCCAGGTGACAGGTGGAGGGTCAGTAGGGACCTAACATCATTCACCCCCCCCAGGTTTAAGCCCCTCTAAACGTCTACCTTGAGCAAGATGAACTCCTTCCAGCCTTAGACATGCTTAGACAGCCTTAGACAACTCAGTGGCTGAACCTACTTTATGATCCCCTGAGGAGGTTGAGCAGCCATTAGTATCACATTCATAATAAAGACAGACACTTCTTAGTCTCTCTCCTGTTTGCAGTGGTTTTTATGGTGTTGCTGAGTGAATTTATTGATAAAGTTGGAGTTGGAGTTGGAGTCAACAGTCTGAGATATGCTTGTCTTAAAAATAAAGACAGATTGGATACATGTGTAGTTTTTGAAACTGCCAAGTTTTCATCTGGAAAGCAAATGGCAAACCCATGTCTGACTTCTTGTTCAGAACACAAAATGATATCCAGTTGTTCCCTGCAAATCCAAAAATCTTCAGTACAGAAGAAGAGCACAATTTTCATCATGATGCTGATTATCTCTGAGGATATTGTGCTTATATCATGTCTCCAAAATACCTCAGGAACTGAATCACAGTTTAGGTCTATCTAACCATCTTATGTCTCTATTCAGTCTGTTTGAAAGGTATAAAGATCCATGGCAAGTGTCTCTTGGCTGACCATGTGAGAAAAAGCTACCACGCTGCCAGTGAAGACTGTAACGCCCTGGGCGGTGTCCTCGGTACGCCCACGTCCAGCGACGAGAACGACCAGCTCAGAGACTACATCCGCCAGAGCATCGGCCCGGATGAGCAGATCTGGCTGGGCGTCAACGACATGATGACTGAGGGCACCTGGGTGGACCAGACCGGCTCCAGCATTACATTCAAAAACTGGGACACGTCCAACAACCGGTCTCCTCAGCCGAACGGCGGACAGTCCCAGAACTGCGCCGTCCTGTCCGGGGCTTCCCGTGGGAAGTGGTTTGACGAGAAATGTCGTGAGGAGAAGCCCTCCGTCTGCCAGTTCAACATTGTTTGATCACCTTTATCCCATTATAGACTGTGCATGGTTATAGCTGCTTTCATTGTGTACTCTTGTTGCAATGCCACTCTGCCTGCTTTTCTGAAAAAGGAGTCTTTAAGCCAGTGGTTCTCAGCTGGTTTTGCATCGGGACTAAATTCTGATCCAGAGGTCACAGTCAGTTGCATGAGACATATGATGTTGTTAATTTTGACTAAAGGGATGAGGTGATATGTAATTTGCAGCATTCCTTGTGGTCACAATAAAACCAGGAAGAACTCAGTTCAGTCTAGAGTAAGTGAGAGATTGTGGGACATCATCTCCTCCACAGGAGTCAATGATTTCTGCCTGCATTTTATATATTTTTGCACATTTTCTCTTTACAAAATACATTATCTTTTTTCCCAATCATTTCAAAACATATATATTGGATGCATTATGTTCATAATTTAAAATACCAGTATTCCTGCAACAAAAGGTGTGTGCTGGCACCTTTCACAAATGTAAAAAACTGGTTGTAACTTTCCATTATTTCCACACATCCACGCCTCTTTTACAGCAGGTCCATGACTCACTGGTTGAGAACCACTGGTTTAAACTCAGGCATCACTTCACTACTACTGTATTTCAACACAAGACTCTCATTGGAGCCAGAATTATAAGTGATATTGCTTTAACATAAAAAAATAACTCCCATCTTCAACCACATTCTTTCAAGAGATTATTTCAGTTTGCTGGTCTTGTAGTCTCCTATAATGTCTAGCCTGGTGTAACCTGAAAAATGATCATCAATAAACTATGAAAACCTATTTCAATATTGTCATTTCTTAAAAGAAAGGTTTTGGGAAATACACTTTTATCACTTTCCTGCATAGTGTTAGATGAGAAGATCGATACCACTCCAGAGTCTTCTCATCTAGCGAATAAGTGTGTTTCCCAAAATGTCAAAAGGTCCAAAACTGAAAGACAAAAACAGAAATGCAGACTTTATTTTAAAACCTGCATCTGCAAGAAATGTGGTGCAACTATGTAAACCTGGCTTCTGCATTTGTGGTTTCCAGTAAAACACACTTCTCCATGGTAAACATTGGCTACTGCTCTGCAGTCTGCAGTCTTCCACACCCTCCTTCACACTGTTTTTCATGGCCAGAGTTCCTGTGGTTGGAGTTGTTTTCACCATCCAGAATGCAAAAGGTGATTTTGTTTTTCAGCATAAGAAGGAAAATGAAGTGTGATGGCAGTGATTACCTCAAGAAGTAAGAAGAAGTTTCCTCACTAGACCATTTTCCTAGAATTTATTGCAAAAAACTAAATTGTATTTACAGATAAAGAAAAATTAAATCTCTTAAAAATAGACTAGTAAACAATATACAGTAAAAAAACACTTTTAAAACAAGGACCAGAGGTACTTGCACATTTTTTTCAAAGTCCCTGCTCCTGAGTCCATGCCACACATGGGCAGAGATTTAATAAAACTAAACAAATCAAACATTAAAAGGAATAGTTTAATATTTTTGTTGCTTTCTTGCTGAGAGTTAGATGAAAAGGTCGATATCATACTTTAGATGGTAAGCTACAGCCAGCAGCCGGTTAGCATAGCATAGCATAAAGACTGGAAACAGGGGGAAACAGCTAGCCTGGATCCGTCCAAAGGTAACTAAATCCACCTACCAGCACCTCTAAAGCTCACTAACTAAACATATAAAGTATAAAAACAACAAGTTAAGGTTTTATGGGGTTATGTGCCGGACTATTTCTTGGCTGGAAGCAGTGACTTCCTGGAGTCTCTCACTGCGATGAAGACAGGAAGTCACTGTACGGATTAAACCGATATAGCGTGTTATTTAGTGAGCTTTAGAGGTGTTGGTGAATTTTGTCATTTGAACAGAGCCAGGCTTAGTTTCCCCTGTTTCCAGTCTTTATGCTATGCTATGCTATGCTAACCAGCTGCTGGCTGTAGCCTTATATTCACTGGACAGACATGAGAATGAAATTGATCTTCTCATCTAACTCTCGGCAATAAAGTGAAAAAGTATCTCCCAAAATGCCAAACTTCGTTTAAAGAAGGGGATCACAGCTTTCACTCTTGAAGCTTTAGAAATGTCTGAGTTCTGACAAAGACGACATACACATCATATTCAGAAGCCCATCAAACTCAGATTCCCTGAGTGTGGTTGAGGCACAGAAGTTCACATCAGTACAGTGCAGAGATACTGGGTGCTGCAGTGAGAATTTAGTAACAGCGGTCCATCATGCAGTTACAGTCCTGACACACTAGAGGGACTCCTCTGTTCTCGGTGGCTGTGGTTCCGTGTCAGCACCAGAGAGCCGGATCGTGTTTATATCGCCTGTGCTCTTGAACGTGTACAGTTCATTGTCCACCATCCTGCGGTCCTGGAAGCCGAGGCTGTCCTCCCGGGCAATGGGAGTGCGTGGACGGGACGGGATGAAAGACGGTTCCAGGAACGGCTTGAGGTGGTCCATCTCAGGCTCGTTGTCTGGTTCTTTGATTACAGGCAGCCCTCCCTCAATGGGGCCTGTAAATGTTTGATAAGAGTCCACCTGTATCCCTTTGTAGCGGTCCTGCATGCTGTCGGCGTAGCTGGTGTCATTCGGCAGCAGGTGGCTGTACACCCTCATCTCATCTATGGAGTCGTAGACGTGGGATTCGTTGTCAGACCGACTTTTGGTGAAGTGCCTGTCACTTGGGCGGAAGATGTTCCCTTTGCTGATGTAGACGGATGACTCCTTGTTCATCCTGTCTTTCTTCTTTTTCCTGTTTGAAAAGATGAAGGCAGACCACAAACAATAAGAAGAGCCAAAAAGAGCCAATTTTACAGAATAAACATGATACTCTACCCAACCCACATTGAAACCAGGGCTCATATTCATCAAACTTATAAGAATTACACTTAAGTATGGAGTCTCAAAACTGACAAAAACGAGTAAAATATTTTCAGACATGTCCAAAATATAACTTAATACATCAAAAAATTATATTGTTGGTAAAAAGAGTGTAAAAAGAATATAAAGTTTTATACTTTTCCTTTAACCTCCAATCAGTTGGTAAAAAGCAAAAAGGTTTTTATGTTTTTCTATCATTTTATAAAATAAATTAAAACTTAAACTAAAATAAATTAAACTATTGTAGTCCTCAATTTATGTTTAACTCTCTAATTTTATTTTTCAGCTCTTCTTTTTTTTGTTGCTCTTGACAAACATTGTATTATTTATCTATTATTTAACTAACAATATTATTTATGTATTTAGTTATATTTTTAACTGGTCTAGTAGGAGTAAAAATTAAGGATTGTTACTTTTACATTTCACTTAAGTTCAAAATCTCACATTTTAACGGTTTGATAAATACGGGCCCAGATGTTAAGAAAGCTCTGCTACTGGTGTAACTCACTTTGTGATGCATACAACAGCAAGCACTATGAGCAAAAGCAAAAGAGCTCCTGCTATCCCGAGGATGATGGCCAAGAGATCTGTAGACGCAAAAAGAAGAGAGTAGAATTCAGTCTTTTACTTTAGTTATTTAAGGTAAGATGGGTTTTTTTTGAGTACACGAAAGGCCTAAATTAGTCCTTCTTGCTTACTGTTCTTCTTCTGCAGAACGATTTTGGTCACTGCACCAAAGTGTCCCTCTTCTGGTATACAGTTGGACATGTTAAGATAGAAACTATGTGGCACCAACAGCTTGTCCTCCGCCGGCTCGTCCCCCCTGCGGCTCATGATCTCCTCCTCGTACCCCAGCATCTTCACATCGATGGCGGTTTGCCTGTCGTCGCATTTGGGCTGGCTGATGTTTACAAACTGCAGGTGTGCCTGGTACTGGCTCGGTACAATGACGATCCAGGAGACGGTGGAATAAGGCCTCATGCCCTGAGGCCAGTTGGGGGTGGCCAGCAGGGTCGGAGACGAGATCTTTGGACTGACTCTGTAAATAATGGTCTCTAAAAAGGGATGGAAATAATGCTGAGCGTCAGTAATGTGTCCTGTGGGTGATTAATCTCTGCTGGTCTACAGATTTAAAAGGTGCCTCCAGCATTTGTGGTTCAACAGTGCCCCTGTGTGGAGTTTGAAAGTAAAGTAAATGTGCTCTATTTGACCAATCAGCATATGCAGACACAGATCCTGTTACTAGGGCTGAAACTAATGATTATTTTCATTATCGATTAACCTGCTGATTATTTTCTCGATTAGTCGATTCATTATTTGGTCTATAAAAATCCACATAACCTGTCAGAACTCTCTAATGTCGATTAAAACCATAAAGAAAGGACAATATAATAGAGCTGAAATGAGTGGTTGATTAATTAATTAGTCAGAAAATTAAACGTTTCACTAATGTGCAAGTAAAAATGGCAAAAATTCTCTGATTTAAGATTTTTCGAAGGGGGATTTGCTGCTTTTCTTTTACATATATCAAAATAAACTGAATATCTGGACTGTTGGTCGGATAAAACAGTTAATATGAAGATGCCACCTCGGGTTCTGGCCATTTTTCACTATTTTCTAACAAAATGATTAATCGAGAAAAAACTGAGAAAATAATCTGCAGATTAATGTAAAATTAAGCCCGCAGTATATTCATGTCTTACCTGGGATCTCCTGGCTGAAGCTGACATTGAAAAAAGGCCCCCTGTTCTTGCTGACGTCCCGGGCTGTGACGGACACGTTGGAGTGCACCTGAACTTTCTCGATGACTCCATTAAAGCAGAAATCTCCAACAGAAAACCCATTGCCCTCTGCCACATGCAGGGAGGCCGACTGATTACACTCCTGGCCAGGCAGGGACTGTTGGAGACTCCCTGTGGGCGACACCAGATCCACTGTGTAGTCCTCAGGGATGTTGAGGTGCCAGGTGAAGCTGTCAAGGGGCATCGGTAGACAGGAATCCAGAATGGGCACAGTGAGGAGAGTCGCAGAGCATGACGCCACATCTTGGCACTCTGTCATAAAAAGGCAAAAAACGAGCCTTACTAACAAATACAGCAATATACTTCCAAACAAACTTTGTTTAGACTTACAGGAATAGTTCAACCTTTTTTTTTTTTTTTAAATACGCTTATTCGCTTACTTGCCATAATTTACATGAGAAGATCAATACCACTCTCATATCTGTACGATAAATATGTAGCCAGCAGCTGGTTAGCTTAGCTTAGCATAAAAACTGGGGGAAACGGCTACTCTGGCGCTTTTTAAAGCAACAAAATCCTCCAACCAACACCTCCAATAAGCCCAATAATGAACATGTTCTATCTTCCTTGTTTAATCGTTACAAAAACCAAAGAGTAAAAAAGACACATTGTGGGTTTAATTGGGGGTTAAGTGCCGGACCATTTCTTAGCTGGGCACAGTTACTTCCTGCAGTCTCTGCTGGTGGGCGATAGTTAGAGATATAACATGTTAATTAATGAGCTTTAGAGGTGCTGGTAGGTGGATCGTGTTACCTTTGCCAGGCTAGCTGTTTCCCCTTGTTTCCATTCTTTATGCTAAGCTACGCTAACTTCTTCTACAGACATGAGAACGGCATCAGTCTTCTCATCTAACTCTCAGCAAGAAAGCGAATAGCGCATTTCCCAAAATATCAAGCTATTGTTTTAAGACTTAAATATACTTCATGCTGACTGAATATTTCTTTAACCAGGGAACTGTGATAGACAACGACCTCCACAAAGCTACAACCATTTTAGTTATTCATGAACATGCTAAATAAAATACATCTCACCAATAACTTTGCTGGCAGTCAGGCGCACATCTTCATTTGGACAGTCGAGGAAGGAGAGGCCGGCCTTGGTGCCTGCAGCCACATTTATCTTCTCTTGGACCTTAGAGTTAATGCTCATTTCACAATAGGGATCAGAACCCACTTTCTCTATCTGCAGGGACACCCCTTGGTATTTGGTCAGATCCACCGTACACAGAACTAAGAGGGAAATACAACATAGAAAGACAATATTGATCAGTGATCAAAAAGAAAGGCTTCATCTCAGCTTTTATTGTGACAATATTTTATCTTAAATCCTGTTAAAACTGTGCTATTTCTATTTGCAAATAAAATGCAAATAATCTGTCCAAAATTATGTCTTTTTATGGGTCATGTACACACAGTTTGTGCCTCTCATGTATTACCAGGACATTCAAGTCACAGAGCATTGGATTTTCGAAAAGATATGTACCCAGCAATCTTGGAAAAACCCAGAAAGTCGTTAAACAAGACTTCCTCAAATCCTCTTTTCTAACCATCTGGATGAAAAAATATTCCATCTGCTGCATGAAAGAAAACTATTTTTAAAACTACGACTGTATTTCCTAATCAAAATTGCCAGAAAATGACATATGTCCTTGCTCTTTTTGTAAAACGCAAGCAAATTATTAATGCATTACTATGTATGGAAGTGTAAACTATTGAAAAGCAACATTAATATAACCTAATATAACTGATAGTTGTTTTCATTTTGGTTCAAAAAATCTTTATTGTGAAACAGACAGATTTTCTTTTTATATCCAGATGACTAGAAGAGTCTTGAGCCTTGTTCAAAGATCAATGGATAATTATTTTTTCTTGCTTAGCTCTGTGTCTCAATTGTAATGTGAGACACAAACTGGGGCAAGGACTCACACAACTTCTACACTTTAACAAGTTTCTTAACACGCTAACTAACAGATTAGCTTACTTGGATCTGTTCAGGAAAACAAAGGTAGGTGAACGTAGAAAAAAGTGACCTTTAGGCCAGCCAACCACGACTCCCAGCTCTTCATGTTTTAATACTGTACCTGGATGACCACTCCTCATTACAGAGACTGAGAAGTTCAAGGTAAGTCCTTGTAGCGTCGTGTTGGTCTCACAATTCTTCAGCACCATGTTGAAGTTGCCCTGCTGATGCTCCGGCTGGGGGTCCGTCAGAGTCAGTTGGGTCACCTTATTGTCCTCTCTCTGGTACTCCACCTCCACTTCATTTTCGAGGCATTCTGGAGCCGTGTGATCAAGGAAATGCATCGTGTAGTTGTGCATGCCGGGCACCGTGAAGTCCCACTGCATCTGCTGGTTATCAGGGAAATCTCTGGGATAGTGGGCTGTGATGAAGTCTGTGTCTGAGACACCTCGTGGTAGGTTGACTTTTATTATGGCCACCACTAGAGAGAAACAAGGAGAGAATATTGTGTCATCTATATCCCTTTAAATACGCTTTTAAATGCAGTTAGAGGTACTCAACAGTCATTTTGAGCCTGTAAAGCAATACCTGAAGTCACGTCTGGGCTAGCCACAATACTTCTGTAAAACGTCTACACTGTTCCACCCTCTGTCCTGCTGTTATTACATATATGTTTGAACTAAAAACAGAAATATTGAATAAATGATGATATGAGATTGTTGTTGTTTTTTTAATACTGTACTTATCTAAACATATGGAGTGAACCACATGACATACTGTTGAGAAAGGCCCTGTTCCAAGGCTGGATTTGTGGTTATTATAGTTGTTACAAATGTCAATAGGATTTTGAATGAGGTTTTCTTGTTACATGATGTATGGTGTTTGATATGTCGTGGTGTGGGATGGACCAAATGTTTGGCGTGACATGGAAATAAAAACGAACTAATTTACTAACTTACTGCTGGTCTCAGGTCCGACATTGAGTTTGAAGTCAACAGGTTCCAGCTTCCTGTCCCCAGGCACCCGTAGAGACACCCGGCCCTTGTAGCGAGCCAGGATGGTGGTCACAGTTCCTCCTTTGCAAAAGGTACTAATGGTTGCCGGCCCCGTGCGCATATAGGCAATAAGAGAGTATGTGTGCTCATCTGGGCAGGTCTCCTCGTTGGGAATCTGTCGCATTCCCGGTTCTGGGAAGTCCAGCTGGAAGGCCCGAGTGGAGACAACTTTCAGATCCCAGGTGAAGGTCCGGTTGAAGTCTGGGAACAGTGAGGACTCGGCCTGAACAATGTCACCAGAACAGGAGGTCTCTGTGCAGTCTGGAATTAGTGAAGAAGAGCATATAAATAATGGTGATTTAGTTTTGTGTTGACAAGGCTTCAAACAACTGCATAGTTAAACCATGAAAACAAGTCTAAAGAATTAAAGACAAATTTATCTGTAAGCTGCCATCAGGAAATAATTTACTGTAGGTGATTATTATCAAATCTAATAAAATCTAATCAGCGAGAGTCTTTTTTAACTGTCTTGTAATACAGTTTGAAATGGACTCTGTGCTTAATGTCATGCTTCCATAATGATTAACCAATTGAATTAGTAGCAAAACAACTCAAGTTGGGTGTTATTTTATTGAAATAAGAAAGAAACATGACATAATGTCAAGAACATCACCTGAGGAGTTAGGGTTGTGAAAAATATGTTAATCTTTGCCCAAATTCCAGAGATTTTCTACTAAAAAGATATATTCATTATTTAACCAGTTTTTTGTTTCCTCCTCATCAAAAATGTATTTTACATGTTGATGACTTTTATACTCAGCAGAGCACACGTGAGAAACCTGAAGAGAAATATATTTTTTTAAATATCAATATCAATATCAAATTCCTACATTTGGATCTTCATACCAATTTCTCTGTTGATCTCCACGTTGAAGATGTCCTGAGCTCGAGGACAGGTAAACTCTACTGTGGTGTTGCGAGGATCTTTCAGCTTAAGTTGTGTTGATTTGCATATCTGATTGGGCGCCTCGTTCACACACACCATGCACTCTGGCTCGTTGGTCACCTTCGTGATGGTAATGATGGTGTTAGGATCAGGGGTCACGGCCATCATTCTGCCAGCTAAAGAGAAAGGTAGTACAATAAAACATTGATCAGACCAAAGAGCAAAGACTTCTCAGCACAATGACTCCTCAAAAACATGTTTAAAAAGAAATTCTGTTACACCTAAGTTCATATTAACAATAAGTTAAAATATGAAACATTACGTATTCTTTTAATGGTATACGTCAGTATACATCACAGTAACTGAATGAATAATTTTATGTAATTAAGTGACACGTGGGTCTAATCTTTTAAACACTTTTTAGCCATGCTAGCTGCGTGGCTCTAGGGATTAAAATGTCAGTCTGTCGGTCCACCACTTTGGTCCAGACTGAAATTTCTCAACAACTATTGCCGTATTATTTAGTACAGACATTCATGGTCCCCAGCAGATGAACTGTAATACTTTTGGTGACCCCTTAACTTTCCATCTAGTGCCATCATCAGGTCATAATATGTATTTGTTGTGTTTAGTGCTAATCAGCAAATGTTAGCATGCTAACATGTTAAACTATATATATTATATATACAGTGTATGCGTTAAACTATGATGATGTACATGGTTATACCTGCCAAACATTAGCATGCTAGCATTGTCATTGTGAGCATGTTAACATGCTGAAGTTAGCATTTAGCTCAATGCTGAGAATAGCCTCACAGAGCCGCTAGCATGGCTGTAGACTTTTGTTCTTGAAACTGCTGCAATTATACTTTCTGAAATAGCATCTGTACTGTTTTGTGCATATTCATTACGTTATGTACATTCATTTTATAAGAAATGTTATTTTATTTTATTTTTAGGGTGCTTTCTTATCATTTGGCCAGGGACAACAGATGAAAGTTAGCTTTCTATGCTAACTCTAGCTCATTTACAGCTCTTTTTCTGGTAACCAATGAGTATTGTCCCTGTCAAATAAAACTAAAAACAAAAACTGGAAAAGTCATTAAATTGAAGCTTTAGTCACCCAACCGTGCCCATAGACAGAGGTTTAGGTTACATTATTATGAAAAATGATTATATTTTAATGAAGCATCTTTGTGTCCGTTTTTAGGAATATGTCTTTGATGTATTGTTCTGTAAATAAAAAGCTACTTGTTTTACAGACACTTGCCTCTTGGTGCTGCTTTGACAGTGAATGCCATTGAGTCCATTTCTCCTCCTTTGGGCACTTCTACAGTCACCGTCGTCGCTCTAAGCAGATTCAGATGAGACACTGTCCCACCGTTGCAGTAGCTGTTAGTTTTGATCGTTCCGTCACTTTTAGTTGTACTCACTGAGTACTCGAAGCCATCTTGGCAATTTTCTACTCCAGACATCTCCTTTAATCCACCACCAGGGAATTCCAAAGTTAATACAGTCCTCTCTGGTACACTAATGTCCCATGTTAGGGATCTTTTAAAGTCCTTGAAGAGGTCGGGATCAACTTCTCCTGCAGCAGGAGTGCAGGAGCTCGTGGTGCATTCTGGATAACAAAAATGATAAATATGTGAATTTCACAAAGTTAACTGTTACAGTTACAGGTTGTTGTTGTTGTTTTAATTACTACAGAATAAGAAAGAGCCTAGACTTCTACTATCATGACTAAGGAGGACGAAACACGACTTATCTATAAATAAAATACATAAATAAATGCTGAAATAATTACAGAAATTAATAATTACATTTTGATTAATGAATAAATAAATAAATTAATTAATTAATATATAAATAAATGCAAAACTAAATTATTAAATGCATAATTAAATAAATAAATGGTCATTAAACCCAGGCATATATAATATATTTAATTTATTTCTACAAATCTTCATTTATTTATTTCCATATTTCTGTTGTTTATTTCTTTCTGTATATCTAAAAAAAAATACAGAAATAAAGTAAAAATTTAGAAATAAATAATGAGAGACTGTAGAAGTAGATTGTAGAAAAGACATTTATTCATATAAAAAATAATTACCAACATTTATTATTTCATTTAATTTTGCATTTAACTATCTATCAATTTATGTGTTCATTACAGCTTCTATTTATCCATTTAATATTTCATTTATTAATTAAAATATTTATTTATTTTATTTTTATACAAGTCAATTTTTGTCTTCCATACATGGGAATTTAATGTATAGTTAATCCCAAATTACCAATCTCAAATTCTGCTGGTAACTGAAGTAAATTTTGACATGTAGCCTCCACAGTTCTCACCTATTTCCTCCTTCGTCTTCACGCTGTACACGTCCTGAGGTTTTGGGCAGCTGAACTCCAGCGAGAGATTTTCAACGTCCGTCAGCGTCTTTTCTGTCGGGCTGCAGTTGGGAGTGGAGCCATCATCAGAGCACACTTCACATTCTGGTTCCTTAGGATCCCGGGTAACGACCACAGTCATGCTTGAATCAACAGTTAAAACCATTGTTCGGCCCTCTAAAGGGAGTAAAAAAGGAGAGAGTGAGACAGACACCAGGATTGGGTTGCTCCAGCTATTCGTAAAGTCTTTCCTATGATCTTAGTAGCTACTAGCTAATTTCAAGCTAGTGAAATTGTGTTGCACCATTAAAACTTAAGAAAAGTTAAATATTTAGGGAAAGAAGCTCATTCAAGAGGAAGATTGATACCACGCTGAGTGGTATCAATCTTGTAATCTATCTTTCGGCAAGAAAGTGGAGAAAGGGTTTTTCCCAAGATGTCAAACTTCTGCTTTAAGGAGTGTCTTAGCTAAGCTAATAAAGACTCTAGTAATGAGTAAATCGGTTGCTAGGAAATATCTGTGGCGCGGTCAAATCAGTATCAATCAAGTATGTAAATAGGAAGTCGCTGTAGCATCACAAGCTGTAGCATAACTGCCAACAACAGTTTCAGGGGGCCAAACAATATGTCAAACTTAACTGCCAATTATTTGTAAGTGTAGGTAAGACTTTGCTTGATTTATAAATGAATGCATGGAGAACCTAACCTAATTCTTGTTATCTAGCAATTTAGCCATTTATTAGCACAACGTTTTTGTAGTTTGAAGTTAATTTTGTGAAATGTACTTTAGAATCTTCCAAGTTTATATCATTATTAAAAAGCGTTTCAATTAAGTGGCAGGTCAGATATGTCAGTCATAGTCCATAACTTCTTTTACTCGTCAAAATGGGCAATACATTAGCAAGCTAACGCTAGCTTTGTCAGTTGGTTCAGTCAGCTGTAACAGTTACTGGGTGTAAATATTTACTAACAACTAATCTCTATGTAAGAACTAGTTTGTGTGGTTCAAGTTTTAATTTAGTGATATTTAGTGGTAAATATCCACCTAGTAAACACTTACATTATAATTACACCAAGTCTGAACTTAAAAACAGTGCAGCTCCAACTAAAAGCAACAGTGTTACTACAGGGTCTTAAAAGAGTTTGTATTCAGTACTTTTTTCTTACTTAATGGTCCAGCGGAGGCCTGGAACAACAGAGATTTGACCTCAGTCTTTGGTTTGACTTGCAGAGACACAACAGCTTGGTTGGGCAGGTCTAGACGAGTCAAAGAACCACCTCGACAATACTGAGTCCGGCCCTTGCTATTTGTTTTGGATGTGACCACCGAATACTGAAATCCATCAGGGCATTGCTGTGTCGTCTCCATCAGTCCATCTCCAAGGATGTCCAGACTCACAACTGTCTTCTCGGGTGCCTTCAGCTCCCAGGTGAAGGTCCTGATGAGCTGTGTGAGGATGGAGGGTTGAGTTTCTAATGTTGTAGGGCTGCAGGCGTCCTTAGTGCACTCTGGATTAAAATGATAGGCAAGAGAAGATGCACAGATTGGTTTGAGAATTTCAGCTCTCATGCAAGGTGCATTATAAGTCTATTGATGTGAATTAAACAGATTTAAACAGAATTAAATGAATTGTAGCACCACAACAACCTACAGTATATCTAAAGGCACAGTGGTCTGTGGCTGGACTACAATGATGGGGGTTTTGGGTTATTATCTCAAGGTAGCTACAAAGAAGGTTGACCCCTTTAAAGTGAAATTATCACACCAACAGAAACAAATAGCCTACACATTGTAAATTCAGGCCTGTTCACTTAGAACTATTCCATTTGAATAACTGACCCCAGAAAACAGTTAAAAATAATTATTATTATTTACTGACGGCTAATTTGAAAGCTAACCAAAAAAATAAACCCCCAAATAATCAAATTATTTGATTACATATATGACAAAAGATGTTTAAACCTGCAATAATAACAGGCCCACTTAAGGGCAGTCGAAACAAGTCATCATCACCTTTTAAGTTGATATGGTGAACTTGTTAGCAAACAGTTATTACACTTATTTACACATCCAGCAGTCACGGAGCAACATTATCCTTCATTTAGAGTCGTGTTTCTGTTCACCTGGTGAATGGAAGTCAAAGATTGTCTCTCTTTTAGCTCTGTTTTTGGTCTCTACCAACTCCTGAGGGAAATGTCAGGCTCTTTAGCTGCTAAATAAGGCCAGTCTGCAGCACTTGAACTAAACAGGAGTTGGTGCTGTTGAACATTAAGGCACTGTGACGCATTGTGAAGACCTGTAAAGCCAAGCCATCGACCGGTTTGCATCATCAGACCATCTGTAAACTCACCAATGGTCCGAGTAATCGTCACAGTGTACGCCTGCTCAACGGGCTGGGGGCAGGTGAACAGCAGTTTGACCTCCTCCTCAGGTACCAGAGACAGAGAGGAGTGGCAGGATGTCTGTGTGTCATTCACCCCGCTGACTGTACACACAGTACATTGATCCGAAGGCAGATCGCTGGACACCGTCACTGTCGAGCCTTTGTCTGGTCGGACCACCGTCTCTAGGCATTCTGAGGAAACAGATCAGAGGGAGTTAGCTATACGTAGCCCAAAGATGTTGTAAACTGTGATCCAAAGATGTGATTTATTGCCAGTATTGTTCTGTTTTCAACTGCACATCAGCTGCTTGAGAGCAAGCTGAGACACATTCCCATCTTTGGACTTGAGTCTTTGGGTATTGCACAAACACAAGCAACTACATTCATCCTCATAAAAATATTGGTCACATCAGCTGTATGATCTTCAACACCAGAGCTGAAACAAATAGCTTGTTAACCGATAAGTCCATCAACAGATAATGTATCTGCAACCAATTTTATTTAATTGTTGGCTCCAGGGATGGCAATGTCAGTCAGTCGGTCGACCACTTTGGTCCAGTCTGAAATTTCTCAACAACTGTTTGACAGTGTGAACAAACTGATGAAATTTAATACAGACATTCAAGTTTTTCCAGAGGATGAATCCTTGGGCTCTGGAAAACACTCATGGGCCTTTTTTGACTATTTTCTGACATCTTGCAGACAAAACGATGAATTGAACAAAGTATCAGCAGATTAATGAAAAGTGAAAGTGACAGTTAGTTGCAGCCCTATATTCAAACATTGGCGGGGTTGAAGGAATCAGATGAGTGGACATCAGTTTGTTCACACTGTCCAGCTCTCCAGTATAACAATTTAAGGTGTGAAGGAACAAAGCACCCACACAAACGGTCAGACAGTTTACTTTTGACACTTGAGCAAACAGAGTGGTATCAGACACCCAGGCACACCTATTGCCATGTTGTGTAGTGACGGACCAAAGCAAATTCATTTACTTCTCATTACCGTGAGTCATTCGAGCGCTGAGTAAAGAGAAGAACTCAAGGTGAACCAGTTTTAAAAAGTAACTGCTGTTTCTGTGACATCTGACTCTTATGTGGTAAATGCTGTACAAAGTCCTACTTGTCCTATGTTGTATTTTGTTGCTGTGACACATAAATTCACAGCATTAATGTACTTCAAATGACCACATAATGATCAGCTATCTAATATTCTGAATGAGATTTATTCTCCTGGAGTCTTCCAGCCACTTAACAAAACCTGCCTTCACACCAGTAGCTATGTTTGTCTGGATCATATCTGAAGCTCTACAGTCCACATAGTTTACAGTCTAGGATTTAAATCAAAAATATAAGTTGAAAATCCCAAATACATTTAAGGAACCTTCCTCCAATAAGTCTGAACTAAAGAGCACTCCCAAATATGCATATGCATAAATCCTAATATTGTTGCAATTTGCATTAACCCTGGTGGCAGTTTTCTTGCTGCAGGGATGCAAAGATTTGAACGAAAACACTTACTATGATGTTTTTAAAAGCTGCACGAGCTCACACATAAAAAGAAACCAGGAATGCACAACCTGAACTTATGAGGACTTGAAAGCAACACGGAGCTATAGTGCAGCATTTACATGAAATGTTGGCTTCCTGTGACCGTAAACAATGGGTGTGTAGAGGATGTCACAGGGTTCAAACAGTTGTATATAGTGGCAAAATAGATCATTTCCACAAACACTATAAAAGAGAATAACATCACCATGCTGCTGATGACTTCTGCCCAAGAAATGAAACAAGCCAGAGGGGAAGAAAGCACTGAGTTTAAATCTAGCAAAGAATATGATTCATAGCTCAGCAGCAGATTGCTGGTCAATCATTAATGAAGGTATGATGAATTCATGCCTCCAGGAAGCTCCATAAACGCCTCATAAACCTTTCTGAAAATGGAGGTCTAGAAGTAAGGACTCGGACTGAATGTGTGCTTTCATCTCCACTGTCACGTCAATCAATCATATAACGTTCACTTAACGTCCTCTACTATCTCTTAATTTACTGACACAGAGCTTTAAACACAGCTCACTTTACGCTGAGTGCTCTACAGGCCTGCGTCTTTGCATTAGGTTTCGCCTGAGCACGTTTTATCACAATAGAGAACATGAACTCATCTCAGCTGTATGTTTGACCCAACTGGCACAAACTTGAAATCACGCCAGAATGTAATATCAGGACGTTTCGTGATGAAGTGTAGCCTACTCAAAGCAATAAGGTTTGAGGGGAAACAGGTAAACAAAGCGTCACCAAACAATAAATGAACATATGCTTCTTGCTAAGAGAGATTATTGTCCCACCTGATGAATCGAAGACCGTCAAAAACAAAAGTCCCAGGAGCGCGCAGGTTGCACAGAGCCGCATGTTCACTTAAAATGAGGATTTTCCCGTCTTTAAAAAATGTATAAAGTCAAAAACAGAAAGTTAAAAAGCTGCTGTTTCTCTCTCAAACACGCAGTAGCATTTTCACTCACTTTACAGCAACACTGACGGCGTTGACAGCCACTTCCTGCTCAGCATTACCTGTGCGCAGCGGAGGGCGTGGACCACAGGTAGAGGTTACCTGTCCAAACTTGACGGGCGAGTAGGAGCGGGCCCTGCCGTTGTACCCTTGAACCGAAACACTGCAGAGCTGATACATACAGTATAGACTTATGATAAGACACGAGTGACTTCCCTGGCTGTGTGGCACAATGGGTGCCCTATTTATAAACAGCCAAACATGCCAAGGATTGTTGGCACCGTGCTGTGTATCCCCAAAATGAAGCAGAGGAAGGGTGTGGAAACAGAGCTCAAAGTAGAGGTTACTTGATGTTTGAATACCCCCAAATTAAAAGTATTATATACCACCTACAAACTCTGATTAACATAATTGCAAATGGAACAATATTATAAAAAACAGTAGAATTTAAGAAGGTTAAATTCACTCCCTAAAGGAATATTTCTGGTGACAGATTAAATGAGCAATACGGCTGCGTTCAAAATGCCGGTTGTGCCTGGGCAGCTGCATTATTTTCCACAGTGAAATGATGATGAAAATGTGATTAACTGTGTTCGGTGTCTGATGTCTCATAGTACTACTGTGAATAACACTCCCATGTTGCAGAGGCTCCCTCCTGCCTTCACATGCCTTGTGACGCAGACATTCCTGCACAGAAACATACCTGAGGGCAAGACCTCTCACAAACACACATTTTTGAACGCTTTAGCTGCTCATCACCTAAATAGTTTACCCTAATTTTAATGCAGAATGCTTAAAGAGAGCAGCCTAAACTAACCTTGGTTTTATAATACTATACTACTACTACTATACTATAATAGTAAACAAGATGAAAGAGTGAAAAATGGTACAGAGGTCTCATTTGTCCTAATCTTTCTGTCTATGTGAGAGCAGTTTGATCCATGAAACACACACACACACACACACACACACACACACCTTAACAATCAAATGCTCTTTTTGTTGAACCAGTCTGACAGTTTGTAGAGTGGGCGGTGTGGTGAATTTAGACAGCTTCAGTGACTGTCAACAAGGGACCTCAGTGAAGACTCAGCAGCTGTCAGACCCCCCCCCCCCCCACACACACACACACACTCCCATGTTACTGTTGCAAACGTGCTGTGGAGAGTTTTATGGCTAAAGTGTTAGTTGAGTTTACTTCACAGACTCTGAACTATTGATGTAGCTGCCAATTTGGCAAAACTATAGGTTGTGTAATATGTCAAATGCTGTCACTAATACTTGTTTGTTGTTTATGATTGACTAATGAGATTGCGAAATGCTTAGTCAGTCGTCTCAATTATTTCACAGAACAGGTGCGTTATAAAAAGAAATATGAGACAAAAATAAGAGAAGGAACCATGAACAAAAGACTAAAAGTGTATGTAAAAAGTTATATAGTAATTAAAACAAGAATAAAAACAAAATACAGACAGCCTTTTGAATATAAACACAGTGAAGTGTTCAGTCTCAATGAGCCATGCTCACACATTTGGCACAAATACCAGCACTTGTTTCTAACTGTTATTTGGGCGTGTCTGATTTTAGGTCACGAGCTACAGAATCAAGGGCCTGAACGGTCCACATGAGGGCAGTAACACAATATGTATGAGCAGTATCAAGTTATTTAGTTTTTTATGACTTAAGGTTCAATATTTTGTACATGCACAGACAGATTGTTGATTGCAATAAAGCATATCTTAGCACCAGTCACTGCATTATTTAATGGAGACCTCAGTAGATTTTGGACACTGTTGGTTGAAAAACCAGCCTGTTTGGTTTTAATATCTTTTGTATGTTTATTTATTTTAATTCATTTAAGAATAAAATGTATTTTAGGATCGTGTTTGAAGGCAGATGTTTTTTTACTATTAATACGTAGGGATTAATACAGTCACAGCAGCTTATGTTAATATTAATTTTCACTTTGAAGGTGCTACACAGATAAATTTGCCTTTCCTGCCACATTGATCATCTCACGACCCCTCAATTTTATCTTTTGACCCTTTGGAGTGACCCTGACCCCTAGGTTGGAAACCACTGGACTACACTACCTGTATATAAAGTATTAAAACGAGCTCCACCTCGACCAGCTACAACAGTAGAAAACTGCTTACATGTTAATGCATCAGTAATAATAATGAAATACTGTAATATATAATAATATAACACCCACAGGGATCATTCTCCTGCAGAGCGAGTACTTTTACTTTTGATACTGAGTTACATTTTGCTAATAATACTTCTGTACTTTTTCTTCTGTAGGACTTTTACTTGTACTGCAGTACTTTTACATTGTTGTATTGATAATTCTACTTAATTAAAGGATCTGAATACTTTTTCCATTACAGAATCGAAACCAAGAAAACTGATGAAGTGAGGCTTCAGCTTTGTAGAGTTTAGTGATATTTTTCACACCCAGGTCCTACGATGACGATAATACCTATTTGAATGAGAAATTGTAAGTAATTTTAATGCAGATCCAGGACCAGCAGCAGTATCTAAATACTGCACTTGTGGTGCTCTAACTTGTGCTAAAAGATACCACTTGGCCTCGTCTGTTGCCACCCACTCAGCCAGCTTGGAGGAGTCAGGGGGTCTGAAGACTTGCTGCCCCCAGAGACACCAAAAGCAGTGAATGCAACACCCGTAAACCCAGATAGCAGCTCCCCTTACAGCTGTCTGCACCGCACATAAAATTAGACCCCCAGACAGTCGTACTGTAGGCTCCAGCAGGCAGAGGCAACTGGGAGAAATACTGTAGGAGATGGACCCAAGTTATAGTTCCAATGTGTACTTTGGTAAGGAAGGAAAACACTGAATATTTGCCCCACTAACATAGTTTTCCATCTATTCCAGCACTCTGAAGGCTTCAGACAGATGATTATTCAGCATGTGTGTGAGTGTGTTGTCAGTGAGTGCAGAGTGGATCAGGTGTCACAGTAACCAGTTCTTTGAGTTTCTTCTTTGTGTCGTGTGTTGTGTGTTTGGGGTCTGTATTCAGGAAGCTGTGCAGGATGCAGTGAAGCGGTGTACGGTGAAGGGAGAGCGTGCCGGGCGATGGGACGTTTGTTCCACGACGCTTGTTTCACCTGCAGCGTTTGCAGTGAGTCCTCTACATTTGGTAGAAGGTTGTGGGTCCAAAATATCTTAAAGCCCCTCAAAACCTGACTTTAAATCTTTTGTATTTCCTCATTAAATAATCACAAACAACAATCAAAATTTAAAATGCATCTTTGTCATGATATGACTGGCGAGTAACTAAGCAACCCACCAACTGTCAACAGAATGTGATTCAAATGTTGCTGAATTCTGATTGGTGCTCGGAATTACATGACATCACCTTTTTCTATCTGAGCCCCGCCCACTTCGAACCAGTGCGGAAAAACCAGGACAAAAACAAATAATACAGAAATCTCTCTCATGTAGGGTCCCATTGTTGAATCAGAAAATACGCTTTTAAGTTTTTAGTTTGTGTGTAGTTTACCGCACCGTCTTGATTTCTTTTGTAACTGTTAATCATTATCTTTTATTGCAATCCTTCTTCCTTGTCCTTTGTTTGTTTAGGTAAAAAGCTCAGTGGCAAGCCATTTTATACAGTGTCAGGAAGAATCTATTGTGAGGATGATTTTTTGGTAAGATTATCCTGTTTTAGTGTTAAATGTTGCACAAACATATGATTTGTTTACAGCAATCAACCAGACATTTAATGGGAGAATTGTTTTGTTATTTAATGTAGTACTCACGAGTTCATCCATCCCCAGAAGTGTGTGACAGCTGTGGGTATTTAATCATGGACATGGTGAGTATGCATTCATTTACTGTATGTGCACAGTAGTGGAAGAAGTCATCAGTACCAATACCACGAAGTACTCCATTACAAGTAAAAGTCATTCATTTAAAATCTTACTAAAGTAAAAGTACAGAAGTGTTATAATCAACATGTACTCAAAGTATCAAAAGTAAAAGTACTTTCTGAAAATTAGATAAGTAGTGGTCAGTGGAGCTAGTTTAGTCCAGTGGTTCCCAACCTAGGGGTCAGGCCCCTCCAAAAGGTCCCAAAATAAATCTGAGGGGTCGTGATATGATTAACAAAGTTCTGCTACACAAATAATATTTTGGTCCTTTCTCTAATCTTTGATTTTAGTGAAATATATTATGTATATACTGTATTATATATGAGACCATCTGAAAAGTTTAGAAGTAATCTTTATAGGCTGATCATATTTTTTCTTTTTTATGTAAACTCTTAATTTGAAAAGTAACTAGTAACTACAGGTGTCAAACACATGTAGTGGAGTAAAAAGTACAATATTTCCCTCAGAAATGTAGTGGTGTAGAAGTATAAAGTAGCATAAAATGGAAAAACTCAAGTAAAGTACAAGTACCTCAGAATTGTACTTAAGTACAGTACTTGATTAAATGTACTTCTTAGTTACTTTCCACCTCTGGCGCTCACACTGTGTAAAGAAGAGCTCATTTTGCATCGTCAGGTCTTGCAGGCTCGTGGGAAGTCCTACCACCCGTCCTGCTTTCGCTGTGTCGTCTGCAGACAGAGCCTGGAGGGTCAGGCCTTCTCTGTGGACACAGACAACAGGGTTTACTGTGTCAGCGACTTCCACAAGTGAGTCTCTTATACACAAACTGTACAACAACAATGGGCCAAGCTCTTTAATTGACACTCCAGACAAAAGATGAAACCAAACCCTGCCAGACAGGCTACACGTGAGAAACGTCACACCCAGAGTGACTTCTCTGTTGAGTTTCTGTGACCTTTTGCTGAGACTTCTTCATGGTTTCAGGGTGAAAGCTCCCCGGTGTGCTGCCTGCAGACTGCCAATACTGCCATCTGAGGTGAGCTGAACTGACTGTTTAATTAATGGCCAACAGCAGTAATTGATACTTTAGTTTCTGGGACATTATTGTAACAATTTCCCTCCATTTGTTGATTGTTTCAGGGGTCTACAGAGTCTATTCGAGTGGTATCATTTAACAGAAATTACCATGTAGAGTGCTACAGTGGTGAGGTTGACCTCATTTGAGGACAGGAGCAGGCTGACATACATCTCTATGTGTTTTTCTGCTAGTCCTGTTTTGTAAATGTAAAACATTAAAAAGAAGAAATGTTTAAGTTGATGAATCTATAGCATTTTGCACAATTTCCTGTCTGTAATAAAGTCTCTCCAAAGTCCTGAGTATTTTGTGCTCTCTATTTCTTGTTAGTTTTGTGGTCTGTATGAAATGGTTTTTGAAAAATCTTGAACGTTAGATTAAGTAGAGTAATGGTGTCATTTAATAGGTTTCAAATTGGTGAACCACATGTCCACTTTATACTACGTAACCTTTACTACATGCATTAGTGTAATGAAGACCTCCTTTTTGTTGTCTCTCTATGTTTTAGGTTTTATCTGTGAATTTTAGTTCAGCTTTTAACTCCTTGAAAACAAGATAACATGTTAGCTGACCTTGTTCAGAAAACAGATTCCTCAAGTAAAATTTGTCCTTGAGGCTTGGTGCAAAACTAGGAATTTGGAGATTAATGTTTCATAACAGGGCCCGTTGTACTTGACAGCCAACTTGTTGAAACTGTTTCAGATATCTTGGTACAGTTGTGGACTACAAAGTGAGCTTCTCTAAAGATACTAGCCATATTTTCATGAAATACACACAAAGGCTTCACCTTCAGAGACTAAACAGCTTTTGTGTGAGCCAGTCAGTCTCAGAAATGGTTTTTAAAAAAATTATTTGTAAAAAAATATTATAGTATTTTATTTCATATTTTAATGTTTTATGCATTGTTTTAGATGTTTTATTTGTATGTATACTAGTTTGTAGTGTTTTACACTGTTGTTTTGTTACCGCATTTGTTCTATATGTTGCATTTTCATCTGTTGCTTTTATGTTTTCGTGAGCTAAAGACAGATTTCCACTCTGCTGGACAATAAAGTATCCTATTTTAATCCATTCTATTCCATGTAAACAACAACGTGAACTTACATATCATCAATACGCATTATCACGTTGCCCTGACATGTAGAGGATGAAGTATAAATGTGATTAAACCGTATCAAATATCCCCTAAAAAATCCCCCTTTGACAGAGACTTTCAGCCGCACTGGTTGTACCGCACAGCAGCGACACCGTGTGTTAATACCCGGTACTACCACATACTCCCCTCCCGGAAGAAACCACCGTGGAAGTTGCTAAATGGACATAAACGCTGATTGAAATGGCGTCAGTCACGGTCCGTGGCTGGGCTCTCTGCGCCGTGTCTCTGCTAAACTTTGCGTTTGTTTTCATATCCGGTGCCGACTTTATTCGGTTTATATCATTTCGAGCAATTTACCATAACATCACAGGGGAGACGACACTCTGTCAAGGTAAGCTTCGGTATGTCAACTGCTAACTGCTGCTGGCAGGCGACCAGGAGAAGTTAGCTAACTTTAGTGGAGGAGTTATTAGTGAAAGCTAGCTAAAATTAGATTACTTTCAGGGCTTGTCTCGTTGCAATTACTTAATAACGCTGTAAGAGCTGCATCATAGAAGGTGATTTATAACATGAATGAAATTATGTTTTGTAGTGAGCTAAAATCTCCATAACTCAACTAGCTTTGGTAAGTTAGACATCTGTACTGTAGCAGAAGTGCGTCAGTCTTTGTAAACAAAAACAAAATGAACATTTGACTGAATTGAACAATGTATTGTTCTGAACTTGATATTAATACTGTGGCCCACTAGGGGTCAGTGCCCGGCTAGCTCAGTCGGTAGAGCATGAGACTCTTAATCTCAGGGTCGTGGGTTCGAGCCCCACGTTGGGCGAACATCTTTTCTGCTGGACGAAGTTGATCTTTCTACCCTTTCAGGTCTGTCGTTTTTTAATGCCACCGATTTCACACTAGCCAGGTTGAAGTCAATGCTGGCATCCTCTAAATGGGAACATCAAAATGTGTTGTACACTGTTCTAAAAATGGGCTAAAGGTTTTAACAATCCTTCGAACGCTGCGGCGTCGAATTCGAACCCAAACGCGTAGGCACATTTACCCACAGATTTATCTATGCATTTACCCGCTGTTGTGCCCGAACGAACACGCCAAATTCGAGTTCTGCCTTTTCGTTCGTGGGTTCGAGGTCCATGTTGTGATTTTCCGATGTGAAGACACAAATATTAACTATCAGAAAAACTATCATGTTTAATTTAACTTTTATTTTATTTCCGTAAATTCAACACATTGAGAGTGAGCAGGAAGACCAAATCTTAGCTTGTGTTACAGTGAAAGAGGTCCATGTTGTAACTCTATGTAGAGGGTTGTGGGTTATGTATCGTGTATATATTACTGTGGCATGTTTAATGCTTGAGTGCTTGCAAACAGTACTTGTGTGTTCTTAATGCCTTCATGGATAACAGTGTGTTATTAGGCCATGGCTGGTCAGTTGCAGTGTGTAAAAAGACAGCACATTGAAACCCTGGTATCTGCACCAAATCATACTGAATGTGTAGAAATGTTATTAATTGCAGAATAAAACCAAACCAAACCAGTAGTTTTAGTTTGTTTATTCTGTCAGTATAATGTATTGATACTAGGTAACAGTATGTACTGTATGTGTATGTACTGTAATTATGTATAATGGCCTTTAAACGCAAATAACTAACTTTTAATTATTGTCTGAACTGTGCAGCTTATTCATATATTTTCTAATTTCTACATTTTTTAAAATTTGTTTTTAATTTAAAGACTGAAATATATCCCAATCAATCAATTGTAGCTGCTTTATGAGATTGCACAATTGTTTACATAGTGACAAATTATTTTCTAATAACTATATTTTAATGCTCAATATAAACAGAATTCATGACAATCTTCAAAGGTAACTGGTGGTCAGAATTTGAAGTGACCTTTCTCCTCTCACTTGCCCACACCTAAGACTTCATACCGTGGTCAGTGGCCCTGCAGGACAGCTCCGTCCTCAGGTCTCTTGCTGTGGATCTGGGGCTGCTGGCTCTCTTCATCACGCAGCACAGTCTGCTCGCCTGGTCACCTGTCAAACAAACCCTCCAGTCAGTGCTAGGGGCCCTGAACAGGACTGCATACTGCTTCACCACTGCACTGGCACTCCAGGTACAGCAACACAGACTCTCAAAGTCTGTAAAATGCTGCTTTTATTGCCATAGTGAACAATAAGTATAATGTCATCCATTACAATCTTTCTGTGTTTTGCAAAACTGCATCTTCTAACAGGAGTGAAAGCTGAACATGTTTTGGGCTTTATAACACATGTTGTTTCCCTACACCACTCTGCATCATTATTGTCTTTCCTCATATGGTAGATCTTGATGCGTTGCTGGCAGCCTGTAATCGGCGCCCCCTGTCTGTGGTCAGTGCGTCATGCACCCTGGAGTATCTGGTTCCCTCTGCTGTGCTTCACTCTGCACTTCCTCTGCTGGGCAATCATCTGCAGCATCCTCATGATCTTTGATTACCCAGAACTGCTGGGCATCAAGCAGGTAACCAGAGGTTCATTAGTGGGCTTTACAGAACCTATCAGTATTACATTTTAATTAATTAATTTTTTGGCATTTTTGCCTTCATGTGACAGTAAACAGTTGAAAGGTGACAGGAAACAACGATCAAACAGCTGTACTATCACATGTAAATCTGAAATCTACACAATGAAATGTGACATTTTAAGTCGTGATTCTAATTTAATTACAGGAAGTAGCTTGTTTAGTGCAGGTGGCTGTCATGAATGAACTTCTAACCCCAAATATTGTTCACTAGACAAACCTCATTGGGCTCAGCTGAAAACATCAAGAGGATCAACATTTCAGTTAATTCAATAGCCAATTAATTCAACAAGCTAACTCAGCAATCCACATCCTCCCACGTCTTCATCCAGGATTTATATCCTCAATTTGATCTGATGCCAAAAAAGCAACATGACATATTAAAAAAGATCTAATTGAGTGTAACAGGGATGGTGTAATCTGTGGCAGTGATTATGAAAACCTCTAAAATGTTACGTAAATAGACTGACTCGTTGTTGGTGCTGTTGCTTAACCTAATTTGTCTCTCTGCTCTCTCAGGTGTATTACGAGTGTCTTGGTCTTGGGGACCCCCTGTCTCACAAGTCACCTGGTGCCCAGCGCCTCCTGTCTCACCTCCGCCACCCGGTGTGCCTGGAGCTGGGCGTCGTGCTGTGGCTCCTGCCGGCCCTGTCCCTGGACAGGCTCCTGCTGGCGGGGACTCTGTCGACCTACCTGGCCCTGGCACACTCTCTGGACAAACAGGATTTAGCCTACCTCTGCGTCCACTTTAAAAGCAAAATGCAGCTCTTTGCTGAGCCACACCAGGGCAGCGCCGACACCAGCGACCAGGACAACAGCAACCACAAGGAGAAGTGAAGTGAAGGTCTTCTAGCTGCTGAGATGGAAAGCTGACTGCTGTCTTAATATTAACCACAAATATTGTTACAAAACTGACTTCTCAATGAGCCGGGTTATCTGCTGCGCTGAATACAAACAAACAAACGTGCTCTGGCCATTTACCGCTAATGACAATTGGCCACACTTGACACTGTATTTTTAAAAATGTTCTTTATGTGGTTTCAGAAAGGGACAGTTTTATTACAAAAGGAGATTTTATTCCCCCATTTAAAAACACAAACACTTCCTTCTACAAATGAGGATGTATCAGTGTTTTCACAACGTGGCTGGTATTAAAGTCAACACAATGTAACAGTTATATTTTAGTATGTCTCTATATTCTGATTAAATTTAGGAAGAAAGTTTTGTCCAAAATGTATATTATATGTAATGTTTTTGCAATAAAACCCTCCAACTTTTTCTTACTACACTGAATGTTTTCTTTTGTTTATCATGTAATATATTCTTGTAGGCTGTTGCGTTCCATGTGCCAACTACAGATACGCTGTATATCTCTATACACTCATTTGAAGTGTAATTGTCCTTGAAAAAGAATATTACACTGAGATTTCACAACAAAGCAACAAAGATGCAGCTTTGTTTTTTTACAATTTGCAGCTATACAGAAAAACGAGTCTTATGGCATTTCTGAGACTATGAATGTATTTCCTCCTTTACTTTATATTGTTTTGAGGACTCATCAACAGTAATGTCAGACCAACTGTATTCCACTGTAATCTGAATAAACTAAATAAGTTAATCTTACTTAATTTATGTAAAAAGTATTTTCCTAAATATGTCATTAATTCTGGAACTTCAAAGTACTGTAATCTTTGATTTAACATTATTATATGGTAGTAGTAGTTTTGTCATGTCTGCATTGTGGCGTCACTGTAATGAAAATAACTAAGTATTTTCAAGACCATGTTGAATAAATGTAATAAGCTGTATACTGTATGTGTGGTGTATTTCTTCTTTCTATTTATGTCTTCTTATCAGGTCTGTTTATTATTTAAGGGCAGAGTCACACCAGTTTGACAAGCTGCATTTGGTTTATTTCCACTATTTTATATTAACCTTTCATTTGTTTATGTGAGCTGTGAAGGCAACAGAGTAATAAAGGCCAGTTGAAGAATAGAAAATTAGGCATCTTGACCTTAATTTGCTAATTAAAGATGAGAACTGGATGAACATACGCTCAGTTGTCAGTTTATTAGGTACACCTCGCTAAAACTAATGCAGTCTAATACAACAGTCCTGCAATAAATCCACCAATTTAACTAATATCATTTTGGAGGATGTAGTTTGATGATCTGTGTTGCATTTTACAGAGAGGTATTTCTATTATTTAACCTACCCTCATTGATATAAATGTGGGTGGACAAAATAATAGAAACACCTGTCTGTATAATGCAAAGCAGTTTAAGAGCGCCACAAAAAACGCTCAAACATTTTTAACAAAAACTTAATGAGTGTATGAAGAGATAATCACAAAAAACATTTTTCGCTCTAAGATGAGATTTGTCAATACTCCCCTGCTTGCATTAAAAGACACAGTTGTTGAAGAAGCTATGGAGTAATTAGGAAATCATACTCGCTGGCCTTCCAAGAAGAATTTACAATAAGAAAGAAATAATAGGAATAAACTGAACCTCTGGAACTGCACCATGTTATTTATTATTAAACATTATACTTATATTTATGTAAAATATACTGAAATACATGCTTAAAATTTTACTTTTGTTTGCGAAGATCGCAATTTCTTGGTTAAAGCCAAGAATACTGTGATTAAACCCTGCAGCATAGATCAGTGGAAGAATAAAGTCAGATAATTGAACACATAAGAGCAAACCTGCTGGTAAATATGCATTTGTTTCCACTAAGATGCCTATTTTTCAAGACTAATATAATGATAAGATTATCAATATGTATATTTTGGCATTTTTTGGGACCGTTTTCAGGTGGATTAGAGGATTAGTTTGTTTTTTATTCACTTGTCTTGTTGAAATACAGTCCCAGGCTCATTCCTCTGTTGGGTGGAGCGTGCATTATAGGAAGGAGAGATGCATGTTGTGTGCTGGCATGAAAAAGAAAAAGCAAATAATCAGGGCTGAAAATAGTAAAGCAGTTTTATAAGCATGTGAGGGAGGTTGATCATTCCAGGTAAACTGTGCTCTGCGCGTCTGACACCACAGCCCGTTTCACACACCCCTCCACC
This sequence comes from Macquaria ambigua, assembly GCA_008360985.2. NCBI lineage: Eukaryota > Metazoa > Chordata > Actinopteri > Centrarchiformes > Percichthyidae > Macquaria > Macquaria ambigua. The sequence goes on along the minus strand of VMKM01000274.1, from coordinate 215,322 downwards.
TCCACCTCCACCTCTTTTCCAATTAGCCCTGCTGAAGGAAGGGATGAGACGAGGGAGGGGTGGGGGGTTGGTGCCCGGGCAGACGGCTGTGTTCTTTAAACGCCTTTTCTTAGGTCCGACAATATGGTGTGTGCCACTAAACTCTCCTGACGGAATTTAATGTAATTATCGGATTACAGTGCTGCCGCTCTGAAGCTGGAACTATTTACTACTATACCGACGACGGAGGTGTTTTCATTGTCTGGCGCACAGTCAGGTCGAGGGGTGATTTGACTGGGTCGTGCAGCGTTTTTAAACCCCCCGTTTTGACAGCATAGATTAATCTGTTAGTTATTGGCGAAGCAGATTTTCCGTCGACGAGCGGAGCGCGTTACGCACAGCCAAGACGCACAAGTGGAGATGACAACTGTAAAGGCGAAGCGGATATAGTAATATCTTTGCAAATGCTGGGTTTTTGGTGAGTTAAATGTGACATTTTCGTCATAAATATTACACTAAAGCAGACAGTGATTTTCTGTTACATGTGCATAATGTGCTGCAAGTTAATTTGATGAAGTTTATGATATTATTTTGTGTAAAAGATGAAAGACTCAGTGGACAACAGGTAAACTAGGACTGCAGGTTAGTGTTGACAAATGGTGGTGATTCTGCATTGATTTGCGTCTTTCTATATGGAGTAAAATAGTTTTTACTGTATTATGTCCCAAAAGTTCTCTATTTAACATGGTTGTGAGAGAAAACTGATTTTACGTCATCATTTCCTTATTTGCAGACCATTCCCAGAGGCTCTAAAGAATAACACCAACCATCTTGTCCAAAACCCGGCACCTTTTCTGTTATGTCTGTCTCCTCTCTGCCGGAATGGAAACAACTCCTGCTGGAGAAAAAGAGGAGAGAGGAGGAGGAGCGAGAGAGGAGAGAAAAAGAGGAGGAGGAGAAGTTTGCCAGCATGCCCGCCTGGAAGAGAGGGATCATCCAGCGGAGGAAGGCGAAGCAGGACAGTTTTGGTGACAGAGAAAAGGAGAGTAATGTCTGTCTGCTGCAGGTGGATGTCAGATCTCCTTCTGATGGTCTGAGTGACTCGGACAGCCTTGCAACGGTCAATTTGGGAAGCGAACTGTCACTTAGTCCAGATCCGGGGCAATGGTTGGATGCAGACCTCAAAGCAGCAAGTCAGGTGTCTGTAGAAACTATAGTTCCAGTCCATGAAAACCCATTTATTCGCACGCAGAGTTCATGGAGGAAGGGCAGGGATTCAGAAGTAGGGAACGAGCAAGAAGTTAAGGAAAGGGAGAAAGACAAATCGAGCCCCAGGAGTCAAGATGGGGAGTCGGGAAGAGAAAGAGATATAGAGCTGAAAATAGAGAGATTCAGAGATTTAAGTGAGGGACGGGAAAAAGAGAAGGGCAGGGACAGGAGTCAAGGAAGAGAAAAAGAGAATAGCAGGGAGGGATCGGAAAAAGATAAAAGCCAATGGAAAGAGTCGGTTAAAGATGCCGTCAGGGAGCGGGAATTCCTCAAAGTAAGAAAAGACGAGGAGGAAAAAGAAACAGATCCACCATCTACTTTGTTTTCTCCCCACGTCCCTTGTCTTCGGACCATCCGAGCCGACAATATCATCATCATCGAGCAGGACAGGAAAAGCAGCGACGAGAGAAGGGGTAGATGGAGGGAGGCGGAGAGGGAGAGGCCCGAGGAGGACCACCAGGGGAAGAGAGGGATGAAGATGGACCTGAGGGAGATCCTGGCCGGGGGAGGGAGCGTCACCGAGATCCGAGCCTCTGAGGTCCTGATCATAAAGCCCTCAGCTAGTCCTGAAGAGAGGAGTCCAGTAGGAGGAGGAGGAGGAGGGAAAGGTTCAGGTAGAGAGGATGGAGAGATGAAGTGCAGCATGGATGGAAGTAGGGAGAGTATGGGCAGGGAGATGAGAACAGACATGTCCTGGCTGAGAGAAAAAGAGAAAGAGAGACCATGGGGCCAGGCAACAGTTATTAAAGACGTCAGGAAGGACAGCTTGAATGATAATGAGTTTGTTGAAAGAGGAGGGAGGGTCAGCCAGCTGCTGAGTAAATTCGGAGAGCACCCCAAGCCACCATCTCGATCCAAAAGCTCTGATAATTTCCTCCGGCCTGGGAGGAGAAAATACTCAGGAGATGAAGATGACCAACAATCTGAGGAGAGGAATATGCTGTTGAAAGGTGTGCCGAAACGCTCATTTAGTTTCTCTGATCGTGTCATCTGTGCCGAGGAGAATGGTGTAGATGACGATGGGTATTATGAGAGGAAAATGTGTGAGAGGATGCATTCAGACAAGAAAGTAGCGCTGTGGGTCGACGTAGCAGGCTTAGGGAAGGAAACCACGGCAAAGATCAAACTGGGGTGCGCACGACTTTTAGATAAAGACAGGTTTGGAAAGCATAGAGAGAGACAGTTAAAAAATGAGGATGAAAAGGGGGGGCCCATGCAGAGGAGAAATGAGGCAGAAATCTCCATCCAACACAGGAGCGAGGTTAAGAAAGTCGAGCCTGTTGACACAAGGGCTGCGGAAAAGGCAGGCGATGCAGATGGAGACGCGGGGTTCACAGTGGCCTCTGTCAAAAACACAGAGGGAATCTCGTTTGCTAGAAGGGTGCCGATCAGGCAGGACGGGAAGGGAAGAGCAGAAAGAGAGGTGAAGCGACTGACAGGTGAGAAAAGCTTAGAAAGGCAGCAGAGTGTAGAAAAAGATTCAGAGGCGGGGGGTCAGATTGAGGCGCAGGTTTGTGACAAAAAGGTGACTGATTTTTGGAGAGAAGAGGGTTTCGAAAGCACAATCCCACCAGAAGCTATGCAAAAGAGTTATGTCGTTGCTGCATCAGCAGAGCTGTCCAGTCCAGGTCTCACTGCTGAGAGTCAGTACAGACACGAATCAGCTTTCACAGAGTGCTCCAATCTACTCTGTGCTGTCACAGATAGGGCTAGAGACCCCTATCGAGGGCCAGAGTGGAGTGGTACAGGGCCACAAGGACCTTACCTAACACACAGTGTTTTGTCCCAACACACAGAGGAGCTTATAAGTAAGATTGAAAAAATAGGAGACACAACTGTTTATAGCAACGAGAAAGGAGAAAGGGTTTACAAGGCTGTGACCAAAGAGAGCAAACAGGAGGCACAAACATACGGTGATATTGGATCAGACAACCTCATTCATGATGTAACCCCCAGATCTCCGAAAAGGATTGCACCCATGGGGAGCAATCCAGGTCCCATCGAGATTCAAATCCCCAGAAGTGTGTTTTACGTTGCTGAAGGAATGGCGGAGAGAAAAAATACCGTAGGTCAAAACGACAAGGGGCAAGACTGGGAGGCAGGTAAAGGGGTTGAGAGGAGGGATAGCTGGAGGATCGGAAAACCCCTGAGCCGCATCGAGTCCCTGCGAGAGAAAATCAGACAAAGAGAGCTGGAGAGGCTGAGACAAAGAGAGGCACAAGATGGAGGCGAGAGTGAAGGTGCAGAGACAAGTGATACTCAGACAGCCGAGGACAGGCACGACGAGAGGGGAACTGAAATAGAGAAAGAGTGGGAAGCTGCAGCTCATATGCGGAAGAGGCTGGTCCAAGCAGAGAGGGGACAGGAAGACGCAGCAGCGCAGACATCCATGACTGCAGTTGACGTCACACAGGAAGTCAGCGTGTTAAAAACCTGCCCTCAGCTTCCTGTTTCTCTCCCATACTCACAAGCCGTCAGAGGAGAGGAAGTAACGAGCGGGTTCGCCACTGCTGCCTCCGAAGTTATCTCTGACAGCTTCCAGATATCTGATGATGAAGACGACCCCCTGAAACATGTGGAAGAACAGCTAAGGCGCCACAGGGGCCAACACGAGAACAGAGAAGAAGAACGGGCGGCAGAGGAAAAGGAGCTCTCAGAGGAAGAGGTAGAGGAATATACATCGCCTCTCGATCCTATACAATCTCTCTCCCCTTTGCCACCTCATCCCAACTCCCTCGCAGCCATGAGTCGGATCTACAACTTGGAAACAGTTGGCTCGAGGTCGGGCTTGTGTGTGAGGGAGAGGACTGTAGACATCCCTTCAGTGCACCTTGTTAAAGTGAAGCCCCTCATGTCAAATGCGCAGCAGGGGGACAGCAAAGCACTCTCAGGTGAAGACATTTGTGGGGTTCAGACAATACACCGACAGATAGAGCAACTTCAGCTGAAAGACCAGGAAGCGCTGAAGTCTTGCACATCACCAATCTCTCCTCTCAAGGACAGAGAGACAAAGGGGCTGCTAAGCCCCAGAGGTGTGTTAAAGCACCAGGTAAAGGATGATGTCAAGACCCAGGAGAAAGATCAAGAAACGTCAGAACTGAACCCCAAAGTGTCTCCTCAGCGTGTTTGTTCTCCAACATCTCAGCTCAAACCACCTAACCAAACTATCACCATCACCCCCTCACTTCTCAGGAGCCAATCTCCGGACAATACTCTGAAACCCACAGATTGGGCCCCGACCCCGGCCTCCTCCCCGAGCTCCCTATCTCCTGCCCAGTCTCCTAGTGTCTCTCCATCTCCCACCCCATCACCCACGCTCTTCTCCATCAAGAGTGCCTCTGGAGGCCAAGTGAAGAGAGGCGCCACCATCACAATCTCTCCAAGAGGAGGTGGAGGAGTGACGGGGTCCACAGCGAGGTCCATGGCAGTAGGGTTGGCACTCGCAAAGACCTCATCGCAGCAGGCCCAGACGACCTCCGCTGTGGCCAAGCCAGTGAAGAAGAAGTACCCCACAGTGGAGGAGATTGAGGTGATTGGCGGATATCAGAATCTGGAGAAGTCCTGTCTGGTCAAGAACAGAGGGACCCCGAAAAGGGTGAGTGGGAACTGTGTAGTTTTTGTTTGCCTTTTACTCAGATAAATAACAGACTTATTGGCTTCTTAACCAAACCAACAATAGCACCAAAAAGCAGAGAAGAAATTATCTTTATCTCCCAGTAAATTTAACATGTCATGAGGTAGAAATGGCTAATTGGAAGACTTCTGATTTCAAAGTATTGTCAGAATGGCGATGGATGAGGTGGGCCAGAGGGCATCATCGCCTTGTGTCACCTGCCTGATGGTCCCTCGTCGTCAAACTGAATCCCCTTTCACTGGGAGAACATCCCTTTTGATTGAGAAGTGCGATCACAGAGACCGACCTAAGCCGGTTAAAGCCTTATCAAGCACGACATCTTGATTCTCAGCCATAAAATCCTGGAGTGATCTGCTTTGCCATTTGCTTCTGCGGCCTAAGTCTGTGCAGACTTTTGACTTTTACCTTATGATAACGACCTCACCATACATATTTTATCCAAAGAGTGTGGGCAGCGGCAAAAATTACATATTTTTGGACGTTTATGTGTTATTATTGATACAGAAAACAACAGAAAGACAGTGAAAGCAAACTGATTGTTGCTTTGTTTGCTAATCTAGCTCTGCACCTAAAATGAAGGTCAATACCCCTTAAATTGTTTAAACCTGCTTCTGCAGAAAGAAACAGTTAATGTTGCAGGCTTCAGTGGAGACAGAAAAGTTGAGTAGGAAACCACAAAGACGAGCAGCCAACTCCTTCCTCCCTTTATTTATTTATTTTTTTGCATTTTGTCTGCCTACCTAAAATCACATGGTTGTCTGTGTGAATGCATGCAAGACCACACTGGTATTTACAGTAATTCAGTGTGAGCAGTTTCGACTCTAACTGCAAGTGAATCTCACTGGAGTCAAAGTTCATATTATGACTTTTTGTTTCCTTTTTTTTTTTTTACTTTTCCTGAATCCATTCCTTGTTTGAAAAAGAGTGGGAGATGAGCTGTTATGTAATAAAGGAGAAGACTGGATGACAAAGTTGCTCAGCAGAGCAGAAATAAAAGTTGTGCATCCTTTATTAAACAATCCTGTAATGATGAACCTGATTGTATTTATGTGTTTCTCTGAACCTGACTGCCTATTAGAAGAATCCTATTGTTTTTGATTTCATTTTTTGGTAATTTCCCCTCAGTCTGCAACTGAGTGTGTTGCAGACTGCTTCCTTGTTCCCTTGTACCAATTCTGCCATTTGTGTTGAGTCAGCCCTCCCTTCCTCTCAGACAAATCTCTCTTTGTATCTTCTTGGCTGTTTCCTAGCAGGGGTTTGGTTTGTTAGACTGGAGTCTTGGCAAACTGTTTTTGACCACGCTGACTCTCCACTTCAGGGCTGAGCGTTGCTGACAGCAGGCCGCCAACTCTTAGTTTGACGTGGGTAAAATGGAGAAAGAAGACAAAGTGTTACAGAAACGTGGTGGTCTAACCTGCCCAGAAAATGACAGTTTGACTTTCATACTGAGAGGATTAAAGGCGATTAAAGGCTTGTTATTTAACAGAAACTCCCTGTCACACTGCATGTTTTTGCTCACTTCCTCTTTCATACTTGTTAACTTCCTCCAAAAAGAGACACAGATCGACACAAGGAAGTGATCCATTTTTTTTTAAAATTGACTTAACTATAGTAATCGAGACAAGAGTGAAAGAGAAACTAGGATTTTTCTCTGTTCTCCATATTTGAATTTCTCCAGCTCTCAGTTGGCCCATTACTGTAACTTCTAATTAAATCATTTATCTGCTTTAGCTGCAGAGAGTGACCACTTTGCGGCTGTGATTCTCTGACCACCTGTCGCCCTCTCGTTGATGCCCTTCAGACAGTTTGACGTCAGGCCTCCTTCCCTCCCCCACCCGAACCACGCCATCATGTCACAGAGGGGGGGTGACCTGCTTGCTCCTCGTCTTCCTCCTCCTCTTTTTTCCTCTCCATTTTCCTCTTCATATGTATGCGTTTTATCTCGGGTTCTCTCTCTGTCAAATTCACCCCGCACTGTCTTGATTCAGACTCTTGAACCAAAAATTACGGTGTTTTTTCTGTCTGACATGTTTGTCAAAATCTATCTATACATTTATTCATTCATATTAGAAGTTTTTGTATGCATTTAACATATTGTAAGCAATCCCATACACTCTTTTGAAAGGACTGTAATATTGTCTTCTTGAACTATAGAAGCATAAATTGCAGGTAAGTCTGGGATGTAAAATCTCTCTGAACACAGAACTTTCAGCATTACTAAACAACCAGTACTAAACCTGTGAGGAAGTGTGGTCAAACTTTAATATAAATATTAAATTCCTGCTAATGAAAACTTCCCTCTTTCGCTCTCTTATTATTCCTCTACTCTTTCAGTTTCTGTCTCTCACCCGGTGCCTCTGCTGTCCTGCTGTGTTAGCCTGGGTTAATCGTGTTCAGGGAGGAAGGATTAGCCTCCTGTGCCTTAGCATGATTCGTCCAGCCTCTCTAATGCAGAGCAGTTATCTGCACTCCTCTGCAGACAGCCACTGTTGGGGTGAAGCAGCGGTAACTCCTATAGTGTGTGCAGCGTGGTGTCTGTACGTTTCAGGCTCATGTCTGCACCTCTGGGTGTGTTTACTACTGTACACATCCAGGCCTCTGAGCTACAGCTGCTGTTATTATAAGACACACTGTGGATGTGCTGCGCTGACCCATCGGCCTGTTTCCTGTTGGGTCTGTTTACACCACGCTGACCTTTGAGTAAACAAACTTCTCGCACATATCCGTCAGTCCACAAACACTACAGGGCCTCATTCTTCTTTTTTTGACACTCAATTTCTGCTTCCGCTGCTGCATATGTAGGCTATAGTTTATCTGGGTGATGACAGTTATTCCCCTGAATAATCAATAAGTTATTGCATGAAGCGTTCAGTCAGTAAGTACTCTGCAGAGGGAGTATTTCTGCTGTGTTAAGCCTCGTGCTGTCAGTTAACATTACACTGACAGATTACAAACATCTCACAGAGACAGACTGAAACTCTCTTCAGTGCCTCAATGTTGTGTTTACATTTGACCATTTAAGCACATGTCACAGGAAAAAACAGTTGGTATAGAAACTATACAGCTATTTGCCCTTACCTGGGCAAAAATGTACATTTTAATTTTCTAATTTTCTTTGCTATTTGCATGCAATGTTTTGTTGGTAGCCGTAATTTCCTTACATTTTCCTTAGTATCTGTACAGTAAAACAGACAAACTTGCAACTTTAAACGTGTATTTTCATTCTTTAAACTTTGATTTTAGGATCTTTTGAAGACTCTTTTCAAGTCATATCACTAGAGGACGAATTCTATTTTATTTCTTGATAATCTCTCAAACCAAATTACAGGTAGTTGTGGCAGCATTATTTTTGGGTGTGTGAGTGGGAGCAACAGTGAGTCAACCTTTTGTTAATTTGTTGTCAATTTCAAAACCCCTAACTTTGTCTCTTTTGCCACAGAACTTTTCTTGCTTGAACTCAAGTCGCCACTACTCTTTAAAAACTGTTTATGCCATTTTGCCTTCAATCAATAGATGACAGTAGAGACGCTTCCGAGGTGCCTCTACTCACTACAGAACAGAATATAAACTATTACAAAAACCAACTTTGCTTCACACAAGGCAACAAATAAAAAACCTACAATAATAAAATGCATTTGCCAAGTAAAAGTAAAGTAATCCTCTCTTTACTCATTTTACAGGGAAAGGTGTGTTTCGACGAGGACCAGCTGGAGCAGGTGTGCGAGTACCCATCAGAGACCTCCATGCTGGCTTATACCCCCTACCCGTGGAGGATGCAGGGAGAGGAAGTGCAAGAGGAGGCCGAAGTGGAGGGAGGATCGATGATGTCCAAAAGCATAAGGAACGTGGGCATTGCCACGGCACGGAGTCTAAGAGTGGGTCAGTGTCACCCGCTTCTCAGAAAGCATAACGTGTAGTGAGCGAGATTATGGGTTCAGATTGTTTTGCCATTTGTGATGACTCCTGTGAAACTCTCCACAGGTTTGGACTTTACTCAGGCTAAGATGGAAAATTTCTGTTTCTTGTCTTTTTATTTTCACTGTGTTGTCACCACAGAACCTTGCTTAAATGATGCGTCTGGCAATATTCTACTGTATGTTTTTGTTATTGTCAACAAAAACAAGAAAGACCAAAATCAACAATGATATTTTTTTAATTTCCTGTGAAACCAAAGCCTGAAATAGATTTTTCCTCTGCACCATAGAGCTCCATTGTTTTGTTTTTTCATTACAAAGAACCTGGGAACTGTAGTTTGTTCTGAGACAATCCCACATGCCATAAACACTCACTACCACAGCAAATGTGTATTAATCCGCAGCAAAAAATCAGTGCTAGCAAATGCACTATTTGTCAGTTTGAGTTACGTTAGCTAAAAACTACAGTGCCCAGCTGTTTTAGTAAATTGAGCCTTTTTTTAAATTAACAACATATTTGTTACCCATTTTTAAAGATTGAAGTGTTCAGAAGTAATGATTTGACTTGGAGCTGAGTGCCACAGACAGGGTAGGGAATTTAGAAAGAAGTGAGAGGACTAAAAGTAGCTCTCTGAACTTTATTTTCTCTGCACTGTGCTGTTTATTCTCCCCTGGCATTTTGTTCACAGGAATGTACATTATTTCATTCAGTAAAGAGTTACTGAAGAGGGGAAAATAACCTCTCTGAGCTAGCGAGCTTGTAAACTGATAGTTAGAAAGCTACGTTTGCAAGCTAAATGTCACTTTAGCAAGTTCGTTAGCTTGGTCGCTAACGTAACAATAAGTTCACGCAGTTTATCCAGAAGACGTGTTTGTACCGTTGACTCCTTTCTCATAGCTTTTTTTGTGGAGCAGTTTATACTCTGACAGAGGAGGTTAAATAAAAGTTTATGGTGCAACACAGCTAATAAGCTACAATAGCGTCCTCCATTTTAGACTCTCAGGCTCTCCTTTCCCTCGAAGGCCAGTGTGACGTTCTTGTTATTGACCACCAGCGCAAAATCCAGAGTCAAAGTTGACCTCATTTGACGCAAAAGATTAGCAATAGATTTTAAACAGTTGTTGGTTTTGGTCTTTTCACGGGATTTGTTGACAATAAGAAAAGTCAGGAATAATGCCAGGCATATCCTTCCAATAAACAAACTGACCAACTTTCAGAGTTTTGCAGCAGGTTAGCAGTGTGGGAAAGCTCAGCTTAGTGAAGAAATGAAGACTAAAACATTGGATTTAAATGCAACAATGGAAAATGTAAATCTGGTAAAATCGATGTTTTTAGAGAGCAAATGGAACGGTGTGGTTGCATTTATGGTCCTCACAAAGCCATAAATGTCCCTGTCGGTGAATGGGAAGAAGTCAGCTCCCAAAATAAAAAATAAAATAGAATAGAAAATCCTAGATTCACCTTATTTACCTTCCATCTCCGTCTCTCTGTCTTCCAGATGAGTCTTGCCCTCGGTAGAAGCCATGTCACCTCGCCAAAATTGCCCATGTGATGAGATCACCAACATTTTGTTGAGCGATATTACGTGATTTTGTTTCATTTGAATTGTTGAATCGAGTGTTGAAGTGAGTGTTTGTAATCCTTGTGGTGTTTTGTTTTATCTAGCATTAGAATGAATGAGTGTTATGGAAGAAATGCACGGCACTGTTTGATTCATGCAGTTGTTTACTGGGAAAAATATCACCCAGTTTTATTTTCAGGGAAATTGAGGGACAAATGTGAATGTATACAGATGGTACATATTATAAAAGACCCTCAGGTGTGCACTGCTGGGCGATGAAGGATCATGCAATATAATAAAAAGGATAAGATTTAATTTTTTAGTTAATATATTTGATAGTTTCTTAAATGTTAATTACTTTCTAAATTTAAGTCAGCACTGTCTCAGCACAGAAGAGTGATGTTTATATCATCTGGTTTCATGTGCCTGCTGGATTTGCCCATACTGATGATATGAAGATCAGTTTATATAGATATTTGTATATTTATATACGATATTTATATTTTTCTTGTATGAAGCCTTTTTGGAAGAACCTCCTCTCAGTGGGTGTTGTGTTGAACGTTGCAGGAACAGGGGTGGTGCAATGTGTGCGAGACGATTTTCAGAGGTTTGTGTCTTTTGTGGGGTTTAATTGAGCCTTACTGTTCACAATGACAACTCTGGTAACAGTTCAGTTAATGTGTGTGGATATAAATAAAGGTATTATTTTGTTATTTTTGTGTCACGTTGAAGTGGAGAGAGCTGTGTGGATGAAAGTCCCTGAGAGGGAGCAGAGACATAAACGATTCAATTAACAGATTAACTTCATCATATTACAGCTGCTATCTGACTTTCAGCTGTTTTACCTTTATAATACAATATATACAGAGGATTTCTTGTTTGTAAATGAATGTTTTAATTGGTGAAAGAAGATGCAGATTCTGTGCAAGTTATTTTTTTGTATGACGGTTGAAGAAGCTGGCTTCAAGAGAAAAAAATCTAATAAATATCTCTGAAAACAGTTTTGTCTCTTCTTTTATTTGGCACAATGTACAGAAAGTGAGATGTTCCTCTGCTTTTTCATTTTTCTTTTCTAGCACCAAGAACTGCAGCAACGGAATAAGACAGTTATCTAATATAAATATTATAATTATGGTGGAAATATTCTAAATATTTGAAATATACTGAGATGAAAAGTTCATTCTTGACCTTGGAAACAGCATTTAATTTAAACAATATAATATCACCAATTTTTTTCTAAACACATATATTGTTAAATATATTTAAATATATTGTTTCAAATTAGCAGATTACACCTGAGAAATAAAAAAAATATATATATTAGAAGTTATACCTTTTGTAAGCTGTCTCTTATGCAAAGTGGCATATCAAATCAGTATGTAATCAAATAAAATGTGTTTTAAAAAAAATAAATTTGAGGGTAAAAAACCTGAAGTAATTTTAAAGCACATTTTTTCTGATTATACTCACATACTTTTAATTAAGTAACATTTTGAATGCAGTACTTTTTTGCTTGTATTGGAGTATTTTTAGACTATGGTATTTCTACTTTCACTTAAGTAAAGAATCTGAGTTACTCAAGTTTTTTTGTTGATTACTTGTGTATTTGGTCCATTGAAGTTTATTACACAGCGCCATCATCATATGTAACAGCGACACCCTGTGGAGAGACGCGGTATTGCACTTTAAGTCTCGAGTCACGTAGCTGTTTACGGAAACGTTTGTACGTCAACACGTGTGCAGGCTCGTAGCGTCAGTCCAGCTCAGTACGGTACGTGAACGCTTGCATGCTCGCAGTTTGAAGGAAGAAAACAACCACAGGGATTAGTCTTTTTTGCCTTTCACCGCGTGCACATGTTTTCAAAGTAGGATCTGTCGAGCGATGAAGACGCTCATCTACATCCAGCACGGAGAAGCGGGAGGGCTGGGCTTCACTTTTTTGACGGTCTGACTGCGGTGATTGTGCAAAAGTTACCAGAAAATAAAGGCGAAGCTGCTTTTTTTGTGACACAGATGCAACACAGAGTGGATTTCTGATTCGAGGAAGTATGATTTTGAGGAAAATCCAAGCAGGAACCTGCAGAGCGTGGCTGTCTCGGGTGAGTCCTTTTCTGTTTTTAGAGTTAAAGTCAAACTAAAGACTCGTGCTGCTGACCTTTGTCCTATATACTTATGTTCTGGTAGTTATTATAGTAAAAGGGCTGTTAAACGAAGAAGAAGCGACTGATTATGTTTCCACAATCAAACCTTTCACACTTCCTATTTTGATACGCCCTAGTCGTGCCCTACTTTTATTGGCATTTGGTCAAACTCTGATGGAAGTTATTGCACTGTGCTGACATGCAGAGTTACTGTACCAAGTACACTTAAAACGTTTTAATCTGATTTCATCATGCCCTCAGGGGAGTTTGCAGCGCGATAAACAAAATATATTTCACTCAGTTCTGCAGAAGTCCTTAAACGTCTCACTCTCCTTCCAGGTTTCCTTGAGGCAGGAGCTGTGTTTCTCCTCCTCCGTGCCCTCCCAGCCGGTGCCCCCTCTGGCCCAGACCCTGCAGGGCTACCTGAGCGCCCTGGAGCCCCTGCTTCCCCCGGAAGAGCTCAGCCACACCCAGAGGATGGTGCAGGAGTTCGGGAGGCCCGGCGGCCTCGGTGCACAGCTGCAGGAGGGGCTGGAGAGGAGAGCCAGACACACCAAGAACTGGGTCTGTGTCTGCTGTATCAGAGTGGGAAATGTGACAGATGTTGGGGATGAATGTGGGTGTTTTTTTTAAAGCACAGATAGAGCTGCTGTGCTGTGTTTGAAGCTCTCATGGGTGGATTTAACAGCATTGTTATATATCGATATCTCAGGCCAAAGCAGGGGTGCCTGAAACCCTCCAAAAAATGAAAATTATACATAACTGTATATTTTAAGTTGTTACACTGATTAGGTATTGAACAAAGCAAAGGGGCTTTAAAAGAAATAAAGTAAAGTTATAAAATAAAATAAAGTTTCAACAAAATCTACATGCAGGCTTCACTGCACTATCCCAAAATTTGTTGTTTTAATAAGAGCATACTGCCACAGCTGTGCTAAATAAAGAACCTAGGCTGTGTATTACAAAATTTAATGCAAGTAAGTAAAGATTTATTTATACAGCACTTTTCAAAACAAATGTTCAATAAGAGCATTCAGCACAAAATATCAAGCAGGATTTTAACAAACACAAGAGCAACAAAATAAAATGTACAACACATAAACCACATCGGCAAAACAGTAAAACGGGAATATACAGGAAGTGAGTTATAAACAGTTGTTTGTTTTTTATACCTAAATATTATCAGCACCTGGAACCTGATTGGGATTAAAATACACATACTGTATTTACAATCATGGGACACATGTAGTGTTTTTCTTTCATTCACGTAAATGCAGTAAGTTATGAGAAAATGTAGGGGAAAAAAAACTTTAAATTCTTTAAAACAAAATCTGAATCTGCACAGAAAAGAAATTGCATCTTGTTCCTGATGCATGGTCCCAGTTTCACGGAAACCTTTCCACAGGTTTCTGTGATATTTTGCCAACTAGTAAACAAATAAATGGGTCTGAAAACACAACCTCCTTAAAATAGATAGTGAATTTTTTATTGTGTCATTCATATAGCTGGCCAGCCCACACCGGCCGTCAAGACACCACAGATTCATACAATACATTTTAAATAAATCTGATATTCATATATCATTGCTGTGTGTGTGTGTGTGTGTGTGTGTGTGTGTGTGTGTGCGGTCTCTCTCCTGTAGATCTCGCCCTGGTGGGTGCAGTGGGCGTACTTGGAGGGCAGACAGCCGCTGCCTGTGCACTCGAGCCCGGCCATCTCTCTGCCCAGGAGAGATTATAATGGCTGGAGGAGCCAGCTAGTGTGAGTCAACACAGACACAGACACACACACACACACACACACACACACACACACTGACACAGCAGAGTGGACACTAGTAGCTCCTTTAATGCAGCTGTAACACCATCTCTTACACCTCAGAAATACTACTTAAATATACTTATTTTAGGGATGAAGTGATACACTCAGAGTGCAATTTGTTGTTAGCGCCTCGATTATTTGTTTTTGATTGTTGGGGGGGGGGTTAGCTATTAAACATTACTGGAAGTTGATCAAAACTCTGTCACAATAAATATTTAAAATATGCTTTATTCTTTGATAAGCACTCGATTGTAATGAGCCGTCTGCATCCGTCTGCAGAGGGAGAATAATATTGGAAATGCAGATTTTCATCAATAAATAAATTGATTAGTCAGTAAACTCTCATAACTGTTAGTTAACTAAACGTTTCTGTAGTTTAGCAGACCGTTAAACACATGGCAGACAACATCAATGTGTTTATCTTGTGTCATTGTGCAGTGATGTTTCCAGTGGAGACACTCGGATGTTGCCCTTAAACACGATCTGGACATGCACACCTGTTTATTTTGTAAATCATTGTTGTCCTTAAGACCTTGTAACTTGATTTTCTGCTCCTCTACGAGCTGAAGAAACTCTACAACCTTTAAGTTTAGACAAAATACTTGCATAAATTGAGAAAATTCATCGTTGTCAAGCTTAAAATTTGGTTGTTTTTCTGAGATTCTTGCACGTTGTCCTGCTCTGTTCTGCATCAGTAACCTCTAAAGGGTCATTTGTCACCTTTAGCAGACTCTACTGAATATGAACTGTTTGTGTTGTGCATGTTTAAAAGCGAGCACATAATCAACTGTGTAACGTAATAAAACAACTGTCTCCTCTCAGGTTTGCGTCCAAACTGATTGCAGCAATTCTGGACTTCAAGGCCAAAATCAGCACGTAAGTATCACTCTGGCAGAACTCTGGCTGGAGCCAAATAAAACTGACAATTACTGATTGAGTTTTTAGCAAACTGAAAACAACATGGTCCTACTCATTAATAAAGCAGTTAATCCTTTTCATGTTTTAAAGTTTAAACGTTATAAGAGCAGAGGTGGAAGAACTTCAGCAAAAGTTGTAATATAACAGTGTAAAAGTATTTTTTACAAGTAAAAGTCCTGCTTTCCTAATTCTACTTAAGTGAAAATGCGGAAGGATTATCAGAAAAATGTATTAAAAGAAATAAATTATTAATATCACTTGTGTGTTAATGCGTGAGCAGCATTTTTGTTGCAGTTGGTCGAGTTTGAGCTGATTTGAACTACTTTATTAAGTGTTTAATGTGCAGAAACATCGATCTTGTGAAGACATTTCTGTGTATAATTCAATAATATTAATATCAATTAATATTTCAGTGTGTTTTCAATTTATATCAACTTGTTTTAAGAAAATGTAGAAATATATAAGAATCAGAATCGGATTAATTGCCAAGCAGGTTTTCACATACAAGGAATTTGCTTTGCTCTATTGGTGCATAAATAAGCATAGTGGAGAAAAATAAAAATATATACATATATATAAAATAAAGCAAGTACTGTAAAAAAGCTAGTCAAGAATACGAATATATAATAGAGAAATTAGCAATAAAAATGTGAAGAAATATAAAATAAAATAGAATAAGATAAAATTAAATAAAAACTCTACAATATATCTTTTATGAAAATGAAATGCTGTACATTTTGTCCAGGATGTGCATAATATAAATACAAATATATTACTACTACACTTTACTTTTTAAGAGAAAATAAAAACTTTTAAGGACTCAAGTTCAGACTAAAATCACTTGATAAGACAAAGATTTATTTCTTGATCAGTCATGTATTAGAAGCTCATTGTGTGTTTTGTATGAAAAATATGGAAAATAACTAGTAACTACAAATGTCAGGTACAAATAATGGAGTAAAAAGTACAATATTTAACTCTCTCTCTTAAGTATGTACAAGTACCTAAAAACTGTACTTAAATACAGTCCTTAAATGTAAAGTAAATGGACTTAGTTACATTCCAGCACTGGATAAGAAGCATTTATATTTCACACTGACCTCAATAAAACTCATATTTAATGTTGTACAGATCACATCTGTGTTCATGTTTGTCAGTGTCACTGCTATTAGAAAGCACAGAGAGCTCAGGGTATAAAGTAATCCCATTACAAGCAAATGAAACCAGCTGCTAATAATCATTACAGCCAGTTATTAGCCTTTGTTTACATGCTACTGTAATCCTCCTTTTTAATCTGCCGTGTGTTACTGTCACTTTTCACTCGCTTCTGTTTTAGTGCTGTGACCTTAAACCCGGCTGGCGTCAGTCTGTGTTTCTCTGCTGCGTGAAGTTAATCTGCGTCTAAATTTATTTGCCCGTAACAGTATCCGTGCAAAGCCAAGAGCACGTTACTGAAACCCTAACGACAGAGCCTGTCGTGGAAACTCTTTTCCCCAAAGAGAAATACAAGTTGTGAACAGATCTTCAGTCTGTTGAGAGCAACGGTTTCCACATCAGGATATTTGTGATAGTATTGTTATCTGAAAGTGTGTTACAGTTTGAACTCCACCCTTCTGGACACTAAGCAGGCTAAAGTGAGTAATTTAGGGGGGATTATTGGCTCACTTATACTTCTTTTTTTCCCCCAATTTTATAGCCAGACCTCTGAACAGTCTCCCCCTTATGAAGACATTTCTGTGTATAATTGAGTCCTAAAAGCCTTATTTTGCAGTGCAGTGAGAATATTTCAACGTGTTTTTAATTTAAATCCGCTTGTTTAAACGGTAGGATTGTTGCATCCCAAACAGTCACCAACTGTTATCAGTATGAGCGGATTAAAAATAAAACTGTGTATCCAGAACAACAAATACATAACTAAATATTAACGGACACATCTGCATGTTTCTGTCTGTCCCCCGTCAGCGGCCAGCTGCCGGTCGAGTACATGCGAGGGAAGCCTCTCTGCATGGAGCTCTACCCGCTCCTCTTCTCCTCCTGCAGGATCCCCGGCCTCAAACACGACCACATCGCCCACCACGGCCGCTCCCGGCGCTCGCCAACACACATCACGGTCGTCAGGAACTACCAGGTGGGAACGACAGACGATATAAATAACAGACTTGTGTGTGTTTGTACAAAGTCTTGAAAGTTTGGAAAATGCTTAATTTTAACTGTTATGTTTTCAAGGTTAGGAATATGCTTGAATTCCAGTATACAATCGAGTATACTTGATTTTCAACATAATCAGGTGTTTCATCATCTACTTAGGTTTCTTAGGTTTCTTAAGGCCTAAACCGATTACAAATGCAAATATATTCACATTTGAGAAGTCAGAACCAGTGATTTTTTTGTCACTTTTGCCTAAAATCTGACTTTAAAAAATTGTTGATTATCAAAAAAGTTGCAGATTAGTTGACTCATTGTTGGAGCATTGTCATCAGATCAAATCAAATCAGCAGCAGCAGCTCTGCAAGCGTTGGTTTGGGTGGTGGTTGTGAAAGAGAAAAGCTCCAAAGGTTAAATGAATT
Source organism: Macquaria ambigua (assembly GCA_008360985.2). Taxonomy (NCBI): domain Eukaryota; kingdom Metazoa; phylum Chordata; class Actinopteri; order Centrarchiformes; family Percichthyidae; genus Macquaria; species Macquaria ambigua. The sequence goes on along the minus strand of VMKM01000274.1, from coordinate 197,517 downwards.
ACCTCAAATATGCGTACTGTGAACATAACACTCCCTGAGACGGTCTGTATCTCGGAAAAACACAGAAGCACTTAACACAACATTGTGTCGGGGGCGGGCTGTTGAGGTCAGATGAGACCTGCTGGTCCCGAAACCACCATCGAAAGCTTCACCCCTCTAACATCTCTCAGCAAATCATCTATTTCGGACAGACGTAACAAAGATGGCCTCCCTTCTCTCTGTTTTTCCCGCTAGTTCTTCCAGCTGGAGGTTTACAACAGCGACGGCTCTCGGATGACGGAGAGTCAGATCCACAGCCAGCTGCTGAGGATCAGGTCTCAGTCCTGGAAGACGGACAAAGAGCCGATGGGCATCCTGACCAGCGAGCACCGTCACACCTGGGGACAGGCCTACCACCGCCTGCTGAAAGGTAGATCACAGGGTGACACACACTGACGTCAATACTCGACTATACTGTGTGTATACTGTTAATATAGTAGAATATGTTGCATGTTTTAGCTCATTTAACATCCATGTGGGCTCACTGGTGGTGGTGGAGGAAGTATTCAGATACTTCACTTAAGTAAAAGTACTAATAACACACTGTAAAAATACTCTGTTACAAGTAAAAGTCCTGTAAAATGTTACTTAATTAAAAGTATGTAAGTATAATCAGGAAAATATACTCACTTACTTGTTTTTATGTTCGTTTTATAAGTTCTTTTTTCCATCTTTTTGTTTCTTCCCATTCTGTGTGTGTGTGTGTGTGTGTGTGTGTGTGTGTGTGTGTGTGTGTGTGTGTGTGTGTGTGTGTGTGTGATTCAGATAAATTAAACAAGGAATCGGTGCGGCTGATAGAGACAGGACTTTTCTCCTTGAGTCTGGATTCTCCAGTCATGAGGATATCAGATGAGAAGTATGCACACACACACACACACACACACACACACACCATCCACACTCAGGTATTTCTGTGTTTCCTGCACATGTTGGGTAATCCTCTGTGGGTATGCAGATATCATTGTGCCGTCTGTTGACATTCGGTCTTAAGCAACATTGTACAGTCGTCGCTTCCTCCATTTGAAATGTCGTCCCGGTCGCTTCTTGACGGCAGATTTGTATCTGAAGAATGTTTGAATTTCTGTCTTAAATAATTGACGTATCATTTTTGGAGTCACTTGCAGTGGTGGAAGAAGAACTTCACTTAAGTAAAAGTAGAAAAATATTAGCATCAAAATGTACTTAAAGTACCAAAAGTCAAAACGCTCATTATGCAGAATGGCCAATTTCAGATTAATGTATATTATATTACTGAATTATAATTATTGATGCATTAATGTGTACATCACTTTAATGTTGCAGCTGGTACTGTAAAGGTGGAGCTTATTTTAATTACTTTATATACTGCTGGGTAGCTTAACCTATAATAAGATATCGTCATTTATTAGTTGATTTATATATTGTATTAATAATCTAAATCGGCTAAGCAACTAGTAAGTAAACTAGTAAAAAGTGCAATATTTCCCTCTGAAATGTGGTGGAGTAGAAGTATAAAGTAGCATAAAATGGAAATACTCAAGTAAAGTACAAGTACCTCAAAATTGTACTTAAGTACTGTACTTGAGTAAATGTACTTACATTGTAGTTACATTCCACCACTGGCAAAATGTACTTAATGTATCAAAAGTAAAAGTACTCATTATGCAAAATGGCTCGTTTCAAAGTGTTGTATTATTATAGAATATTATATTGCTCTATTTTTATTACTAACTAATACATGTAAGAGCATTTTAATGTTGTAGTTCATCAACATGGAGCCAATTTTAAGATAAGATAGAACTTTATTAATCCCAAATTAAATTCTTGTGCCAGATTGCTCAAAAATTACAACATAAGAATAAAAACAATAGAGCAATAAATGTAAAAATACCTTGTTTAGATACTTGTAGGTTAGTAGTTTAGTAATGTATATCATATGTTATTTTATGTAAAAAGTAACTACAAGTGTCAAATATATGTAGTGGAGTAAAAAGTGCAATATTTCCCTCTGAAATGTGGTGGAGTACAAGTAGAAAGTAGCATAAAATGGAAATACTCAAGTAGTTTTTTTTTAGTATGTTGATTTTGTTTGTTCCAACGTTGATTGACAGGTACGCCAGCCGCAAGGCAGCGCAGGTTCTGCACGGAGGCGGGACGTTCTCCAACAGCGGAAACCGCTGGTTTGATAAAACGCTGCAGGTGAGCGGGGGGAACATTCACGTACGACAAAGAAAAGTTAGTTTGTAATAAAACTAGCTGGTACAGCAGTTACAGTAGGATAACTCTCGTGTGTGTGTTTGTTTTAATAGTTTGTGGTTGGCGAGGACGGCTCATGGGGTCTTCTGTATGAACAAGCCACAGCTGAGGGTCCGCCCATAGCAACGCTGCTGGATCATATCCTGGAGTACTGGTGAGATAAAGGGTTAATGAGGAGAGACATGATCATATTCGTATTTATTGTGTTTGAATTATTTCCTATATTGCGTCTGAGTTTACAACCCAGCAAGCACCAAATTTTGTCCCTGCTGGCTGCCATACAGTCGGACTGTGAGCCAATCAAACAAGGCCTCAGACACTTAAAAACACATGGCTTTACTTTAGCTGGATTTAATGTTGTTTATTTGAGTTGAAAAGAAAGTATAACAGCATCTATAAGTTACAAGTTATCTTATACTGGTAAAAATTATTCCTGGCAGGTGATCATTTTTTTGTTGTTATTGTTTTTGTTATCAGTGTGCAGCTTTCCCCTTGTTCCTTTTAGTTCCTTTTTCTTTCTTCTCTACCTGCGAGCCAGAACCTCACTCTGCGTTTCCTTCAGTTCTTCAATGTTTTTTTTTTCTTTCCCAACCAACTGGCAGGTGACTCAAGCTGACCCACGATAGAAAGTGCTGTTAAATTGTGTATTAGGTTTAGGTATGTACTGCTAAAGCTGCGTTTAACCTAAACCCTGATTGTTATCAGAATACAGAGATGAGTATATACTTTTAGCTTGTCTGGGCGTGTAGTTCTTTAGTACTTTATCCTACAGGGCCACTTAAGACTCTTGCAATCCACCAAAAATGTTTATTTTTAGCCACGCTAGCTGTGCGGCTCTAGGGATGGCAGATGTCGGTCTGTCGTTTGGTCCAGGCTGAAATATCTCAACAACTGTTTGATGGATTGTCATGATATTTGGTACACACATTCATGTCCCTCAAAATGAATTTTAATATTTTTGGTGATCTCCTAACTTTTAAATTAACACCATCACCAGGTCAAACATTTTATTTATCCAATACTTTGGTTTATGACTAAATACCTCCGAAACTAATGACATCATTCCCATCAGCCTCAGCTGGACTTTTGTTTTGTGCTAGTTAGCAAATGTTAGCATGCTAACATGCCAAACTAAGATGGGTAAACCATGGTAAACATTAGACCTGCTAAACATCAGCATGTGAACGTTGTCATCGTGAGCATGTTAGCATGCTGACGTTAGCATGTAGCTCAAAGTACAGCCTCACAGAGCTGCTAGCTAGCAGATTCTTTGTTGTTGTCTTTTGTTTCTGTCTTGTATTCCTGTGAGATAATCTTCAGCCAGTAGCAGCAGGGAAACAAAGCTGAAACCAAGTTAAATATTGACACTGCTGACATGAAAGTACTGTTCACTTCTCTATTGGCTTTAAATGTGTCCTGTTAAAGCCAACCTCTGTTGAGACTCTCACAATCAACTAGAAAATTACATTTTTTAAAGTACTGAACAAACATACACAGATTTAGTCAAAATGGATCATGATGATAGAATATGAGGTGGTAAAAATGTGGGATTTATGCTTTGCATCGTTCATACTCATGCACAAGTAATTGTGTGTTTTCTTGACTGCAGTGAGAAACCAGACCCAAAGAGAGCGCCGCTGGTCCCTCTACCGATGCCCAAGAAGCTTTACTTTAACATAGACAGAGAAATTAAGAGGGACATAGAGCACGCCAAGCAGAACCTCGATATGTAAGCGTCTCACTTATTCTGGTGAACAGGGTGGAGTGTTTTAGTGTGAATGTCGAGTCTCTGCAGGATACAGATGAAGAAGGGCCTCGCTGCGCTGCACAGTGTAAACTAGTTGTTTGCTTTTCTAAATCCAACAAAGTTGAAATGAACTCGGCCTAAAGCCACAGGACTGTAAACACATTTATCTTCTCTGTGTGAATGTAACCTTGACAAAGCAAAACGGCGTCATTGGCTCGACTCACTTTTTGAATCACTTAGAAGTCGTTTTTGTGATCCAGGCCTTTCCCACAAGCTTTTATACACTGCTGTATAATTTCAGAGGACTCTTTAAATCACTCAGCTGCCAAGATTTAAATGAGGAATAAAGCTTTTACTTACATGCACTGTGGATTTGAGCTGGACAGATGTTACTCAAAATACATTGAATGAGGGTTTGTTGACGCACTTTATTTTAAATTCCCCTATTTTAGCATTTATAATCAGTATATTAACATTTAATAAATGGTTTATAACACACGATAATGTAGTTGTAAGCAGGTATAAGTGTTTGTTAATGTATTTGTCAATTACTATAACTCCACCTGTGTGTGTCCATACTGAAAGTGGAGGCTGGTGTATAAACAGATCATGAATGATAATATAGTTATAATGATATACAATATGTCTTCATAGGAGGCATTATAATTGTTGACAAATACTGTACTTAATAAACTTAAAAATGTCCTTATAGCTGTATTATAGTGTGTTATAAATACATTTATTAAATGTTTGTATACTGCTTATAAATGCTGAATAGGGGGCTTAAAGTAAAGTGTTACCACATAATAATCTATGCTTGTAAAGTCTCTGATAATTGATTATATTCCAATATGAAAAGTGCTAATAAATGTCTTAATTGCCAAGTAAAAGAACAGACAATACAAATTTTAAGCACGTGGGTTCATCCTTGAGAACACATTTCTGTGATAAATTATTTTAAAATCAGGGCTAAATTACTAGCTTTTTCCAGAGCTTTTGGTCATGTCTCACAGCCTTCTTCAGTGAATGGACTACTTAAATCGCATGATGAAACCTGAGCAAGTTCATTTGCTGTAAAGGACCATGAGATATGGCCGAAGGTTTCTTGAAAAAACAAAGTAAGTGAACCTTGAGTGTAGAATGATTTCATCACAAATACAAAATAATGTTTGAAATTTCCCGCAGACTGATCAACGACCTCGACGTGAACGTGTTCAACTTCAAGAGGTTTGGCAAGGATCTTCCCAAGCAGCACAACCTGAGCCCAAACTGCTTCATCCAGGTCGCCCTGCAGCTCGCCTACTACAGGTATTTTTAATGTTTGCAATTAGAAGAGAAATACACCTTTAGAAACTCTCTCACTGTCATTGAACAGAACAGCATTCAACTGATTATAACAGAGCAGAATAAACTTTATCGTCCCTCCACGGCAGGTAGAAATAACGGTAGAAATAATGTACAAAATAGTACCAAGTTCTTTATAGAGCGAATTTAAAAACAGCAAATGTTCACCAAAGTGCTTTATGCAGAAATTAAAAATGCAATTAAATAAATAAAATGAGACTAAATGGGTAAATACTGTTCTGTATATGTAAACGTTGATAGAAATAATGTAAAATTTCCAAGCTTGAGGATATTTTAATGCTGTTAACAATAAGTTAGTGATTTCCTACATTTCCCAGAATTACCTTCAGCAAGCAGCCAAGAAAGGTCACAGGTCATGTTAATACAACCACTGAGCCAGACAGTGAACACTGGAATGAGTCCATAAATCTGCTTAGAAATCATAGAAAAACAGACGCTCCTTGTATCTCCAGAACTTGCCTGACAATCATCACGTTTTTAAGTTTTCTTCAGTATCAAAGTAATCCAGTAACAGCTGTCTGTACATCCATGAGTACATTACAAACAGGAACTGCTAATAGTTAATTCGGCATACTTTTTATAGTGCCAATTTGCTAAAATGTAAACAAATATAGGCTAAAAAATGTGGCTCAAGTTGTAGCCCACAGCTAACTGACTCCATGGCAACATTATACTTCCTGTTTACATTCACCAAAGCATTATGGGAACTATAGTCCCAAAACTTACAGATCCCCCAAAGAGAACTAAGACAAAGAAATAATAGGAGTGATAAAAATGATCAATAAATAATGAAAACAATATTATTTTTTTTGTCATTACTAAGGCTCTGAATGTAGACTTTTTGAAAACCATCTGATTTTTTTTAAACTTTGAAGTTGTTTCTGTATTTTTTGTGGTTTGTACTGGAATGTACATGAACAAATAAGACTAAAGATTGAAATTAGCAGTGTTTGAGTTTTCAGATTTCACTCCCTTTTTGTTTTTAGAGTTCACCATGAGGTCTGTGCTGCGTGTGATATTGCCTCTCAGCGGATGTTTCGAGGAGGAAGGACAGAATATATCCGCTCGCCCACAAATCAGACGCTCAAGTTCATCCTTGCTTTTGATGATCCATCTGTATCGGTGAGAAACGGCCAGTGAATTGTTCCACTGTGTGCAAACACAGGATTCATTTGAGCTTGTTTGGTTTCAGGTGATTTGAATAGCGAGAAGAAATCATTGTGTAATTTATGTTTTTGTTTTTGTTGCAGCGGGAAGCAAAGATACAGCTGTTCAGAGAAGCTGTTGATGCTTATGCAGCTCTGACTAATCAGGTAAATAACAAGTGAACCTTGAACAGCTTTTGTCATTTGTTATTGACTTATAAACACTTATCTTCTAGCTTTTTTTTTCCTCAACTGCTCTCTTCAGGTCCTTAATGGACACGGCATTGACAGCCACCTGCTGGGACTCAAGCTGCAGGCCATCACGGAAGGACTGACCATTCCCAAAATCTTCATGGACACAGCTTACGGCCTGGCAACGCACTGGAAACTCCGAACAGGGCAGGTGTGTATCTGTGTGTTAAAGTGTGTATTTGTTGGCTAGAGATTTGTTTTACAGAAGGTATTGACCCTTCTTTTAGCACAACAGGAAGTGGGAATTTTGTTGTTTTTTTTTGTTGGTTTTTTATGATACTGTGAATATTTAAGAGGGAATTTTCTATCAGCAGGTTTCCAGTTGTTCTGGAGCATGTGATGTTCTCTTAATGTGGCACATTTACTGCCAACAAAAGGCAATTTGGGAGTTTCCAGCAATCAAGCTGCTTATCTTCTATTTGTCATTCATGTCATGTCTATTTGTCAGATCCTGCTGTAAACCAACTGGTTTGGCTTGGATTACGTTCTTGAAAGCAGAAGCTCATGTGGTTTTTATGGTTTAATTTTAATTTACCTAGTCACATTTTGTATTATTAACCTTTACAATTTAGCTAGCTACTGTCTACAGTGTGAGGTCTTCTTAATCTGGTGATTCACTCTGGATTCATCCTGCTTGATTAAAGTCGACACTTTTCCTTTACTTCATCTTTTCCCCCATTGTATTCAGTCTAGACGTGTAATTTACATACAGTGCAGTGAACCACAATTCTGCTGTGGTAAAGATGAATAAGGACGGGAAGTGTCAAGTGGTTTTATATCAAGGACACCCAAATAGGTGCTGCTTTAATGTGATGTAATTTAAAAGGAAAGCCTTTTGGTCAACTTAACCCAATCTGAGGTTTTTTGTCCTAATAGATTTGAATGTTATGTGGCATTTAATGGCATTACATCAGGGGGAGGAGTGGAATCTATGAGGAAAGTATGCGATCACTTTCATTACAGATTAATGTGGCGCGAATACTTTATCAATTAATCAGTTATTTGCTTGGTCTATGAAATGACAGAAAATAATAAACATAAATGCCCATCACAAGTTCCCAGAGCCCAAAGCGACGTCTTCATCAGTTCTAAACCCAAAGATATTCAGCCTTTATTATATAAGACAATGAAAAGCAGGAAATCTTCACACTGGAGGAGTGGAAACTAGCAAATATTTGGTATTTCTTCTTGAAATATGACTTAAATGGTTCATCAATTATCAGAATTGTTGCTGATTAATTTCCGGTCCATCTACTAATCAAATAATTGACTAATTGTTTCAGCTGTATTATCTTTTACTAAATATTGGTGTCCAAATCTTAGCATCTGCATTACATTTGTACAGGTCTAACGTTTTCTCTTTTGATGCATTATCTCGTGTTATCCTCTCTCCTGCTCCTTCAGGTGCCTGCGAACACAGACAGCGTGATGTGTTTCGGGCCCCTCGTTCCCGACGGTTACGCCATTTGCTACAACCCCCAGGCCGACCACGTCCACTTCTCCATCACCGCCTTCAACTGCTGCGAGGAGACGCATGCAGAGACACTAGCGCTCACCCTGAAGGACACCTTGTGTCAGCTGCAGGAGCTACTGCAGCCTACTGTGTAGAGCCGCTCCCGTCAGCATAAACCCACTCTTCTACAGCGGGACAAAAAACGACTTTTGTAGGAGTCTTGATGAGGCTTGTTTTTGACATGGATGTTTTCCTGCGCACGCTTCACTTCAGCGGTTGAATCTGAGACAGTATTGAAGACTAAACATAATGTCTCTGAGATGCTTTTGATGAAGCAATAAATCACTTTCCTTTTCTAGCAAGAGCTGAGCGAGCAAGCTGCATTATGGTTGCTACAACAGATGCACGTGGAGGCATCCAATGCTACAATATATCTGGGTGAAAGCAAAACAGTTAAAGCCAGTCTGACACTCCATCATTAATCAGAACAAGCCAAAAACACGTTTGAACTGACTGCACTCCTTTCACGAGTCATGAGATGACCAGCAGCTTCTAATTGAGAATAAACATGTTTCATGTTGCACTGCCATCAGAGTTAATTCACAAGTGTTTATGGAAACCACTGATTTTGTAGGTTAACAAGTGTGGTTGTGAATGGTGACAGTGCATTTATGTATTTACTGTATTTTGAGATGAGGGCGTGTTCTGCTTTCAACATGCAGGACTGGTTAATAAAGCCTGTTATCACATGATCCCACGTTTAAATGCTGTGTGTGTGTGTGTGTGTGTGTATGAGAGAGAGAGAGAGTATGACAGCGCAGAAATTAGTTTGTTTTGCAGAAATCGGCTATGCAGTAAATCACAAGATGTCTCGCTCACCTCACAGTGTTTTCTACAACAGCTATGTGACCCAGGGCAGGACTACCAACCAGAACCCTAGACCCTCAGGGGCCCCGATGGCCACATATCCATTGTGGCAGTTTGTCTGTGGTGATTTGATTCATTGAAAATTTGTATGGGAATATGCACCACCAAAGACATTTAAAAATAGTGTAAATAGCTATGAATAATAAGTGACTGGATAAAAAAAAGAAACATCCGAATAACATTTCTCACTTTCCGTTATTACGTTATTATTACACAATGTATATAACGTATGTAAGGACTTATATATAACATATAGCATATATACAATAACGGGACTTTTGTGTGTGTGTCCGTGCTGCTGATTGGACGAGCTGAAACCGGAAATTACGTCAGCAGCGGCCACATCAATTTTAATTTAAAACCGGAACAAACAAAAGAAACCAAAGCAAAGCTCAGCAGATGTGCTCTGTGTTTTCGTGGAAGTGTTATCAAACAATAAACACACCGTTTGTGTGTTAAATTATTTTTATTTTATTTAAGGGACACTGACGAGCTGACTCCAGCTCTTCTGTTCCGCAGCTTGGAAAAAGAAATGGAGACGAAGATGACAGCACATTAGCCAAACATTACGATTTAATGTTTTCATTTTATTTTACGAGCTATCTCTTTTATTTAGAAAACCTTTAAGGGTTTTTTGTTTTTTTTTAGCTTTTTTTTAAAGTTATAATGAAGGGCTCCCATTCTGTCGTGTCAGGCTCCAGAAGGAGGAGGTGGAGCAGCGGGGCGGCCGGGCTGCTGTATCCGCTGCTCGGTGCGTGTCTCTGGGCTGCGGTGGTCGGGTACAAGCCGGTGATCATAGTGCACGGTTTGTTCGACAGCTCAGGGGATTTTAAAAACTTACAGCGGTTCATTAACGAGGTGAGTGGTCGGAATAAAGAGGGACTGGTTCAGTGTGGTTGTTGTGTAGATGTTTAGGGTATGCATTTTGTTTATCAGGGGTTGACCTTATACAGTATATACTGCAGGCCTTACAGCTTGTATAACCAGATGTCATCAGCTAAACGTGGACCTCCACTATGCAACATGTACTGTGCCACATTAGTCAGCTTTTATCATAATGGTAGAGAGAGAAGATTGTCTTGTAATGGAAATTAAATTAGTTTTCTGCCTTATTCCTGCAGCAACACGAGAGGAAATTGAGTGATTAGCACTGTAATGTAGGTTAATGCACCTAAAAGTATTATTATAGAGTTGTAAATGTGTTATTTTTGTTTAATATAACCTGTAGCTTGTACTGCAATATTCTATTATTTTCTCCATAATTTGCATATGGAAATTTCCAAACTATCTTGAGCCAATCTGGACTTTTGTGTTACATTAAATCTGTGAGAATTGAATGAGAGATTTTTGTGTGTGCTGCAAAAGGTTTTATTCAGTAAAGTTGTCAGTAGAGTTCATAATGCACATAGAAACGTGCCCTTTCCTGCTTTTCTTCTTGAATCCTCCAAACCCCTCACAGACCCCTTGAAACAGACAAAGATTGAGTTGGTTTGAGTAACCTGAGTTGAAGATGTGGTGATGTTGCAAAAGGGAAGTTTTTTTGTGGGGACTCTGATGAGGTTAAACCAAGATTAAGTTCCTCTTTTTCACCTCTGTTGTATTAGAAAGCTTAAGACTGAAACCAGACTACATATATTTCTAGAGGAAAAGAAAAAATCGAAAGCGGAAATTCAGACCACGTTCTCTCTGCTTCAGTTAGTCTGTGCTCCTGCTGTCTTACCAAACAGCCTGATGAATTATCAGTATTTAAAGCACATCCTGATCAATTAATAGCCAAAAATCCCCATGGACCTTTGGTAGCACAGTGCTTTAGTGCTGAGGTTAGCGTGTTGTTTCTTGTAGCTGTTTAACGCTTCATGCAACAATATGAGGAATTATTTAGACGCAGTCCCTCCCTACACGCCCAGTACACCCTGTTTATGAAGTGAACTCATCTTCTTCTCCCTCCTGCAGTCTCATCCTGGAACAAATGTGACCGTCATCGACTTGTTCGACAGAAGTGCCAGCCTGCAGCCCATGTGGAAGCAGGTGGAGGGATTCAAGGCAGCTATTTACCCAATAATGCAAAACGCAGCAGATGGGGTCCACTTTATCTGCTACTCTCAAGGTCTGTGAGTGCATTTGTGCAAAGTGAAGTAGAGACATAAATGTGGTATTTGTTTAAGATTATAAAACAGTCTGGGTATGTGTCTTTAGTTACAGTGTCAATCTGACCTCAGAGTGACACTGTATTCTGTAAATTGTAAATATTTCATGCCTATATTTAAAAGATGGGGCTTTAAAAGACTCACTGTTTGATGTTTTAGTCGCTTGATAGATTTTTGTTGTGACTGTTGAGATTTCTGCTTCAGGCAGAAGTTGGAAATTCCCAGCCAGCAGCTCGTAATTCAAACCGCTAAATGTTCCAGTTAGTAAAAACCAGGGGAAGAAAATACATATGCCGATGAGATTTTTTTTGCCCAACATACATGTAAATTACTCACTATCGATAATCGATTAATCATGTAAGCAATCTTTTCAAGCAAAAATGCCAAATATTTCCTAATTCCAGCTTCTGAATTGTGAGGATTTTCTTTGTCTTATGTGATAGTTAATCGAATATAACTCACCCATTCCCAAGAGAAATAAGCAGGTAAAAAGACTGATGAAAAAATATTTGTTGTTGACATTATCACAGGTGGGCTGGTTTGCAGAGGAATCCTCTCCACGCTGTCTGACCACAACGTCCAGTCTTTCATCTCTCTGTCGTCGCCTCAGGCCGGGCAGTATGGAGGTGGGTTCAACCTCAAACACACGATTATGTTTAAAGCAGCTATAATCGATTATATAACAGTGTGTCAAATGATCATGTGGAAAAACCTGTGGCAATGTGAAAGGGATCGCTAGTAGTGATGAACCTACAGACAATTATCACCTGAATCTGCAGCTCTCCTCGGCTTTACGGAGCTTTATAGTGAGTTTCAGCTCATTGCTGTCCAGACGCAACTTTGCTGTTTTGGTTCTCTCACATAGTAAAGTGTCAAAGCTCTAAAAACAAGTGATGGGCAGATGAAGCCTTATGAAGCTTTGGGGCTTGTTTTCTATTTGTGCTGAAAAAAGATTAGAAGCTTCAGGGCTTCACACTCAGCAGCACAGTGAAATCTTGTGGCTTATAAAACCTGTCGCCAGATATTGCCCTCAGGAGTTGGCAGAGACCAAAAACAGAGCTAAAAGAGAGTGTATGTTGGATGTAATTTCATCAGGTGGTAGGAAACACAACTGCAAATGAATGATAATCTTGTTCCATATCTGCTGGATGTGTAAATAAGCAACTGTTTGCTAACAAGTTCACCTTATCAACTTAAAAAGGTGATGACGTGTCAATGCTGTTTCTTGTTTCTGCTGCCCACAAGTGGCCAAAAAACTCAGGTATTGCAGGTTTAACATGTTAAGGACAAACTCTCAAGCTTGTTCTTCATCCTGTTTTATCTCAGACACGGACTACTTGAAGTACCTCTTCCCACAGTTTGTGAAGTCCAACCTCTACCACCTCTGCTACACTGCAGTAGGTCAGAGGATATCCATCTGCAACTACTGGAATGGTGAGACTCCAAGAATAATTTTCTCTTACAGTTGACACACAGAAGTCACAACATTCAATTATATTCCTTAACCTGTCAAACCTGAAAGTTCAGATATTCATTGTGCTGTTTTCTTAAAGATTATGTCAGATTCAAAGAGATTTAGTATAAGGGTGTGTCCCAGATTGCTTAACTACCAAGAAGCTTCATAAACAAGTGTTTTGACATGCTGGTTGTTTGTCCTCTCTTCCTCCTCCTCCTCCTCCTCCTCCTCCTCCTCCTCCTTCTCCTTCTCCTTCTCCTCCAGACCCCCACCACAGAGACATATATGTGAACAGCAGCGATTATTTGGCTCTGCTCAACAGTGAGAGACACAATCCAAATTCAACAGGTCAGCACGTTCTTTGTGGATAAAACTCATCCATAAGTTGAATGAATGTAACTATCAGTGGGTGGGCATTTATCTTTATGCAACAGTGACCAATTTTGATGTCATTCATAAATAACAATGTCCTATCAACTGCTAAACTCCTAAAAATGCATTTTGTTTTGTTTAGTCATGTGTAGTACAAATTCACTTTTCACAAATGCAAACAGACTATTTACAGTAAAGTACAGGTGTACCTAATAAAGTGGCCACTGTGTGTAAATTCAGTATGTTTTATGTCTCAATCTCAGAGTGGAAGAAGAACTTCCTCAAAATCAAAAAGCTGGTGTTGATCGGAGGACCAGACGATGGAGTCATCACTCCATGGCAGTCGAGGTGAGTTCGTCCTCTGTCTTCTGTCTTTTGATGTGACGTGTGATTTCATGTAATAATCTGTCTTATAGACAAAACTTTGAAACATTGCACATGTGATTTTGTTGGCAAATGTGCAGTCAGCGCAGGATTAATATTTAGAACCTTTTGCACTTTGATAGTGAAAGTCGGGTGTCGTCTTATGCACACACTCTGAATATTATTCATGCACTTCTGAACCCCTGATGGAAGCCAAAACACTTCAGTTGTTGAGTCTTTCTTTTTTTCAGTTTACTTTGATTCATACACTCGTATTGAACTACAAGGTTGCAACAGTTTTCTCCTTTTTATATTTATTTTTACAGCTTTAATGTGTCTTCTACAAAAGTCTTTGTTTCCAGTGTCATGAAACACTTAGTTCACGCATTACTCGGCTTTGCAAGGTTTTCTTTTTTAGGCTGTGGATGATCAGATGACTCTCATGTGATGCTCACACATTAAACCCCTCTCTCTCTCATGATTTGTAGCCAGTTTGGATTTTATGACGACAACGAGACCGTGGTTGAGATGCAGCACCAAGATGTGAGTGAAAATCACAGACACACATACACAACACTGTTTTTAGTTTATTTTAATGTCTTTTGTGATCATTACAAATACTTTTATTTTAGATTATTTTCATCTATAGTTTATTATTTATGTGTCATGCACACGCCCACATGGACTTCTAAGACACCAAAAATACCCTTGCAGTGGCTTTATCAGACAAGCACAGAACTTCTTACATAAAATGTTACATTGCAAACAAATAACTTTATCTTCTGTCCCACTTTTACAATATAAAATCTGCCAAAAAAAAGCTTAACTGCCTCAAACACAACTCAAGGAAGAAATCATCAGAAATGAAGGACATTATACTGAAAAGTGCAGCCCTTAAATCATCAAATAAGTGTAGCGCGTCATTCTTCAGTTATGTATTGCCTTGGGATAATGTACCCAGTTTGAAAATGTAAAAACAGTGAGACTTTAGATGAATTTCGAAGAATACACCCTAAATCATATTCTTCTTTTCCTGTTTCAGATGTATTTAAGAGATGTTTTCGGTCTGAAGACGCTGGCGGCTCGTGGAGATCTGATCATCTGTTCGGTTCCCGGCGTCGAACACGTGTTTTGGCACTCGAATGAGACCGTGTTCCACATGTGCATGGAGAAGTGGCTCGTGTAGAACAAAACTCTTTTACAGCGCATGCACACATACACACACACAGATACACACCTTGCAGTTTTATAAGCTCTTCCACCATATATGAAACTCTGCCTCTACAACCACTGTAAACACTCACAAACATTTGTGAGTGTACTCTTAAGGATGTAATCTTTTTTTGGATTACAGTTCTTAGAAATCACTTGGTAATCAAACGGTGTTGCCAGTGTTTGGTTTTCCTTGTACTTTCTCTTGGTGAGGTTTGTGCTTCTGTAGATACATTTTGTTCTTTTATGCTCATCCTAGTAACTACTGTTACTTTAAAAGGAATAGTTATTTGCTTTCTTGCGGAGAGTTAGATAAGGAGACTGATAACCACTCTCATGTCTGTACAGTGTAGGTGAAGCTACAGCCGCAGATGGTTAGCTTAACTTAGCATAAAGACTGAGGGAAACAGTTAGCCTTGCTCTGTCCAAAGCTAACATAATCCACCTACCAGCACCTCTAAAGTTCACTAATTAACACATTATATGTTGTTTGTTTAAACTGTACAAAAACTGAAGTGTAAAAACAACAATTCATGGTTTTACAGGAGGTAATTATCCGGACGATTTCTTGGACTGATGCAGTTACTTCCTGTCACTGTGAGGTTGCTAGGCAACCAGTGGAGACTCCAGGAAGCTACTGCTCCTCCCGGCCAAGAAATAAAACACTGTAAAACCACAAAGTGTCATCTTTACACTCCCAGTTTTTGTACAGATTAAACAAACAGGATAAAACGTGTAAATCAGTGAGCTTTAGAGGTGCTTTTTTGGTGGATTATGTTACGTTTGGACACAGCCAGGCCAGCTGTTTCTCCCTGTTTCCAATCTTTTTGTTAAGCTAAGATAACCGGCTGCTGACTGTAGGTTCATATTTATCGTACGGACACAAGAGTGTTTTTTTTTGTTTTCTAACTATCAACAAGAAAGTGAAAAAGCATATATGTCAAAATGTCAAACCTTTAATTATCTATTTTAAACCGTGCTGCTGCTGTCAGACAAATCCAGCACAATACTGTCTGAGTGCTGAAGGTATTTTCTCAGAAAATAAATATAAGGCACAAACTGTCGGAAGCAACAAATATAAAGGCTTCTGTAAACTTCGCAAAGGTTGAACTACTATTTTGTTACTGCAGTCTGCAACGGTGAAGCAAGCCAGACATTAAAGGAGCGCTCCAGCAATTTAGTATTGCATTTTCATGTCCAGGCATACTAGTCCCTCATGACTGCTTTTCATGCGCAAAAATTGGTGGAATGCCCCTTTAATTTGTATGAAAACATTGTTTATGACTTTGAAATACAGAGCCCACATACATACAGTATATATCCATGTGTGTGTCTGTGTGTGTTTGGTCACACATACCTCAAAACACCACACAACACAACACAACAGTGCCTGAGCGACGTTCTGTCATCTTGTCTACATGTACAGACTCACTGCCCCGCTCATCTTACGAAGCAGTAATTTATATATTTTTATCCTTCCATTTTTAACCCTGGTGGGAACGTGTTTTTCTGTTTTTTGTAGTGTGCACATATGATCATGAGTATCATGTTTATCATCATTATCATGCAGTGCTTTGGAGCTTTAGTACATTGAGCCTTAAATTTTCCCCTCATGCCTCAGTGTTTCATGTCCCCATACCAAAGTGCTATGACACACTGCCTTTAGTGATGGTGCTAAAAAGAATAACGATAGGGAAGGGTGGAGACTGATGTAGAGTGTCCGGAGAGTGGCAGTGCTATATTAGTGTTTACTTGTCCACCAGACTATTGCACGTGGCAGTCTTTACCTCCCATCGCATTTAGATATCTCAGGCGTTTGAGCAACCTTCTAGTTTGTCTGTCTCTGTCTGAAAAGGGATTCATTTCTGTTAACTGTTTGCATTTTGTTGGATGTTTATTTCTGCCTGTTGTACTTACAGATGTTACTCAAAAGACGAAGAATGGAAATACTGTATATATTGTGTGATAAACCAAGAAGTGAATTACTATTTGAATGAGTAAAGTATGCATTGCACAATATTTAGCTGGATAAAGAGAAGGGAAATGATGAAGATGGGATGATTTAACAGTTTTAAAGTTGTTAAAGTTGCAGTATTATTTTAATATTGTTGCATCCTTTGTTTTATGTATGCTTGTACAAATTAATTGCATAAGATATGGATTTAAGGGATGTTCTCTCTGTTCAGTTTTCTTGCTTTACCAACAGTAAATGTGGATTTGGACACTTTTTTAAAACTCAAACAGAAGCTACTATTTTGACACTGTCCTACAATTTCTACAGTATTTGGTCTGCAAATGAAATGTGTCAAATATTGTCAAATCCTCGATTAAAGACAGTTTTGAACGTGTCTTTTTGTCTTAATTTATTACAACATGTCCTTGTCCCGTCAGTTCAGTAAACACATGCCAACTCAAAAAATTAAACAATCAAGCACATTAAAGTAATTAAACATCCTAACTGGAAATGACCACTCATTTATCACAAATGTGAATCAGCATATGGCTAAAAGGAGGAAGACACGTCAATACAAAAATCCATCAGAAGAAACAGAAACAGTTCATTATAGTTCTGATTTTATTTATTAATTTTAGTCATATATGTTTCATTTTTTTATATACTTACTACTTAATCCTCTCAAGGCCATGTTTTATTCTTAATAAATATACTGTATATTCAATTTAATTGAGTCTTTATTTTTCTTATTTCAACGTATACGTATGTAATGTTTTTGTTATAGTTGGATTGTTGTTGTTTATATTTGTAATTGATACAAATTTAATTCAGATGTACACTCATTTGCTGTTAGTGCTATGTTTATGGCAAGTTTGTTTTCCAACTGTAAAATACTGGTACATACTATATAATTAACTTAATCTAAGGGATACTTATCAAAAGTTTAAAAAAAAGTTAATTATTTCATGTGTTTATAGTACAAAATTAATATCTTACAATATATAGTTTTAGTTTTCTGATTTATAAAAACTCAAATATCCATATCAGGCTCTGCTTATCATTTTTGTCATGAATAGGTGTTACATTTATGCTGGGTGCCTTCTTTCAAAATCACTGTTTTGATTAATGGGAAAGTGAAAAGGTGAAATGTAATATTACAGCCTAGCTAATAAATAAATCAATAAATGCTTTCTTTCTTCAACAGCAAATTATATAAATATATAAACTTATGCTCCGCTTGTTCAGCCTCACTACACTTAGAAACTTTTATTTTTAAAAATGATGGCCAATTTAAGTCCTAAAGCGTGAGAGCCATTTACAAGAAAACTACAATTCCCTATATGCCTTGCGCACCGGAAGGAACCAACCAGCTCACCGGATATCAGGACGCGGCGCCCCGAAAAGGCCCTTTTCCGTCTCAGAGAAGTGTGGTACAGAACGGCAGACACAAGTGAGTGAAAAATTCACCTTTTGCTCGCTTCATATATCTTGAAAAAGATTATTCTCGGATAAACAGGAGCGTTAGTGACTCCCGTTGTCCGAGAAATAAGAGGAAAATACCCCAGTTTTGCCGTAATGATGTTTTATTTGCACTAAGTGTTACCCTACGAGCACAACGGCGCTGAGCGTTAGCATGTGGCTAGCTTGTTAGCACATGTGGATGCGGCATGTTGATTAGCCACCTCGATAGATCTCACGCTCACTACTCCATTTCACCAAATGTTGCGCTCGTTTACTCACTATTGCCACGTTTTTCCACAGTAGAAAACACCACCACTGTTTTATTCATGTAAAATGTCGCAATTTTCAGACGTCCGCTAGCTTGTCAGTAGACATCGCTAAGTTAGCTAACGTTACGTTAACTTTGGAGAAGCGGGCTTCAACTCGGGCCCTACTGTGAAAGTGTGGTTCTGTTTTATCCTATCATCTGACCTTACAGCTAACTGTTAGTAATAGTAGTAGTAGTAGTAGTAGCGTGCCAAGGA
Organism: Macquaria ambigua; assembly: GCA_008360985.2. Lineage (NCBI taxonomy): Eukaryota > Metazoa > Chordata > Actinopteri > Centrarchiformes > Percichthyidae > Macquaria > Macquaria ambigua. Next base: position 178,865 of record VMKM01000274.1, on the reverse strand, counting down.
AAAAATATTTAGGTATTGTCTGCATCATGGCGTCTATGTAACGTCGGGTAGGTTAGCTTGAAAACGGGTAGAGCTGGGCGATGTAGCTAAGATATCGGTCTCAATCAGTCTAAGTGTTAAATGGGATTAATGCGATTTATCATATTGCTGATTTACCGCGGTTTTAAATTGATCCAGAACTGATTCAATATGTGGCAGTGCCAGGTGACAAGGACGGATCCAGTTTGCTATATATTGTGATCAATATCAGCCGGACAACTAACCAGTTTGTGCCTCATGTATTAACAGTAGACAACCTGATGTGACGTGAAGGATAAAGTTTCATGTCAGCACTGTTTTTAAAAACGTAAATGTTTAGGGGGAAACTGAGGTGCACACGACTATATTGTGTGTTTCTTAAATTTGCGTTTCCTTGGCTAAAATTGACCACCTGCTTATTTTTTTTAATCCTCAGTGACTGAGTGGGAGACTGCCCCAGCCGTGGCTGAGACCCCAGAGATCAAGCTCTTTGGCAAGTGGAGCACTGATGATGTCCAGATCAATGACATCTCCCTGCAGGTAAGCTGGAAAAGAGTATTGTGTGAACTGTGTTTCATAAAGTTCTCTTTATCAATGTAAAGTGAGGCTAGAGTCACGCCTGAACACTGACCTGTTGTCCTGGTGTGCTAGAGTGCTCGCAGAAGAAAATGTCTTTGCTTATTCATTGGCTGTAGTCTGTTGTGGCCCAGTCAATCACCAACTCAGACACACTAAAGCTTCATACATACTGTACGTCAACAGTGCTGTGTTCAAATCTGTATGAACTATGATGCTTAAATCACTCCCTGTGCACTTTAGGATTACATTGCTGTGAAAGAGAAGTACGCCAAGTACCTGCCACACTCTGGAGGACGTTATGCCGCCAAGCGTTTCCGTAAGGCCCAGTGCCCCATCGTGGAGCGTCTGACCAACTCCATGATGATGCACGGCCGCAACAACGGCAAGAAGCTGATGACTGTGCGCATCGTCAAGCACGCCTTCGAGATCATCCACCTGCTGACTGGAGAGGTATGTGCCACTAACTTTCACAACAATTGTCGACTCTTGTTTAGTGTGACTTATAATACTGCCCAGCATGTGCAGCATGATTTAAGATGGGTATTTGGAAGGCAGCAATCAAACCATAAACTACAGCAAAGGGTGAAATGTGATACTGGATTAACAGTCTTCAGATGATACTATTGGACAGGTTACACGAGAGGTTCATTGGTTGTTGGGTTTATTTTGCCTATTTACACAGAAAAAAACCAAGAATCTCAAAGGAGCAGTGGTATTAATTGATTTTCATCTAGTTTGAAGTCCCCACCGATCCAATAGTTGTTAGCCCTGCTCTAAAGACACTTCACAGCAGATTACAGTAAACGGGGTGCCCTTGTGTTGGAGAGAACTCAGATTATGCTTCCGCTAATTGAACTTGAAAAATACAAATGAGCTGTTAATTATGCCACAGACACCATCAAAGTAACTAAATACAGACTACAGTTATTTTACTGTGAATTATATTTTTGAATGATCTTTCACTTGAATTTCTGTTAAGATGTGTAAGTAAAAGACTTGCTCTAGTCATAGTGCACATTACAGAAATTACTGTTTGGAGTGAGACCCAAAATACAGTAGAGCCCAGAGCATTACTTAAAAATATTAGTTGGCAAAACACAACATTAATTAGATTACCAGCACTTTGTCAGGTTTCAGTAGGTGTCCAGTGTCATGGATGTCTTTCTTGATATGTTACCACATGTTATGCATTGATTGAAATTTCTTACCATTCTAAATTTTGTTCCCAGAACCCCCTGCAGGTCTTGGTGAACGCCATCATCAACAGTGGACCCCGTGAGGACTCCACCCGTATTGGTCGTGCCGGTACCGTCAGGAGGCAGGCTGTGGACGTGTCGCCCCTCCGCAGAGTCAACCAGGTAACCACACTCATTTACATTAATAACAGTTGTTTTCCATTCTGGGTCTTTCTCAAAGGCTTGGGTAATATTTACTTCAATATGTAGCGTTACAACAAAATCTAGGGTTCGTACAAAGTCTTGCAAGTTTGGAATATGCTTGAATTAGAATATACTCCTTGAAAAATGCTTGATTTTCAGCATAATCTGGTGTTTCATTCAGTCACTCATGTAAACAAAAAAAGCATTTAATATTTGAAATGAAACGATCCCGTCGTCATATTTGTTGTCTCCTGGTGTTGAAATTTTTGGTTTAGGTACCTTGAAAGTGCTTAAATTTTACTCTTAAAAAGCCATACAAACCCTGAAAAGCAGATCAAACAATGGTGGTGTGCTTTCACATTCAAATTCATTCAGATTAGCTGTAAATTGTGCCCATTGTAAGTGCAAGTGAGAGGAAGAACTTAATTAGCTTAATTTTAGGTTGCAGTTATTTTTTTTTTTTTTTACAATTTCTGTAAAGGGCTTTGTAGAAATTTGTTTTTTTCACCATTAAATATTCCTGCAATCTTTTTTTTTTTTTTTCTCTGAAAGCTGCTTTATCTTCGTGAGGTGAAATACTTGTTTGTATTTGATGCATTAAGCGAGGCTAGAGTCACGCCTGGATACTGCCCATTGTCCTGGTGTGCTAGAGTGCTCGCAGAGGAAATATCTTTGCTTATTCATTGGCTGTAGTCTGTTGTGGCCCAGTCAATCACCAACTCAGATACATTACGCTACCGGCCGGTGTTTTTTCCACCAAAGTTAATTTGTCAGCCTGTCTCACCCGCTCATGTCCTGCTCTCTCTCTCTCTCGTCTTGTAGGCCATCTGGCTGCTGTGCACTGGAGCAAGAGAAGCTGCTTTTAGGAACATCAAGACCATCGCAGAGTGCCTGGCTGATGAGCTGATCAATGCAGCTAAGGTAAGTTTACCCACTTAAAGCCATGACCATTCTGATTCAAAATGCAATGTAGAATAAGTAGCACAGATAACTCAATACTATTACTGCACCTTCCTGGTGCTTTCATGTACGGCCCTTGTCAGTGGTCAGAGATGAAACATGACCTGTGATTTATGGTGGTGAGAACACAATGTATGGTGAGGTTTATTATAAAATTGAATTTCTCCTCCTTACAGGGTTCATCTAACTCCTACGCCATCAAGAAGAAGGACGAGTTGGAGAGAGTTGCCAAGTCCAACCGTTAAACATGTTTGCTTTCTAACAAAACAAATAAATTTGAAGAAATACGCAATTGTTTGGATTCTTTCAACAATGAACAGGACGACTGCTGACTAAGTTGTCAGTCGAATTTTATTGGCATCACTACACTTGCTACAAATTCATACATAAAGCTAAAACATTTAAAAATTCTGCATTTCTATTCTTGGCAGCTACAATTGAGACAGTAAAACTTAGGTTGGTACCTCTTTCAATACTCTTCAAATTTTTTATTATTACACAAAAGTTATACACTAACAAATCTGCAGACATGAATTTGGGTACCACAGGGTCTCTGCAGGTCTTAAAAAGCACTGAATTCAGTTTCCTCTTAAAAAGACCTTTTAGATGGTATTTAATTAACAAGTCTTGAATGTTTTTCTCTTGCCTGCCATAAGTTGTAGTATTAGTTATAATGGGCAAGTGTCAATTTTAGACTTAAATGAGAATTTGAAGTTTTGATTAATCCATTAATTTCATGACGCTTATCCAGGTCAAAATCACATTAAATTAAAAATTAAGACTGCTGCTGGAAAAACTGATAATTGTAGGCCATATCCCTACTGGTATTAAATTGTATTCTATGTGGTATTTAAAAAAATCTGTTTCAGCGTCTTTACTGTGTTTTTACATTTCTCTCAATTTCGGAAAAAGTGGTGTTCACAAGTTAAAACCGTGTGAAGCTACAGCTGAATTTAGTGGTTTCAAGGACAGAGTTTTGTGAGGAAATCAGTGTGCTGCACTGTTGAATCAGCAGGGGGGGCAGCGGTGCCAACAATCAGCTTGTCTGTTAGCAGATGTTACAGTTGGATCATATTCTCATACAGATGCTGTGCATCAGTGATTTCCCCCTAGCAATAAATAGACAAGAATTTCAATCTGATGTGGCCGCCCCTTCACCCCACCATGAACATGTGCAGGAAAATGCTAACGTACAGATGTGTTTTCAGAAATACGTGTGCTTTCTGTTGATGAGGAGGCAGAGCGAGGACAGAGACGCTCCCAGCTTGGAGGCCTCGCTGCAGGCCGTAGGCAGGAGGGTGTAGTCCTGTAGCTTCTGGAAGGCCTGCAGGGAGGACAGAGGAAAGAACTTACTCATCCAGACAGGCTCATTATGACGGGCACAGACTGTACTGGATACACTCAAAGGAAGAAGTTACTGGCTAATAAAAGACGGAAAAACTGCTTCACTGGCTGGAATTTACAACAGAATGACATAAATAACTTGCAGCTGACAGTGGCTTTAATAAAATCACTTCATGACTTTAGTTAATTTAGACTGAATGTTTGATTTTCTCTGACATCTAAAACTGAGTATCAGTCACCAAGTTAGAGTTAAATGGAGAGAAACTAACAATACAAAGAGCTAAAACTGTTCTCGACTTTTTAAAAGCATCAGGAAAATAAGAATCATCTCATCTCCAGGCTTTCCATTACCTAATATAATCATGTAAACAACTAGAGATTCACATCTACCCTGTAAATAAAATTATGCCAATATTGGGTTTGCAGTGGTGGAAAGTAACAAGTACATTTACTCAAATACAGTACTTAAGTACACATTTTGAGGTACTTGAGTGTTTTCTTTTCGTGCCAATTTATACTTTTTACTCCACTACATTTATTTGACAGCTTTAGTTACTTTACAGATTAAGCTTTTTACATACAAAACATATGAAGAGTTTATAAAATATGATGCTTTATCAATTTAATGCAATTCTTTCAATAATGAATAATTTTGAGGTTTGGATGAATCAATGACTCTTGCCTGATAACTCATAACAGTAGAACACAGCTACTTTTACCGAATATGAGTTTATTATTTTACATCAAATTGGCTTAATTCTGATATACAGTACAGCTATATTGGAAAATATACTTACGCTCAATATTCTGAAGCAAAAAAACAAACATTTTCAAGATATCTAAACTTTTGTCCTCCCACCTACTCGAATTTCTAACAAGTCAACAATGGAGAACGGTGCTGTGAGCGAGAGAATGGCTTCAGCTTTTGGACCCAGAAAGGCAATAAACACATCACAGCACAATAGTTTGTATTGTGACATGTAACAAGACATTTTCTGTTAAGATTTCTGTTGAGAGAGACCATCATCATAGGAAACAAGGTCTATTGATCTTCTTTTACACTGTTAATGGGCCTATCACAGTCTCTCTGTTTCTACTGATGAGTGATAAAGTTGATAAAGGTCAGAAATAACTGCTTTAAAGAAAATGACCTGATTATATTATCAGGGTTATCTTGGATTGGACTTCAAGTCTTTCTAGTCTAATCATGGTAGGCATCACAGTGGCTGCTAGGACAATACTTAAACACCCCAATTTAAAGAACGGACAAACACCATGATAAAAACGGCTTCATGTGAGTTTATGCTTAACAGGATGAATAACAGAAACAAGAGTAAGGCACCAGTTTCTGATCTTTTTTGGACTTATATCACACTGACTGTAAAGCCTGTAGTATGAATGTTGTCTCCTGATAGTACTCAGTATTATCATATGTTGTATGGATATTCTTTCTAGTCATGTTATTATTATAATAATCAGTATGTCTCTTATACTATTGATTTTATTCGTTAAGTATTTTTTGTTTTTGTTTCTTATGCCACTGCTGTTACATGTATTGTAAGCAACAAGGAATGTCTCACAATGTGAAACTGGGGGGTAAAGCTTAACCTATGCTCGGGACTAAAGGTCAGGATATCTTGACCTCTGCAGCTTCGTCTCCTGCGAGTCCCCCAACTTTAGGGTAGCGCAATATTAACTTCCCTAAGACAAAACAAAACAATGCTGCCATAATCCTTTACTTTAATAAAGATGAGGCTCTTTTTGAAACTGAAGCCTGCAATAACAAACAAACAAGATCCCCAGCTGTACTCACAGAGACGCTGTCGGGACATTCCTCTGCAGGCCGGTGGAGCAGGAAGTCCCGATTAGACGGACCTTTGATGTAGACGCAGTTTGCTGCCGATTCCTCTGAAACAGTGAGCACGTCGTAGTGGTGATCAGTCAGCTGTTCCATCATCTGGAGACAAACGCACACTTAATATTGCTGTGCACCGCCCTGACTGCTCCACACACACACACACATATTGCAGCTGACCACTCCCAGCATTACACACAGACTTAAAGGCAACATTAGTGACCTCAGCAGTTAGGAAGTATATGATGTGTGCAGTTCACGTAAGGACAGAGAGAAGGGAAACACTAACACATGCACACAGAGTGAAAATGTGTGTGTAGGGTAGATAATTAGGCCAATATTCACCGGTAAGAGATGTTGGGGCCTGGCTAATACAAGATTTTCTAATACTCAAGAGAAGGAAACGGTCAGTATTTTATTTAACTGCATATCATTTTCAATATACGACCACATTATCTCATTAAATCACCCTCAAGACCAAATCTTCATCCAGAATTCACTGAGATTTTGTTTGGAATTGTACTTTATTCTTCGTCACTTATGAGGCTTTTGAACATTTTAAAGGAACACATTGGCTGCAGCAAAATGGAACTGCAACATCTGCATAGAGACTGAGCACAGTCGTTTGAGGTTGAAGGAATTGTTTGACATTTGGGGAAAGAAAGCGAATAAGCACATTCCCCAAAATGTTGGTCTATTCCTTTAAAGATAATGTTTAGTATTTTATATTTATTTTAAGAAATCTGGGGGGGACACGACATGCATACACAAACATTTACTGTAAACACGCGCACTTACCCGGAGTGTCTTCTTGGCCCCGTCACTGTTGCCGATGATGATTGCGTCTGGACCCCCCATGGAGCAGATGTTTTTCAGTCGGGCTCCACCACAGACAGGGACGGTGGACACCGCAAAGTCCTGAACAGATGGAGGTTAAAAGGTTTAATTCACACACTGCCCCTTCAAACGAGACATGTTCCCTCGTCTAGTTTTGCGGTATCAAACATCCAATAGCTGTTGAAAACATTTCACTCAAACACCACAAATGTCAACCTCATGGTGGCACTAGAGGAAAAGACAGGGGATCACCAAAGTCAGCAGGATTCATCCTCTGGGCACCATGAATAGTTGTATCAAATTTCATGGCGATCCATCCTATTGTTGTTGAGATATTTCAGTCTGGACCAAAGTGGTGGACTAACAGACCAATGCCTGGCTAAAAATATTACATTTTTAACCAAACTGAGGTTGCACTATGAAGGCATCTCTCTTAGCCTCTCTCTTTGGCCACAGTGTTATTAATACAATGACAAATACGTGGCTATAAATATGCAAGAAGCACTTGTAAAATATTGTATTGAATGACAACTGAAAAGCGTGCAAAATGCTGGTGTAACAATTCTGAAACACGATACAGAGGATGTCTGAGTAAATGGTATGCTGGTCTTCCTCTTTCATCCCCCGTTCTGACCGCATGAACCCTCCCACACACACACATTTAACACAAGTATATGCAAAGTGTGTGTGTGTGTGTGTGTGTGTGTTAAGAGAAGCAGAAGTGCGTAAAATGCACTTAAGAGAAGTGAAGGAATCAATACTAATGGGTGGGTCGTGTCGAGCCAGAGGGGGCCCCAGTGTGTGGCCTCCATTATTTGGCCAATGGAACGGCCTCATTCATCACTGTTTACAGACTATAATTCCCCAAATGCAATATAGCAAATGGCCACCTGCTCACTTTGGCAGCTGGGTTTATTTTCTGACAAGAATCTTGGCATAAAAATTGAAACTCTATTGGTTATTTTATGGTTTATTGGTAAAAGCTTTTGTTTTAAAAGAGCCAGAAGTTCCTACAATAACCAATAAACGCAATATATTAAACTGACAGTGGTATAGATGTTTCTCTATTACATATAGACACATATATTCATGACCAAAGGCCCCAAGCACACAACTGTTTGAAAAAAAGACTGTCTGCTTCATCAATTCACACACAGATCAAGTCATTCCTATCTTCTCTTCATGCCTCTTACCCTGAAAGTGTCTGCCAGCACTTCCGCCCCTCTGCGGTTGGTGTGGGAGGAGATGCCGACAAAGAACTCCCTCCCCGTGAAGAGGATGTCGCTGCCCTCCAGCGTGGCCCCGCCGGTGTCCCCCTCCTCAGCCCCCATCTCCACCACGGTCAGGTTCAGCTCTGACATCACCCTCCTCACTGCCTCCGCCTGGAGAGATGAAGAGTAAAGAGAAAGAAACACATTCATGTTCAACTTAATTCAGCAAGAGAGTTTGACTTACATGTTCAGTGAACAACCATTCAGGGCTTGTTAACGTATGGATGAACACAGTTTAGCATGTACCTTTTTACTGTTTGTGGAATTATCCATCTATATTATTAGCAAAAATAATTGTGAATACTTTACATTACTGCCCAACAAGTTCCAAAGCATGTACATTCATGTTTTTTTAATTTCAGTGAACAAGTTTTTAGATTTAATTATTTTACTTGTTGGAGTAAAGATCACATGATAATGGAGCTGCAAGCCGTTTTTAAAACTTTCCTTAATGGTGCATTCAAGGCACCCTTTTTTAAAATGGGTCTGTACCTTCTTAATAATTTCCTAGTAATTTACAACAAGTTTCCTTAAAAGAACTATGCAATTCTAGAAACAGTTCATCATACATGAAGAATAAACCTTCCAGTAATAAAATAACAATGAATTAATGTTTTCTTGGGTTTTAATGGAAATGTTCCTTCAATTAGGACCAAATTACACAGTTCTTTCCACTGAACATGCTAGAAAAATATTAGGATATTACAGGCCTGTAAAATAAAGCATAACCAATTATTAAATGGGACATGTACCATTTGAACACTATTGCCGTTTTCCCTATAATTAGTACCAAATTACATAGTTCTTTCCAGGAAGTTTTGGGGAAATCATTTGAAAATGACAGATCCCTAAACTGAAGTTTTGACGGAGCCTTTGACATTCAAGATTTTAGTCAAAAAGCATTATATACTGCTTTGCAAAATCAAACCTGAAGGACAAACATGGACGGCATGATAAGGGTGATTTGAGTTTGGTCATCTCTTGCATAAAAAAAGGTTGTTTTCCGCAGTCTACTCTCAAGTGTCAGATGTTGGAGTTTCCATAAGGCAACTGAATGCACCAACAAGGGTCTGTCTGACCATGTGACAATAATGTAACTTAAAATACAAAGGAAACTACATGCTATCATAAACTTCAAGTTCATTTTAATACCATACTGATATGAACTGAAACACATGGCTTTTACTTACTGCCCTTTACATTAAGTGCAATAACAGGATTAGGGTGCAGAAATGGGTAAACTAAAGCCATTTTCTTCTCCACTGTGTTACCTCACTGCGTCTCTGCTGTTTGAAGGGCCTGGTGATGAGCGCTGTGTCTCCCTGGATGACTGCCACATCCTCTATCCTCCAGCTCTCTGGCAGCTCGGGGTCAGGAGGGATCTCGATCAGCTGCAGGCCCACCTTCTGCCTCAGGGCTCCTGTCAGGCAACCAAACTGACGCTGAGCTTTGGCCAGGTCCACCGAGATCTCCCCGTTCTCACCAACTTCTCCCACCGCTTTCCCAAAGGTCTCTGGGATGCCCCGCACCACGGCGTGGGTGAAGCTGCCATATGGGCACATGTTTGCCATGATTTCACAACAGAATGTGTTTGTTCTTCTCAAATCTGTCTGTAAAAAGTGGTAGTTGCCAAAATGCCAATAAATTTGGCCTGCCAGAAGACAAGCAAGAGTTAATAAAAAGATTAAACTTGTTCACAGTATAGTCTTGTAACTCTAAACGGAGATAATGGGATGAATGAGGAGATCCAAAGTGAAGAGCGTCTTCATCCCTCTCTCTCTGCCTCTTCTTTCATTCCAGTACTCCACCAGCTACTCCTCCATCTGCAGATGCCAAGGAGTGGAAGCAGATGATCCCAGCCTAAGACAGAGGCAGATGGACACATTAACAAGGCCCGATACAGTGGAACAAACAAAACAAGAACACATTTTTTGAGCTCCTGCATGCACATCTTCTGTGGGATACATGTCCCAGTCTAGTTTGAGAAGTAAATGTCCACCACATTATTCTGGAGATTAAAATGAAGCATGGCACTAAAGAATTGTTCTCATGTGAATTGGTGATTGTTAGTTTGTAAGAGCAAACAACTATAATTCATCACCAGTAAAACATTCAAGGGCAGCTGAAATAACATACAGAGATAGCACAGCTGAAAGTAGACAAAAGGAGCATTGTTCAAGGTTAGATTATAAAGAAACATTATTCAATAGCCCTGCAATATGCTGCAAAGCCTTTCCATGTTTGGGCAGTGGGTTAGATTTGGGACAATTGCCCTTTTATCATCTTCCCTGTAACTCACAGCAGTCGCCCACTGTGAGGCTGCAGAAAGGGACTTGGTTCCCTTCCACACAGGATGTTTCCTGAATCTGCTTCAGAACTTATGCAACAAGTGCTGGGCTTTGATATTCATTTTGTTATAAAAGCAGCACATATAAAAATATATATAAAAACACTTGCTTGCAAGTTAAAAGCTATCGAATCACAGTTAAAGGTGCTTAAATTGAGTATTTTCTGTCTGTGGTACCCACTAGTGAGATCAATGATACCTTGAGGAACAACTGTGTTTTTCCTGATTTCATTTTCAATATTTAGTGCACCATTTAGTGTTTTCATTGAGTTTGACAATGTAACAAAAATCAGCCTTTCAGACAGCGCAGTCCTGAGTTATCCAGCTGCAATGATGAATATGAACCTCTGCCCCAGACACAGAACAAAACATCTTGAGTGTTTGGCTGCAGGAGTGCACCGCCCAGCAGTTCACTGCTCCTTCCCAAATACTTCTGATGATGTTCCACATCTTTCTAACGAAGAAACTATCACCAACACTCCCAGAAGTTGTATAAATAGCAAACGAAGATGTAGACTTATATCTCCTTACCTCTTTTAAGAGTCGCAGCTTCCACGCTCGGCCGCGTTTCCCTCTGTTTGATTTAATTTCCAAACCGACCCAGTTCCCGTTATTCCCTCGCTCCCTTTTCCCTCTGCCTTTCTCTGCCGAGCAGCTACATAATCAAGATGGCGACTGTGAATATGCACATTTCCGGTAACGTATTTCAAAATAAGACGACTACTAGGATACCGTCATTTGAGCTGCGTTGTATCACCTAATCTTCCATAGGGTTGAGAAAATGACACCACATCTCACTTTATCAAATTGAATAGTTAATGTAATAAAACTCAAACACAATGGTGGTCAAGCCAAAAACAAAGCAATTATACATATGATTTTAAAAGTTAGAATTTGCCGACCGTTGTGCTTTTACTTTTTAAAAGCCAAATAGCTCGACTTCCGGTCTTCTTCGTGTATTTATGGTGACTTTGACGCAGCTCTCCCACCCTTTCATCCCAACACCCCCCCATCCCCCACACGTCCTGTCCGGATTCAATCAACGTTGATTTAAATCTCCTCAGCCACTGTTGGTTGTCAATACTGTTGAATGTTGCTACACCGTAGAGTAATCAATAACTGTGAGTACAAAATCACTAGCATTTTGTTATTAAATCATTTTCTGTTTAAGTTTAGAGTAGAGTATCTCCAAGTTCATTAACAAAGATAACTTCATTAAACATTAGCTAAATTGCCATCCTCAACCAGAAACAGTATTGTCCAGAATTAGACTTTAATAGCATGAAGTACCGTTAATCCAACTATACTGTGATTTTATAGCCACATAAAAACATTATAAAATACATTTGACATTAACATTAGCTTGGTTGTGACCTAAGTGCTAGGTTTCCATGACAATTAAACGTTAACCTTTAAGCTAACATTAAGGCTAGCTTTTGGCTTGATTTTTAAGGTGACAGTAACTGCCAATTTGGGGGCTTGTCACGGAAAACTGTAACTAATTAACAGTGTTGATAAGTTAATGACTAGGAAACTTTAAAAAATAGAGTAATAAAGAGCAGTTTATTTTAACTTTATCTAGCTACATCATTGGAAAATTCAAGCATAAGTTAACCAGTTGGGCCCCACTGATGAAATCCCTACTTTTGCCAGATATAAGCCTACTCTGACACCCTTTCCTTGTACTGAGACACTGAATTAATGACGGATTGGAGTATTTCCGTGAGGTTTTCTAGGATTATGGACTCCCATTTAATATTCTCCCCTTAATCCTGATGAATTGTTTATGAAAGGTCAGATACTGTATCAGCAGCCCTGCCTCTATGCGTGTATCTTCCTTTTAAATATAAACTAGGACCGTCTGCTGTGAATCAGATAAGTCAATATTCTTCTCACCTCTCCCACAGTGGTCTAAATACATGGCTGCATTAACCTTATCAGGTTCACGGTTGATTCATTGCACCAGGCTGTCTAAACAGTTTCAAGCTCGTCGCCTTCGCTTGTCTTTCTCCTCTCCTTCTGTTCAAAGTCATCAAAGATTAAGGCCTACATATGCCGTATTACTTAGCCACCGTGGTTGTCTGTTTTTGTCTGTGTGACATGACAAAAAAATAATCTGGCTTTTTCTGAAATGTGGGTCAAATGATGTTGGACACAGCTGAGATTGTTGGATAAACAGATTGCCTCATCAGACACCAAAGAAAAAGCACTGTTCACAAGCATTCTTGTGAATTGTGTTTACAATTAATACTACAGTATTACTAATCAAACTTTTTTTTTTTTTTTACATTTAGCAACTGATATTTGGAGGTTTGTATAGCTGTGATGTAAACATGCATAAACACATCCTAGGTAACAGATGGCTGTGGATGTGTATATAAATGTGTGTGCACTTGAGTGTATGTGTGACTACTTTTTTTTGCTCATAAAGCAGCACAATATTCCCTTCTACTGACCAGATTGAGTTACTGCAGCCAAGGTTGTTCATCAGCAAGGAAGAGAGTCAGAGATGCAGAGGCAACTCAGCGACAAAGGAGAAAGAAAGATGAAATATCTCTGTGCATTTGTGTACACAGGAAGAAAAAGAGACAGAAAATGCGAGGTTGATATAATAGTAGAGGGAAATGTGGAGGGATTGAGGGGGGAGGTAGAGGGCACAGACAGGATTAAAGAACACCATCTGTCCACTGAGATCCTTCAGCCAGCACACAAAACATCCCCGTCAAATATAGCATCAGCAGGTTTAACACAGTAGTTCTGTCTGCTTTTAGACAGTCCCCTCCACTCCCCTACAATTACAACTCTTATCCTCAGCACCCATCTATTCTATTACAGCAACACCTAACAATTGTGTGTGCTGAAGTTAGTGTGAATGATATGGAGTCACCCAGTTGAGAGGTCAGTTTTGCTTTTTTTTTCTTCTCGAAAAATAGCCTCAGTGAGGAAGGAGGCGGTCAAACTGATCCCTAATCTGTCAGTTAAATGTTTTGTATTTTTTCACTCATTGTGTTTGGACCTTGCAACTGCAGCTTTAAATTCTTTATTATTTTTATCAATACAAAATTTACAAATAATATTTGAATAATAATGCATACATGTGAACCTACAAACAGGCAGTATTTCTTAGCTCATGCAAAGCTGAACCATATGGAGATAAAATACTTTAATCTAACAGTAGTGAACTGATTTAAGGTGTCATTTTGCAGGATATTTGCAAATTCCTTAAGAAAGTGAATCCAAAGAATCTGCCAGAGTCAACAGCACATCTGAGAATAAAGGGACAAATGTGCAAACCAAACTCCATTCAAAAATCTATGGCTTTATCAACAAACACACAAAGTCATAAACGCTTAAAGACATTTAAGACTTCTCATAGCCCACTGACCATTTCAGTATACAACACATCATCCCAATTATAAAAAAACCTATACTGCAAATAACACAAGTCAAATGAAAGGAAATGCTTTGTTAATACTGTTTGTCCGAACCTAGCAGGAGTCAACATTTTGAGGGTTTTTTTCAGGCTTTTGGCTGTGTGCTGTGTAATTAATCAACTGGTAAACAGCTTATTCAGTCTGAGCCCGCTTGGCTCACTCCATCACAAGACTGCTGTCAGCAGACCGTCCTGCATGCTGCCCTCATGTCTCCTATTACGCCCTAAAGGATAATTCAGTTAAACTGGCTCGCTCTCCAACTCACTGACACTCTGTCTTTGACATGCTGACTTTCTCTCTCTGCGTTTCTTTCTCTGTCCAAGATGCTGATTCTTTCTCCACTGTGCTGACTTTATTGCTACCTGACTGGCTGTATTGTCCTCTTAGCACCTTTTTAACTGCTGTCTCACACAAATACACACGACATAAACACATAACGTCTTATTTTGACTTAAATGACGGATAGTATTTCTTACATGCAGCACTACTGAGAACAAGGCTGTAGCGAGGATTGTATAAATACTTAGGTCAGGAGCACAAATTCCCCCAGCACCAACCAAACACTGTACAATTTTCTGAGTATTAAAAAAAAAAAATCACAAAATTTCACATTTGATCCTTTCATTTAACAGTCCAATTTCATCTCTGTACATTAAAGTCTAACCAGTGTTTTAACCCTCTGGAGTTGTTAATTTTGGATAATGTTTCTCTCTGTTTAGCAGCTTTTAAACTGTCTGTCATTTTGTCAATTTAACAAAGTATAAACGTGCCACAAAAAAACAAAATACAAGAAAAACCTATAAAATTTACATTTTTTAAACAATAATCACTCAAAATATTATTTTAGTTTTTTTTTTCAAGTTTGTAAAAAATATTGTTTTACTATTTACACACCCAAATACAGCAGAGCAATGTAAGACATAAAACTATAATAATGTCTATTCACACGTAGTGATTTTATACCGAGTATGTTTTGGTCATTTGTTTAGTTTTCAGCCTTCTGTGTGTAATCATAGAATATATAAACTCTCCATGTTATTAAACCCCTGAAATTCCAGAAACATTGCTGAACACACAACGTTGGTGTCCTCAACGAGAGCTACAACCCTGAGTGAGAACTAGAAATCATCTTTTTGCTTGTTGAGGTCAGAGGTCATCTCATTCAGCTCCATCACACATAAACACTTCCTTTTCTCTCTCCTTTGTTTCTCACTTCCTCTAAAAATGTGTCCTCGCTGTCTGTTCTTTTAATTAATTAATCACTGAGTAAAGATGCTGTTGCTGTGAAGGGTCACTTGATATAAAAATGAACATCAAGAAAACACAAATCATAAATCTCATTCGTAGGCTGTCTTTAACACTGTCAGCTGATCATAATTACCTCTCCAAATTAAATTAGAAGTTTCAGGGAGGAGACACTGACTGAGTAACATGGGTGCTCAAATCAGGCCTACGACAAAAGATAGAAGACCAAGAAGAACAAGAGTGACATAAAGAGAAAAACTTCTAACAATACAAATTAAATTTAAGGAGGTACCACTTTATCAGCTAAATACAAAATAGAGTGGAAGTAAAACGGACGAAAAAGTAAAGAAGAGACTGAGGGTGTGGGCTTGGACTTCAAAGAGAAATTGAATTTAGGAATGAGTTAGGGGACGTATCGGATCACTGCAGCAGTTAGTTTGATGAGGGAGTTGTAACATCCCAAGAGGGGATTTTTGGACGTGCTTGAATAGTTAGCTGAAAACAATTTGAGGACTTCTTACCCGAAGCATCATGTCTCGTTCACAACTTCTGATCGTGCTCCTGTGTTGTCTACCTTTGGCAGGTATGTAGGACGCACACAAAAAAAAAGGTTTTCAGTTAATTTAACAAGTGAAATTATTACGAGAGGACATTTAAACACTGTTTAATTTATTGTAAAATGTGTTTTCAGTGACATGCCACTAAAACTACAATTTCTTCTCTACGAAAGGCAAAACAGCAATGTTCAAATGTGCTAAGATTTAGTGCACAAAGGATTTTTAAAAAAGCTATTTGGTTTGATCCAAAAACGTCCACATAAAGATTTGGAAGTTTTCCCTGACATAGTGAGGTGTTGAGTGTAATAACACTGCCTTGACACTGGGTGTTATTCTTGATTTATTTTTTTTATCATTTATAAGGATTTATTCCTGCTGAAGTGTCCATCAAACAAGAATGAGTTGAGGATTAGTCAAAGATTATTCCACTGTGGCATTTTTTCTCACAATCTCACAGAGTTTATTTTTAGCTGTAAATTAACTGTAATTACTGTAAAATCACCCGCTCAGTACTTATCTTGTTTACAGTTCTTTTATAACCAAATCCAAGGATTCCTATCAAAAATGTTTGTTATCTGTTAATGTGCAAAAATGTATGTCAGTCAAGTCAATATATCATTATCAGGTTCTTTAACCCTCAAATATCAATGTCAATGTCATGTAAGTTTCTTAATATTTTCCCCGTTGTTTCCCTCAGCCTGTTTGCGCTGTTACACCTGTGTGTTCCCGGCCATCTCTCCTCTGGACTGCTTTATGTTTGCTCAGGAGTGCCCAGCCGGGCAGCACTGCCTGTCAAGTACTGCAACGGGAAGACGGGGTGAGATCCAGATCTATGTGTGTGTGTGTGTGTGTGTGTGTGTGTGTGTGTGTGTGTGTGAGAGAGAGAGAGAGAGAGAGAGAGAGAGAGAGAGAGAGAGTTTATTTCTGTGTCTGTAGATGAGATTATTTTCTGAGAATCTAGGGCAGGATGGCCACAAATTGGCAGACAAAGCCTTGTTGTACAGAGCATTGTCTGGGAACAGATTTGAGAAATGTACAGTGCAGTGCAGCCTGTATATATGTATTAGGGCAGTTTTGTTTTGGCTCTGTTAGTCCAGCCCACTAGATTTGAAGGGACACAGTGGCTATTAAGTTAAAGTGCTGACTTTCATCTTTAATTTAAGGTTATTTACACCCACATCCGAAAGAACTGTGTAGAAACTGTAGTCCTTTTTGTAGTTACAATTCCTGCACTGCTCACCCAATACAGGTCAAACGATTTAAATCTCGTAGTCACTGTTTTAATTTAAATCCTGTGTACCGGACCAGTTCTGAGAGGCAGGTTTACTGAGTTATCTGGATAAGTTTGCTGAGAAAAACCCAGAAAACTCTCAAATCTAGAGCAAAGACAGATGTAAAAAAATCTTTCAGAGCCAAAACAATAAAAAACATATCATTGTCCAAATATTTGCAGGCTGCACTGTCTCATCTCTGTGTGCTGCTGCTGTGGACACAAAAAATAAAATTGTGACTGTTTTCTTAGGGCCTTCTGTCGGGCGTGGTCCTTCCTCAACTCTGCAAGTGTAAAAACAAAACAAGACAAAAGAATGACTCTAGTTAGATCAGATCTCAGCACCATTTCTCATCAGGCCGGTTGTCAGCTCACTAATGCCTGTGATGCCATCAAATTATCTCTAAAAATAGCTCTCTGGGCTTCGTGGGTGGGGTGAAAGGATCACTGTGTCTCATCAGAGGCTAAAGGCTCTTTATCATTCGATGTTACCTTTAGGGTGCACAATTTGGTAAATGGCTGAGATAAAAAGCAGCCAAAACGCACTCATATTCTTTAAAGGTTATTCTGTTATCAGCATCAGTGTCATGGCTAATTGAGACTGGGTCTTCAGTGCAGGAATATCTTTTTATCAGTAGACTAGACAATAAGTTGAATGTGATTTCAGATATATTGAAATTAAGCAGCAGGACTCCTTAATGCTACACTAAACTAAACTAAACTAAATGGTGCAAAATTAATGGGTTTTGTACAGAAGCAAAAAAAGGCCATGAGGATTTGAATCGTAAAAACAACTACTGTAAAAACCTTATTGTGAAATTTAATCACTACTGAATTTAAAATCACTCGTCAGGAATTTATTTACTCCAAAACACGAGTCGTCAGAAACTCCCGCAGCTTTTACTAGGCTAAATAAACACTTTTTAGGGCTGCAAAAGACACACTATAAACAAACCTGAAGACACTCTGTAGCCTAGCAACATTAAGGCTCCAACCCATAATGCAACAGTCTCCATTTAAAAAGAATATCTGCTGTTGGGAACACATCAATGTCTAGTCCTCAAATATAACACAACACCACTTTTTCAAACGTAATTCCTAAAAAAAACCTTTATATTCAAGCCAATACATTTACTTTTAAAATTCAAATAATTATGGCCTTTCTTTGCCTCCACAGATTTGTTTGACCAGTGTCTCTGCTCTTACAGGCTCACTACAAGTGACGATGTACGAGAAGAGCTGTGCCATCCCCTCCCAGTGCGGCGTGAGCGGACAGAAATACGCCACAGGCCTCTACTTCAACTACACCAACGTCTGCTGCGATACAGACCTGTGTAACGGGGCCGTGGCCGTTGCTGCCCTCAGCTGGGGAGGAGCCGCTCTCTGCCTGATGCCTGCGCTCACTCTCCTGCTGGCCTGAGCGTCAGAGGGGATGATGGGCCGGAGGTCTAACACCAAATATCACAGATGTAAGTGACCTGGAAAAGATGTACACTCACAGGCACATGAGCATGCACATGTCTTTAATAAAGAATTAACAAGGAACGTGTCCTAGTGGCCACCCAGCAAATTATATTAGCGATGCACTGATGTGGTTTTCAGAAGCCCTTATTATGCGATATTTTTCTCCCCATAGGACCTCCTAAAAAGGTCAATAAATAAATCAATAAGACTTGGTCAGACATGGCTATGTAAAAATAATAAAATAATACAAAATATTTGACAGTTGTGTAAAGTGACATACAAAAACCATTACAAATATAGTCAGTAAAAATAACAGACTGATACCAAAATATATCTCACCTCAAGGTCTATTTAGTGACTGTTCTGGAGCTTTCAATCATATCACATGATCTTCATCAGGAGACAAGAATTTGCTCAGTTGTCATGGAGATGTAAATGATAAAGTAAAAACAAATTGTGACCACTTGAAGGACTTTTTGTCCATTTTGGCTTAAAGGTTTGGTTCATAGTTCATTCTTGACTTTGGAAACTGCAGCTGACAAAACAATCTCACCTCAGGGTCAATTGTGTAGCTGCTCTGGAGCTTTTGATAACTTCACATGATCTTCATCAGCAAATTAGTAGACGTTCAAGACTTCGCAGCCCACGTTGTCTTGAAAGTTTAAGTTCAAAGTTCATTTTTGAGCTCGGAAACAGAAGATAGTTTTGTAGCTAAAGTGATATGATAGAAAGCTCCATAAACAGCTACTAAATGGACCTTAAAGTGAGATTGTTTCCAATGTCAAGAATGAACTTTTACACCAACATGGACGAGAAGTTCTTAAAATACTCCGAAGAAATGGAAACTTGAACATATACATTCCCATGTCAAAAGGGGCGAAAGCTCCAGAAGAGCTACTAAATGGTTCTTGAGGTGATTGTTTAATCAGCCGCTTTGAAACTCAAAATATATAGTTTTATTTTGGAAGAAACCCTTAGTTTGGCCATGTTGATGACCAAATAATGATACTAATAAAACTTTAATAAACTACTGAAGAGATGCCTTCTCAGTATTATGCTCTATGTGCTCTAATCTATCTGTATTTATGTTTGTACATGTATTTTTTTTAATTACTGTACTTGACAACATGTTCATTGTCATTGCTGTTTAAGCTTTGAGCGTACTGCTTGTATAGACTAAAAAGTTTGTTGTTTGCAGGGTTCGTACAGCTTTTTAAGAGTAAAATTCAAGCACTTTTCAGGCACTTTCAAGGTACCTAAACCAAACATTTCTCTCGAAGCCTTTATCATCACATCTAAATTGTTACTATGAATGCCAGGAAACAACAAACAAATATGACGACGGGATCGTTTCATTTCAAAGTGAGAGTGATTGTGCAGATGATGAAACACCATTATCATGTTGAAAATCAAGCTTTTTTCAAGGAGTATATTCAAATTCAAGCATATTCCTAACCTTGAAAACATAACGGTTAAAATGAAGCATTTTCCAAACTTCCAAGACTTTGTACGAACTCTGTGTTTGCTTCTTTTTATACGCCTTCTTCTTGACCACCTCCTCGATAATGGTTAAAAAGTGAATAAAAACACATCTGTCACTGGTCGATTTATTATCAAGATATTTTTTTATTGGGATATTAATGCATGTGTCTTTGTAAGAGCTTTAAAGTAAAAAATACATTTCAGCTGTGCTTTTAGTTTGATTGTCTTCATCACTGATTTAAATCTACTGCCTTAGTGTCCACACCACTGTTTTGATCCTGTGGACCTTTAAGTGCAACTGCTTTTGACTACATGGCAAACATGGCATGGAAAAAGATTTTAAAAAAAGACTAAACTATTTGTAGGAAAAGGCATAGGGGTAGGAAACAAAGTGAGAAGCACAATATGGGTCTCATAACAAAGAAAATGCATGTAAATGAAGATTAAAACAAATAGTTAAAGACAATGAAAGTGATAAACAAGCTAATTAAAGTAACAATTTAATGAATATATCAAATTAAATGGTCCCTGAAATTGTATCAAGTCCTACAGTAAGAAGTGAAAAACTCTTCCAGAAATACTAAAATACATCAGCACTGAAATTATTCAGACACCATCCCTTTAAACGTTGGTCCACTTTAGCAAAATAGGTGAAATCCACAACAATTCAGTCAAGTAAAATAAACAGTATCATCTCTTTGCGTCGCACCTAGCAGTTCATAAAGGAAGGATTTAAGTTGTGTGATTAAAATCATGTAGAAAAATAACTGTGTGCTCACACTGGATGCCTAATATAACCAAAGTCTGTGTACAAGGTTGTCTTTTCAATCGGTTTAAATTGCACTTAGGTTTCTTTTTTTTTTTTTTTTTTAAAGAGTTCCACCCTGATCTGAGAGACATGACACATAATGAGGCTATTTTGAGCAAAGATGTTTACCCCACTACCTATTGTATAAATTACGTCTTAATTGCAAACAGCCTCTATAAATGTTAACTTGCATAGTGCCGTGAAGTTAATAAAAATCCTCTGCACAAGCTGCTGCTACAGTCGGACAAGGCGTGTTATTATTGGTTACAGTTCTTCCCAGTGGTTCAATTTCAAGTCACTTTTACAAGAATTTCACACTAGCAAACTTCCAAGAGTGGATTAATCCTACTGGCAACACATGACAGTTAAGTGACAGCCTGCAATCACTAAATATGCAAGGTTTTTATTTTAAGAATAAGTCTAGTGATATTAGAACCTTTTCTAATTGTCAACAAATCCCATGAAAAGACCAAAACAACAATGCTTTACCCTACTAACAAGTACTGACTGTGTAACCAAATCCTGACATATAGTAGGTTATTCCTCTGTGCCACTGAGCTCTATTGTTGTCCAAAAACTATTATCAAGAGTCTAAAGCTAAGCTAGCAGCTCTGTGAGTCTGTACTTTGACACAGTGGTAATCTGATCTAAATGCTAACATGCTCACACTGACAATGCCAACATGCTGAGGTTTACCAGGTATAATGTTTAATTAGTGTGTTAGCATGCTAACATTTGTTAATTAGCATTAAACAGAAAGTACAGCTGAGGCTGATGGGAAAGTCATTGCAGGTGTTTGGTCCAAAGTATTCGACAAATTAAAAAGTTTGACCTGATGATGGCGCTAGATGAAAAGTTAAGGGATCACTAAAGTTATTACAATACTTGCAGCAAATGTGTAAATTAATCCACAGCTGAAAATAGTCCCCAACAAATACACAATTTGCTCCTGTTTGAGTGACATTTGCTAATAACTACAGAGCTCTGCAGTGTTAGGAAACTACTTTGTTTTAAAAAATGAAATATATCTGTGACCCATTTTTAAAGATTTACATCATCAGTAGAGCTGAATGGGCCACAGAGAGGGTAGGATAATTCATAAAGTATTGAACGACAAAGTAACGTGTTGTTGGTTTTGATCTTTGTTGACAATAAGAAAAACAGAGAATATTTCCAGCCTTATCCTTTAACTAATAACGGCCTACAATCTAAAGCTGCAGGTGCTATTTTCATTTAAAACATTTTTACATGTTTATATTTAATTTCCTGCTGTTTTTTCCCCCCGTCATGAGAAACACTGAACGTAACAGGCCTTGTGCCCCCGAGCTACTGGAGGAGGCAGGACAAGTGCTTTCAGTGCAGCACTTAACAACAGCTGTTACTTCTTCATCCACAGCAACTTCAATACACTCACAACCTGATCTCTCTCCTTTATATGACACTTAAAAAGGATCCTTCATACATGACAGACAGAACAAAATAAATTGTTGGCAAGGGGCCCCGAGAGCGGATCACAAACAAGCTTGTAATCTTGAATAATCCTTCACGCCTACTGTGTGAGCGCAGAAAGGGGAAGCCCGAGTCTATTGAAATAATTTCCTGTCTCTATAACTGTTTGCAGCTCTGCCTCCCTAAAGCGAGACCCGGTCTGCAGGCCGCCGAGGAAAAGCACCCCCCATCCTCTCTTAGATGCACTATGAAGAATAAGAAACTGTTACATTTAAAATAGAAGTTGGCTTTAATAAAAAAATCTTGTAATCCTTTACTGTTAAAGGCCTTGTTCCCTCTGTAACGAAATAACAAAGTCAACATGAAGCATCTGTCATTACAGACAAACCACAAAAGACACTTTTGCAGGTGAGCTGGCGCTGGTATGCATGTTTGTCATCTAAAAAATAAAAAAAAATACATTTCCTTAATACCAAGACTGAAAATGAGAGTTGAATCAACTTGTTCGAGGCTTGCAGGGTACTAGTGAAAGTTCGATCTGGTAGGTAGCTTTGTGTCTGTTGAATTTCTCTCCCAAAAAAAAAAATCAAGAATATACTGTAGCAAACGTCACCACGAAGGGAACAAGGAACATTTCCAACTTTACAGTGTGTATCTACTGATGGTGAAACTGTACACAAGCAAGGCTGTAGTTTTAAGTGTGTGTGTGTGTGTGTGAGAGCCTGCAAGCAACATGATCAACAAGTAATCCTAATCCTAGAGAGGTGAATGTCCAGGAAAACTCGGTTGATAAGTGGGCAGTCAACAAGCTTGTCAGCAAAATTAATTTAGCCACAGCTGACTTTTTTTGTGTGTGCATGTGTTTGTTTTTAAATCAGCTTATCTGACCTCTGTGCTTCTTTGTTTCCCTACTGATGTAAACACATCCACGTGGCAAAGAAAATCTCTTTTAGGAGGAAAACTACATGAAACTGAATAAACATCTCTGAAGCAAAACTAAAGGGTAAAGTTTGGCGACAGTAAACAAGCTATATTGGCTTATTTGAATGATCATTATATTTAAAAGCCGAAAAAAAGCCTCTTGAGTAAGAGATGGACCAAGTTGCTTGCAGAGTGAACGCTCGCTGTGTGCAGGTGATAAAATGTAAATGTGTGTTGTTTTTGTGCTTTTGTATGTTGTTCTGATGGTGTATTCATGGCATCCTGTTGTCCTCCTACTTGAGAGCTTTAGCTACAGAGGAGTAGGCGATGTGGATCTCCTCGTCGATCGGGCAGGTGGAGGCAAACTCCTCCCTGGCGTACGCAGCGTTCAGGTACCTCCAGAGGTTTGTCAGAGACTGAGGGATGCTGAAGTTTCGGTATTTTAAACACACCACCTGGAGAGAGAAAAAGAGGAAGAGTATGAGAGACGCAATCAGCAAACCATGCTGGACACAAGCCCTCAGTTTCAGACCAAAAAGCATGGACTCAGCCTTATAATCTATTCATCCCAGGCCCCCCAATGCTGCACAGTTCAAAAGAGAAGATTACCTTCACGATGTGGAGCTTAGGCAGCAAGTTGCAGTCAGCCAGAGTAAGCTCTTGGCCGTCCAGGAAGGGGCGGGACGAGGAAGTGACCTCATCAGCGCTATTCTCGTCGATCTCGTCAGGAAGTGGGCAGCCGAGGTAGTCATCCAGCTTCTTCAGAGCCTTCAGCAGGCCTTTCTCTAGATCTGAGCACATGTGCAGACACAGAAGATATTCAAATACAGAGAGAAATCAAAGCTAAAGGACTAGTTTGAATTCAGACTAATGCAGTTTAAATGGCAGAAATGACTGAGTGAATTTTCTTTTTAAAGAAATAACTGGAGTAGATTAAACAAAAACCAACAACAGTGACATTTCCAGTGAGATAACCCGACACACAGCAGGGAGCAGCAGGTGCCCTGTTTGCACTGAGGCAGAAAAGCTCAGACCATAATGTTATTAACAGGGACGCTCCCTGCTGGTTTTCTGTCCATCAGAGGGAGACAGAAGGAGCTCAGCAGTATTTGTTACAGAAAATACCGCCAAGTCTGGATGAAGGAAGCAAGTTTTATTCTGCTGTAAAGACTCAAATGACACTTCTGATTTTGAAATATTAGATCCACTTACTTTCGTTGGCCTGAGGGTTTGAGTTCTTGACGTAAGCGGAGAATTTGGAGAAAACATCCATGCCGGCTGTGTTGGACTCTGGGTTACGAGCAGCCAGACGGGGATACCTAAACAAACAGAGAGATTTGATGGAGGATTCACATATGATCATCACATCACAAGCAAAAATTCACATCTATGAAATGTGAACTGTAAAGAGCTTAGACCAAGAGGATGCATACAGGATGACACAAAAACTGCAAGAAGTCAAAATAGGAGGCAACTAGGGCTGCAACTAACGATTATATTCATTATCGATTAATCCATTCATTGTTTGGTCCAGAAAATAGTGAAAAATGCCTGTTAAAATTTCCTAAAGCACAAAATGACATCTTCAAATGTTTGTTTTGTCCGACAAAGTCCAAAGATATTCAGTTTATATTCAAATGTTTGGTATTTCGGCTTGAAAAATGACTTAAATGAAGAATCGAGTATCAAAATAGTTGCGGATACATTTTGTGTTGATCGACTAATCTGATTTGTAAAACAGATGGATGGAGAGATTACTTGGGGGGGCTGAGATTTTCCTCCAGGAACTCCTCGATCTTGTTGGTGTCCGTTTTCACCTCGCTGCCGTACAGCAGGAAGGGAGGCTGGGCACCCGGAGCCAGATCCTTCAAGATGTCTGGCTTCCTAAAGGTGGACGGACACAGAAAAAAAAAGTCAGATGAAGACAGAAACAGACAGATGTACATCCAGCCAAAGAGACAGAGGGAAGAAAACGGGAAACAAAACACATGAAACCACAGGAAATTACTCATGTTTTCAACTAAGACTGTCACTAAAATCAATGCCAGAGTAGCTTTATATCTTTTAACACTCAATATCTGGATGAAATGCTCCCTGTTCCTCTACTGCACGGTACATTTGCAAGCACTAAAACAGTAGGCGGACATTCATCTGTTGTGCCAACAGAAACCCGCAGCAAACACGTGTAAGGCCAGTGTTCTCACCTCTTCATGTCCACCGTGGTAACATCAAAGGTGACTCCTTTCAGCCACAGCACCATGAACAGACGCTGGGAGAAGGGACAGTTGCCGATGCTCTGACCATCGCTCCCCGCCTGGGACACAAAAACAGATTAGATGTGCACCGTTTCACGTACTTGCTTACATGTTTATCTTATGTAGCGCCACTGGGTGGAGGCACGTATGGGGACGAGGGTGATACGGGTAATTTCTCGATTTTTTGTAAAAAAATAAATAAATAAATAAATAAAAAGATATGAAAAGAAATAAAATACGCACCAGAAGTTTTCAGCACAGCAAGGATATTTGTCAAATTACTTCTGGACAAAAACAAGCTATTTAAAGTCGTCACACTGGGCTCTGGAAAATGGTGATTTTTCAACATTTTTATGGACCAAAAGATTAATGGAGAAAATAATCAGATTAATCCATAACAAAAATGATAATAAGCTGCAGCGTTAGAAGCAACATACATCATTCTTGCATTCAAGTAGAGCTCGTAAGCTACTCAGGAAATGATCATACAGCTTTAAAATGTTCCTTGCATGACTGCAGGAAGCCATATTTGTACTGTGGTCTGAATACAGTATAAACTTCAGGGCAGTTACAGTAAATCAGACAACCGCTTACTTTCTGTTTGCAATGTCAAGGTAAAACTACACTTGTGTTAATTTAAGGGTATCAAGTGGCATTGAAGAGGTCGTCTAGAAACCAGGATTTAGAGAAGTTACAACAGCATCTTTCACCCCCTGAAGAAGAAGAAGAAGAAAAAAAAAAGAAGAGGGTGGCGCACATGTTCACATGTTCATACAGAGGAATCATTATGGAAACGTGTAAGAGCAGGGGAGGCAGAGAAAGCCATATTTGTTATATTAGAGCCTGTTTTTGGCTCAAAGAAAATGGGATTAGCCTGCCTGGCCAACATAGGCCTACTAAATATAGATTAAAGTCGGCTGCCCATTATCTTAACGTGCATTTGATTAGATTAGCCTTACTGTCATTTATAAGCCCGGTGAGTCAGCAGAGGTGGTCTGACATGAATGCTATAACACAGACACTGTAATTTAAAACGTAGGCCCATTATGTCGCCAAATAGGCTACGGGCGGTGTGAGGTATGTTATCAGCTTGTAATAATAATACACCGAGAATACTGATGAAACGATAAGATAACAAACCTTTTAAACACACTGTTATATAAATTAATGTCACGTAACGTCGCAGGTCCTCGCGTCACTTTCTGGGTGTGTGAGATGGGGGTTTTTGAGGTCACCATTCAATCAATACGCTTACCTTCACAAAAAGTTCAACTTTGGGCGGATTCGCGTCGCTCATCTTCACCTGCTGATGCACGAGACCTTTTTTTTTTAAAAAAAGGGGGGGGAACCGGACATAAACAAGTGGTTAACATAAAGCTGAATGAAGCACAAAGTTACATTTACACAACGAGAAACGAGACGAGTTCGCAACTCGAACAGCCAAGCCCATCTTCCGCCACAAATCCCAGAGAGTAAATGACAAATTAGACATTATAACAGCAACACAAGCAGCGCAAAACGTCAAACAAAGCAAACCTCAGCCACTTAAAAGCTCAAAATAGCAAATTGTAGCTGCTTTTTGAGCCTGCAGAGCCTACCTCAAAGTTGTGAGAGTTGTCGCTGACGCCTGTAGCTGCCTTCGGCTCGTTTCCCCTCCCAGTTCTGCTGCCCGCCTCTCAGCTCAGTCGGCTGCAGCGACATCCTGCACCACCGCCGCTCCTCCATTTCCTGGTGCTGCATGACGGAGTGAGCTGTCAGCAGAGAAGAAGAGGAAGAAGGAGAAGAAGAAGTAGAGGCTGGGGTGAGATGCAGGCAGTGGTGGAAAAAGTTCTCACAGTGGTGGAAAGTAACTAAGAACTACCTTCACTGTACTTTTGAACTTTACTTTATTTCCATTTTATGCTACTTTATACTTCTACTCCACCACATCTCAGAGGGAAATATTGTACTTTTTACTCCACTACATGTATCTGACACCTGTAGTTACTATAGTTACTCTTTAAATTAAGATTTTACAACAAAAACAAAATCAGAAAAAATATAATCAGCCTATAAAATACAATTAGTTAAAGATTAAACCAGAGGTTGTTCTTGTCTATGAGTTGTTGATGGGACTTTCCCCCTCTAAACCTTTCAGATGGTTTAATTCAAATATATATAATAATAATAATTTAATATTTCACTAAAATTCAAACAGTAGAGAGAGGTCCAAAATATTAATAGAGATTTTTGTGTAGCAGAACTTCATCATCTCACGGACCCCTCAGATTTATTTTGGGACCCTTTGGAGGGGCTCGACCCCTAGATTGGGAACCACTGGAGTAAACGCTCCACTAACCACTACTTGCATGTTGATTCATCAGTATTAATAATCTACTAATGTAAACTATAATAATATTTAATTTTCAGAATTAAGTAATTTTACTTTTGATACTTATAAGTACAAGTTGGATGTAATCTGTACTTTTACTTAAGTACAATTTTAAATGAATGACTTTTACTTGTAATGGAGTATTTATACATTGTGGTATTGGTACTTTTACTTGAACCTGCAAGGTAAAAAAGAAGGTAATTGAGGAAAGCCATACCTTCAGTAAGCAGGGGCTTATGTAGATGCATGGCTACAGGGCGTGGACACAATAATAGGAACACCCCAATACAGTCTAATATAGCAGCTGAAATAATAAGTGTGTATACTCTGGTGATTTTCTTTCTTTATATTGGATTGCATCATATTGTTATAGGTGTTTTTGTTCACCCCCATGTACTCAGACTCAGGTGCTGTCTCCAATGGGCTTTATCATATAAAGACAAAACTTGTTTCATATCTGCAAATGGACCTTAAAGTAAAAAGAAATATATGCTTATTCACTGACTAAAAAATTATTAAAAAAAAAAAATGTCTTAAGTTGACTCCTACATCTCCTATCCCATTAATCCTCAACACTAACAAAAGGAAAGAAATATATTTAGATTGAGATCTTCTCATAGGGCTTTTATTGAGAGCATGGTTACTGTTGCCTAGAAGACCTTGCTCAGCAAAATTGTGAATATTGCCAGCAAAATAATACAGTAGGTATTAAGTAAGACAGCCTTAGTTAAAACCTGTGCTCTCCCAAAAATTTAAAAACGAGTTAATTCCCCCACAACACACCACTCAGGCCCTTCCATAAGGCCTGTAAGACACTTAATCAGACATAAAACTCTTTGTACTCACTGTGGCTGGTGCTGCATAGTTGTGTAAGTATTGTGTATTGTTCTGTGCTGTATTGCTAACTTATGCTAACATCAGTTTCGTATATAAAATTCTGGTACTTTTATAAGCACTGCAGGACGCTGCTGTGTAGCATTGTGTGCTTTTGATTGTCCAATGATTGTTTTTATTGTGCATGTAAAGTTTTGTGGCGACACTGCAAATTTTATGGAATAATAAAGTCAATCAATCAATCAATCAGTATCTTAAAGACTAAAATATAATGTGTGTAACTGTCATGCCAGCAGTCGAGATGGGAGTAGGTGTATTTTTTTTTTTACTGTAATGGCAAAACAGCTCACATTGTTTATGTACCTTGAATTCATTTGGATTTAGCCAAACTGTACAGAAATGGAGGACTACTAAAATATTACGGACATTTTTTTCAGCTAAATACAGGTAAAAGCCACAAATATTGATTTTTTTTTTAATGAAAATGTAGCTAAAAAGCCAGCTAGGAAGGGAGTTTAAAATTAGATGTGGGTTGCATAATAGGGGCTACTCAACTTTACAGTACGTATTGCAGTCTAGTAAAGGGCCAGTAGAAGGGGATATTGAGCTTTGCTTTGCTTGCTGCTCTCAGATGATAAACAATACATGAAAAACTGAACTTATGTTTATGAACTTATGAGTCTTGTGTTATGAGGGAAGTCCTGCTGGGTTGCAGTGCGCTCCCTATCATGGAGGCCCAAACTGGGATCCAGGGAGCTCCAGGGGTCCTTGAGGAACTTCCAGGGGACAGTTTTAGGATATCTATTCTATTTAATCTATTTAACCCATGAGAGACAGTATAAGAATGTAATTCTAATGAGAGGTTTTATTTTTTGTGGTCAAAATTGTTTCTTCGTTGGTATAAATCGGTTTCTGGTGGTGAAATACTGATTTCTTTACTGATTTCTTCATTTTTTGGCCTAAAAGTAGTCATATTTAAATAAATTGAGTCTACAAACACTGGAATCAACCTAAAAGATTTAACTACAGAATGTGATATCCCTCAAGGTTGCTTAAATCACCAAACTTAAAAAAATAACACACTTAAATAAATAAATAAAATAAAATAAATATTGAGGACATGACATCAATGTCTTTGATGCTAGCTATGGCCCTGAATCTGTATTTTATTGACACAAGGCAGAAAAACAGGTCATAATGATGAGTTTTATGAAAGTCTTCGATACGTTCAGTGCCACAGACAGGGGGAGCTGGACAGAAGTGACTCCATTACATACATTTGTTGTACAACACTGGAAACTGGTGGTGTAACCAGCACCCAGGAGGCTGCCCACACAGGTCTGAGTCCATGTAGCCACGGATGTGCAGGGTGAGCGACGTTGAACTCTGGAAAGGATTGGAGACAGAAAAAGGACGTCAGCAACGTGTAAACTTTAAAGGGAGCTAATTTATAGCTTCTTTTTTTTTGCCACCAGCAGTTGGTTTCAGTTGAACATTCTGTTGCTATAGCAACCACTACTGACAGAGTTCCATAGCAGTTTAACTGACTTTAGCTGTGTCTCAATTCAGGGGCCGCATCCTCCGAAGACTTCTTTTCCCACATTGGGAGGATGCAATGGCTGAAACCTTTGCAGCCCAACCTATCCCAAGATTCATTGCGCGCAAGAGAATATGGCGCCCCCAAATGTACCGTCAACAGCGGCCGAGCAGGATTACACTTATACTGAAAATGCAAGTATTGGGTTTCAACTCACTCGAATAGTTCACGATACAAGTGGTAAAAAACCAAAGGGCTGTAAAAACCTCAAACCTCAAGTGCAGCTGTCAAGGTTGCTAGGCGACAGCAGCGATGCTTCATGACACTTGTGACACCCCTGAATTGAGACACAGCTATTGTTACGTCCACCATTTTTTCAGATCTGTGTTCAAGCAAATATTGACTTTTTGTACTCATTAGATGTCCTTGTTGGAGCATTATCTGTAGGTGCTCTTTTAATTACATCTGTTTTGTAGATGTTGATTTGTTAATTTAGTTTAATCAGTTCACTGCTAACCAATATACAAGTTGTCTGGAGCTAATATGTTGCCAATTAAATTAAATTTGTTTTCATGTTAGGCTATTTCAGTATATTTAGAGTGTTGTAGAGGTTTCCTTACGTGCTTCTCCACGGAAGCAGCTCTCAGTCGCATTATCACATGTGGTGTCGCTTCCAAACAGACACAGAGGGCACTGACGACAGTTCAGGCATTGCACTGTTCAATGGAAAGAAAGAAGTAAACTTGTTAATCAGATTCACAGTAACTAACTCAGCAACATAGCCTGGAGGTTTCGTGTGAGATAGTGTAACAGTATCAGGAGATTTCTGGGAATCTGGTTTTGGTTTGAATTTTCAGAAACCATTATTGCCCTGGCTTGGCATCAGATATCTTATATAACATTTGTTGTAATGCTCTGTAATGAGTGAAGCTGCTGCGAGAGAGTTGAGTGAAAATGGAGAAAGAATGAATTAAATGTTAAAAACCTTGAACCTTAATTATTTTATGGAGTGATATTTCCATGATTTAATTATAAAACAGATTAAAAACAGATGACATTAAGTGCTCTGTAAATGTATTGTGTTCAGATGTTACAGCCTGTCTCTCTATTGCATTATCTTCTGACAGATCTGAGTTCTGAGTTTTTAAAATTATTTTAAACCAGTGTAAAATGGTTATAGTTTTACAGGTGGTTATGTGCGTGACAATTTCTTGGTCAGGTGCAGTGACTTCCTGGAGTCTTTAGTGGCTGTAATAAATTGATGTTATACAGTCAAACTACACCCACATAAAATAACACATATATGGCTTTTCTGGACTTCCCTTTGTCCAACCATTGAGCTGTAAACGAAGACGTAGTTCTTTGTTTTAATAGTACATTTTGCAGCATTTTAGATACAATCGCACCTTTTCAAGAAAAGGCACTATGATGTAAACTCTGTAGTGTTTCATTCTGTGCTCTATTTTATAATTGTTTCTGGTAGTCTCATTATTTTGGCATATTTTGTTGTTTGTTTGTTTTACTGTGTAACTCAGTTTAGAAAAGTGCTATATAAATAAAGTTATTATTAATATTCTAATTTATATCTGATCTTCTGTTCTTTTAATAAACTAGGCTGCAATGTGAGTTCTTCATGGAATGTAAATTAAATTAGACAAATTTGTGTCTTCTTTTAATTATTTTCTTTTTAAGCTATATATATATATATATATATATATATATATATTACTGGTTCAAGTCTTATTTAGAAGGCCGGAGTTACTTTGTCACCATTGGCACTTATGAATCGGATAGGGTGGATATGACTTGTGGAATCCCCCAGGGATCAGTGCTCGGACCTCTTTTGTTTAATCTCTATATGCTGCCTTTGGGCCAAATTCTACAGAACAACAACACTGATTACCATAGTTATGCAGATGATACACAGATATATAAGGCTCTCGCACCTGATGATTATAGCCCAATAGACTCACTGTGTTAATGTTTAGAGCAAATAAATAATTGGATGAGCCAAAACCTTTTACAATTAAATCAAGACAAAACAGAGATTATTGTGTTCGGCAACAAAAATAAGAGAATCAATATTAGTAAACACCTAGATTCACGGGCTCTAAAAACCAAAGACAAAGTACGAAATCTTGGCGTTCTAATAGATTCAGACCTTACCTTGACCAGTCACATCAAAGCAATCACCAAAACAGCATTTTGTCATCTTAAAAATATTGCTAGAATCAGAGGTTTGGCGTCCCTAAAAGACCAAGAGAAGCTCATCCATGCTTTTATCACCAGTAGGGTGGACTACTGTAATGGTCTCTTAACCGGACTTCCCAAAAAGACTGTCAAACAGCTGCAGCTCATTCAGAATGCTGCTGCCTTTTCTGCTTTTTTATGTATGTAAAGCACATTGAATTGCTATTATGTATGAACTGTGCTATATAAATAAACTTTCTTGCTTGGTATATGCAAGATGTAGAGTCAGCCACTCCTGTTGTAACAGCAAATGACTGTTGAAACCATGTTTAAATACATCACACTGTAGAGGTAGTGAGAAATTTTAAACTTTATTGAGATGAGCTTTTCTGGTCATATCAAGCAGCTAAGTAAGTTGTAAGCTGCAGTAAGAGAAGTTGTGTCTATTGTTCCCTCTACACAGTCAGCCCCTACAGTCACTACTTCAGAGGAAAACCCCACAACTTCTCAAGGAGTATGAGACTACA
Source organism: Macquaria ambigua (assembly GCA_008360985.2). Lineage (NCBI taxonomy): Eukaryota > Metazoa > Chordata > Actinopteri > Centrarchiformes > Percichthyidae > Macquaria > Macquaria ambigua. The sequence continues at coordinate 145,931 of VMKM01000274.1, read as the reverse complement.
GGTATCCTGTCAGTGCCATCAAGGAAGCTCCTTGTGCATAGGAATTTTGGTGGAGAGGTGTGGAGAGGTGTGGTTTGTAAGTATTGCACCTTACCACACTTTGTTTGTTAAAACTTTGGCATGAATATTTCACTTTAAAAAGGAAATGCACTGAAGCAACAAAAAAGGTACCTGTGTCACTATATGAGGAAGTGGCAATGTTTATGTCCTATTTTCCAGTTACCTTCTTAGTGCAGAGAAGCTGTAATGTGCAAGAATGAGGTTCATCAAGTTTTGTGTTCCAGCTGCTTGAAGAGGAAGTCTCTGGTCACTACTGGAAAACTCCACTCAGATAAGTTGTTAAGGTTGAGCACAAACAACTTATTATTTGTTTACCTAATTTATTAACATGCAGTAAAGGTTTTTATGAAGTTAAAAGTCTCCTTTGTTTTAAAGGCTTCTTGTGGTCCAAATGGCCACTAGGGCGGCGCCTAAAGCAGCAGTGAGAGGGAGCTGGATGGATGTGGCTCCATTACAGTGGTAATAATCTACTTAAAGGTATAAATACCTGAAAGTCCTGCATTTACTTAAGTAAAACTACAGTATTATCAGCAATATGTACTTAAAGTATCAAACGTAAAAGTACTCAGAGTGGCCACTTTCAGAGTGTTATTAGTAAATAAACTGTTGGATTATTAGTGATGCATCAATCTGTAAGCAGCATTCTGATATTGTGGCTGATTGATATGGAGCTAATTTGACCTGCCTTGTATTCTGGGCAGTTTCATCTTTAACATCATATTTTGTAAGATGATCACATATTTTGTAAATACAATTTTAATCTGGCAAATTAAACACAGTAAAGCAAAAAGTACAATATTTAAAAGTAGCAGAAAATGGAAATACTAAAGTAAAATTGTACTTGGACAGTGCCTGAGTAAATGTATGTAGTTACTTTCCACTACTACCATCTATGTGTACTATGTCTAACCCCAGGTGGCCTGAAACTGAGTGTCTGCGTGTGTGTGTGTGTGTGTGTGTGTGTGTGTGTGTGTGTGTGTGTGGCATTAGAGGGTTTATACTGTTTGTTTTTGGCATGGCAGGTATTGTGCTGAGTTGTGCCTTTCACAACACGTGCAAGTCATTGCAACAGCAACAACAGCTGAAAGTACAGACTGTTAAAGTGCAGCAGACAATAAACATGAACACTGTCTTTACTGAACCTGGTTACTTCCTGGTTACTTCAGGCTTCTGTCCTCTAAGTACTAAGTAGTAAATTAGAGTCCAGTATTTCTAGGAATGTACTGCAGCTTGGCATGTTTTAGCCCATTTAATACAAATCAAATGTATGTGACATATAGCGACGACATTTTAAAAAGTATAGTCATGTTACATTTTTGGCCAAACTAATCTAAACATAGTAGATTAGTTTGTGTTGAAACATTCATTGGCATTTGACACTAACTAGAACCTTGCTTGAGATAGGTAGGTAATCACATGGTACATTAAATAATTTGTACTAATATGATTGTTACTTGTATTTACTTTTGCTTTTTTCCCCCTCCAAGTTGTCAAAGATATGTTTTACTTGTGTGGTAATGCAGTTCAAAGCATTGATTGTTTTGAAAAGTCTTGCTGGTTGGTAGGAGCTCCTTAATCTGAATCAATTATTGGTTTCTAAGATGTTACATAGTCAGACATTCAGCTGACTATGTGACTCATGACAAAAATATTTTAAGTAGCTGTCAGTGCCTTCCATCTGCACATAAAGTTAAATAAATTGATTTCAAGTTGGTTTTAGGTTGTAGCAATGTAACGTGATATGATACATGTAGTAAATGGTCTAAAACAAGCAAAAACATTGATATGGTTGTTTTTACAAGTCCTTCATCTGTCTATATTTAATCATTGTTGGACTGCTCTGAGGTGAACCTGTAGCCTGTAGGTGTGTTGGGCATCCAGCCACACTGTACTGTCAGGGCAGGTTTTTACTGCTAAAAAGAAAATGCTTTTGAGAAATCACAAACAGTTTGGAAGCCAATCCTGGTCCAATATTTGACTTGCAAAAGTGTGATGTGGAAACTTCTTGAACACACATAAATGGGCTTTACAGTGAAGAGGGAAACATCTGTTGTCCAGCAGTTCAACTTATATTTATAAATTCTGGATATTTAATGAAGGAGAAGAAAGATTTTCAAAGATTTTAACAAGATAATTTAACTTTATTTGTGTGAAAAGAATATATCAGATACAAATTATTATTCAAAGTAGAGCAATTTATATACATGTTATGTCTGTAAGGCATCTATGCCATACCTCATACCTTGTCTCCTAGAAATTATGTTAGCATGTCTCATCATATAAATCAACTAGTAGGTTAAATAAACACACAAAACACCAAATAATTTATTGTTGCACTAATCAGTATTAGGATTTAGTTGCATGATTCACAACCAAATCTAGCCTATACAGTGGTCTCATGCAGGTCTGGGAAGGTTTTGAAATACATTATTACATTAATGAGGTGTTAAAATGTCTGAGAATTACATAGCAAAGCTATTCAGCCCTGATATAAAATGTACACAGCTTTAAATTACTCGCACAGTAAATGTAGACCCACTGTAACTTCACACTGTAAAGACCCCTAATTGACCATTATGCAGCCAGTATCACTGACATACTGCAAGTGTCATTTAAAGCATATTCAAGAAATGAAAGGACAAATAATGTGATTTTTAAATGAAAATGTGTAGCAACCCATTTTCTTCCTCCTCTGTCTTCTTTAAAGGCCACTTTGGCTCCAAACTGCCACCAGAGCAGCACCCAGAGCTGCAGTCAGAGGAAGCTGGCTGGAGGCAGCTCCGTTGCACAGGTTGGTGCTGCAGCAGTTCATTGTGATGGTGTAGTTAACGTACAGGATGGAGCCCGTCGAGTTTTTGCAGGCGGATTCTTCTATGCAGCCTTGTTCATGGATATCCAACAGGTCGGCACTAAACTCTGGAGGAATCAGAGATGAGACACAGTAACTTTGATGTGATTGTTTTTTTTAATGATTGGAGCTGATTCCAACCTTAAAGCAGGACTGAGGACACAGAGGTCATGTTCTCAGTTTTGTGTCTGGGAATTTAGGTTTTTAATGACTTGAAGAGTTTACACAGTAAGTAAGCGACCAAGTAAGTTAAGTAAGTAAGTAAGTTAGTGAGTTAAGTAAGTAAGTTAGTTAGTAAGTTAAGTAAGCAAGCAATTAAGTTAAGTAAGTAAGTTAAGTAAGTAAGTTAGTTAGTAAGTTAAATAAGCAAGCAATTAAGTTAAGTAAGTAAGCAAGTAAGTTAAGTAAGTAAAGTAAGTAAGTTAAGTAAGTAAGTAAGTTAGTTAGTAAGTTAAGTAAGAAAGTTAAGTAAGTAAGTAAGTTAGTTAGTAAGTTAGTAAGAAAGTTAAGTAAGTTAGTTAGGTAAGTAAGTTAGGTAAGTAAGTAAGTTAGTAAGTTAAGTAAGTTAGTTAGTAAGTTAAGTAAATAAGCAAGTAAGTAAGTAAGTTAAGTATGTTAAGTAAGTAGGCAAGTAAGTAACTAAGTTAGTAAGTTAAATAAGTTAGGTAAATAAGTTAAGTAAGTTAAGTAAGAAAGTTAAGTAAGTTAAGTAAGTAAGTAAGTTAGTGAGTTAAGTAAGTAAGTTAGTTAGTTAGTAAGTTAAGTAAGTAAGTTAGTTAGTAAGTAAGTTAAGTAAGTTAGTAAGTTATGTAAGTAAGTTAGTAAGTTAAGTAAGTAAGTTAAGCAAGTAAGCAAGTAAGTTAAGTAAGTAAGTTAGTTAGTAAGTAAGTTAAGTAAGTAAGCAAGTAAGTTAAGTAAGTAAGTAAGTACTGATACACGATAGTTTATGGTGATGTGAAGTATCTTCTTGCTAACAAGTGCAAATTGTCTGTATTTTTTATTATGTTTAGAGCAGGGGTTCTCAACCTTTTGTAACTTAAGGCCCACTTCTGATTCTTAAAAAACTTCCGAGGACCACCTTCCCAAAGAAATGAGAAAAAAAACATAACATCACAAGGGCTTTGTGTTTAAGTGTCTCTGGAGCTTCAATGGTTTTAGCTCCTCATTTGACAGGATTTCACCATGTTCAGCACACTGTGCTCAGCATCACTACCTGCCATTATAAATCCAAATTTAATGTATTCAGGCTCATATCTCCTCACCACACGCTTTGGAGGTTTTACTGGTGCAGGGTTGTCTACCACATCACTTTTTTGTTTCAAAAACTGATCCATTTTGTGTCACTGCATCCGAGGGAACGTTAGTTAGCTAACAGTGGCAAAACACCTTTGTCTCTACATGATGATGTGTCGTGATTGGCAGGTCATATTCAAACGTAACTGTAACTGTAATTATGCATTTTAATTTGATGTTTTATATTTATGTGAATCCTTAAGCACATTTAGTTATAAAAATAGCTAGCTTTGTAAATTACTAAAAAATCTTTTTAAAATTTTAATCAAACCATTTGGCAGTGCCACTGCCTCCATGGCCCACTAAGTGGCGCTCTGAGGCCCACCATTGGGCTGCAGCCCACTGGCTGAGAGTGGATGGTCAGTGGCAGTGGTAAAGATAACACATGTTATCATTAAATACACAATTCATTTACAAAACCCAGCAGGCAAATTCAGAGAGTAAAAAAAAAAAATAAATAAAATTTCAGTGCATTTTTGTTTCCTGTTTGTATGTAGCTGTGTTCATGAAGCAGCCCCTGTAGTATCAGAGGAGGATGAGTTATTACTGAGTTCAGTCATTCAAGCTGTTCATCTTACTGGCTACTGCGCTGTAGCATCTGCTCTGAGTTTTGGTGCAATTTACAGGAGCATCGCTGAGGCAGGAGCCGAGGATGCTCACATCACAGGTATTACAGGTGAGGGACTCAACTGTGGGAGAGGAAGGAGACAACAAGGATACTGTAAAGAAGAATGTTTTTGGATCTCAGAGTACCAATCCTTTGTTATATACTGAAGGAAAAACAGTTCAATCAGTTGCCACAAACATCTCACTCCATTTAGTTCCACCTTTATCAAACAAACACCTGCTGTAATCACAAAGTACACATTAAGAGTTTGTTTCATAATCTCTCAAGGTGAACACTGGCTGTAGATGTGTTATCTAAAAGCGTAATTCAATGCAGGATATGACTTTGAAGCGAGGTATACCAAACGGCATACCCTTTTTCTCAGCTACATATAGATAGTTAGGGTTTTTAGTTTTGAGATATCTGAGGTTTCTGCCTCCACCCCGATAAATTAGAGGTTAATGGGATTTTGTTTGTGGTGCTCAAAGCATTAAAATAAATACATTTAACAGCAACTTGTCTTTCCAGATATACAATAAAAACAGTTTGCAGTGTGTTTTGTCAAATCCTGTAAAAACAAGAACAAAACTATTTTCTAAATACCACTAGAAGTATGTGATAAAACATGTTTTTTTATGTAATTTGGGTGAACTGAGCCTTTAAATGCAGGGCAGATGTGATTTTCTCTCTATGTGCCTCAAATAAAGATGTGGCAGATTTCATACAGCTTGCTTTAAACACATCAAATAACATCACAAATGTTAAATTTAAATTAACTAAATTACAGCACAGTCTGCTCTGACAACACGTTTGTGCAAAAAAACACTTTCATTGCTGGATACCTTGTCTCTGCACAGTGTATGGGCTTGAATAACGGTCAATAAGATTTTACGTTTGTGAAATGATGTTCATAAATAAATTCAAAGCCTATAAATAACTAGTTTATGAATGTGTGGAACAGATTTGCAATTGGAGAAAAAAATGAGAATAAGGGCTGAACAGCACAACACTGACAGATATTGCAATATGAGTCACGATTTTAGTAGGAATGGGAATTTTTACATTTCATTTTCACTGAAAAAAATATAAAAATGATGATGATGATGTGATTTTTGCTGAGGTCTTTACCAAACAAGCATGTTCCCATATGTCTGGAGAATATGATTTGTCGGCCGGGGCATCTCTGTAGCACCACAATGCTTGAATATTGCACTTGGCCATATTACGATTTCGGCGATTTCAATTAATTGTTTAGCCCTAATGAGAATGTCTAAATACAGTTAGACAGTTAACAGTTCAAGTTACTCAAAGTTTTTAGTGAATTTCTCATGCAGAGTTTTGTCACAGGTTTACAAAAGCTGATATTCAACCACAGGCTTTAAAATTATTTACAAACATTATTTCACGAGCTCAAAATCTTATTGTTATTTGAGCCCATACACACCCTCTGTCCCACAAAGCTAAAGGTTCTGATTTCCATCTACAAAATACAGTAAAAACCTCCTCTTACCTGTAACAAACAGAGTCAGTAGTGCTGCACAGCTCCGCAGATATTTGTTCATCATGATGTTCTTAGATGTACCTTCAGGTGAAAATATCTCCAAGGAGTGTTGCTTGGTTTTAAGATCTTACTGTTTCAGAAGATGTAGGATTAAGTTTTGAGGAACAATGACTCGGTCAACATCTTTATGGGGGAGTTATATCAGTAATACGCATCAACAGTGGTGATAAGAAAGTTTGTAAGGGGTGACACATAGGCCTACTCCTGTAACTGAATTGAAAGTATTTGGCTAGAGTACAGTCCTTAACACACAATAGAAAAGTGGCTCCCAGCTCTGTTTGTCTGACGTACCCCCACAGCCCCATCTAAAGAACTCAAGTACTGCTCATCGGCACCACCCATCATGTTGTAAATGTGTTCATTTGAATGGATTTTAACATGATATTTAACATTTAAATTATATAAAAGTGGATAGTGTTACCTTTCATACAATTGACTCATCAATGTTTAGGTTTCTTTGGTCAAGTTTGCATTCATACTGCGTGTGCAAAAGCTATTTCAATTTATCCATTACTTTTAGCTAACTGTTTATTACTTTTAGCTAACTGTTTCAACTGTTTACCCATTAGCCTACTTTTAGCTAACTGTTTATCCATTACTTTTAGCTAACTGTTGCAACTGTTTATCCATTAGCCTACTTTTAGCTGTTTATCCATTACTTTTACCTGTTACAACTGTTTACTTTTAGCTAAGTATTTCAACTGTTTATCCATTAGCCTACTTTTAGCTGTTTATCCATTACTTTTACCTGTTACAACTGTTTACTTTTAGCTAAGTATTTCAACTGTTTATTCATTAGCCTACTTTTAGCTGTTTATCCATTACTTTTAGCTAACTGTTACAACTGTTTACTTTTAGCTAACTGTTTCAACTGTTTATCCATTAGCCTACTTTTAGCTGTTTATCCATTAGCCTACTTTTAGCTGTTTATCCATTACTTTTACCTGTTACAACTGTTTACTTTTAGCTAACTGTTTCAACTGTCTATCCATTAGCCTACTTTTAGCTGTTTATCCATTACTTGTACCTGTTACAACTGTTTACTTTTAGCTAACTGTTTCAACTGTTTATCCATTAGCCTACTTTTAGCTGTTTATCCATTACTTTTACCTGTTACAACTGTTTACTTTTAGCTAAGTATTTCAACTGTTTATTCATTACTTTTAGCTAACTGTTACTTTTCACTCACGATTTAAACTACTTGTAGTCAGCCCTGTGTTTGACTGACAACCCGTCCAGGGTGTACCCCGCCTTTTGCCCAGTGTCAGCTGGGATTGACTGCAGCCCCTCCGCAACCCTTTAAAGGATAAGCGAGTATAGCTATGGATGGATGGATGGATGATGTTAAAATAAGAGCAAGTAGCAGAGGCAACCAACGTTTTTCAAAGATTTTCTTTATTTTCACATCAGTGTTTTGTCCATTAAGACACAAAGTAGTTAAAAGGATAAATACAATTTGATTTTAAAAAAACAAAGCAAAACAAGGAAGATTTATGAGCTCAATGTTTCCCTGAAACATCCCATTGATCAACTTCCGTGATGTGGACACCTTAGTTTTGGGTTTTATATAACTTGTCATTGTAAAACTGAACCCTGATGTGACAAGACCTGAGTTATGAGAAATAAAGAGTGTCACAGCATATGAGCATATAAATAATCATACTTAGAAACTCATAAGGTAGCCTACAAATGGTTTATTTTGGATAGTGCATTTGGTCTTGTAAAGTCTTATAATTAATCATAGTACAGATGGATTTCAGGAGCAGATGGCAACGGCTGGCTGCTGCTGTGTTTTTTATTTGGCATTAGGCATATTACAGTATGCTTCCCCACATGGAGGCCAGGGCGGCTACACCAATGGCGGCGGTGAGGGTCATCTTGTTGGATGGGGCGCCGCTGAGCTGAGTGGGGTTGCAATTGTTTGATGAGCAGCAGCTGATTTGGGTCTGGTAGGTGACATTCAACAATGGTAGGCTGCTGGAGATGGTCACGTTGCATCCAGTGGTCTCACGGCAGCCCTGAGTGTTGAAGCCCACGCTGCTTGAGATTGATGGGAAAGCTGAAGAGAAATGGTTGTGTTAGTCTAGAGGTGGAAAGTAGCTTGGTACATTTAATTAAACACAGTTTTGAGGTACTGGTACTTAATCTGAGTGTTTCTATTTTATTACTTTTTGTTAAACTGTACAGAAATATTGCATTTCCTACTGCACCGCATTTACCTAAACTGCTATATGTTCATATACTTTTTAAATACACTTTCCTTATTTTGCAGATTCAGATTTTACATTAAACATGAGATAACATAATAACACATTCTTTCCTTCACCTCCTTCCTTCTTTTTGCCTGACAGTGAAACTTAAAATGAGTACTTTTATTTTGGCTACTTAACTACTTTTTTCAGCTACTTTTAAACTAGCATGCAGGACTTGTAAATGAGTAATTTTCCACTATATGTATAGCTACTATTAGTTACGAGCTTATATACAGGATTTAATACACTATATACACAAAAAGGAATTACTACATTGAATCATATGAGGATAAAACATGAGTATCTGGTGAGATGGGATACTGATTTGCCAGCTGGTAACACTGGGGTGTGTTTGTTGATCTATGTGTGTCTGTGACAGGGTGTCACAGTATTTGGGAGTGATTTTAATTCAATCATGCCTGTGCTATTATGTAATGGCTGAAGGGAAATGGTGTGAGCTTTTTGGCAGTTAGGAGGTGACTTACTTGCTTTTCCAGTAAAGCAGACGCTGGTGTTGGTCGAGCAGGTCACTGAAGAACTACCAAGGCAGAAGCCCAGTAGACCATAGCTGCACTGGTTGCAACTCAGGGACTCCACTGAAACACACAAATGAAAGCACAAAAGTTAAAATCGCAAAACACTTGATGTTGAGTATGTAGAAAGTCATCAAATGCTCGTGTGGTTTAAGGGAACAGACAATTAGTTTGAAACAGGTTGATTCAATGAAGTTAATACGAACTTAAACTGTCTCTAGAGCTGAAATGAATATTCAAACCTTACTTTCTTTAATTAATTTCAGTCATTCATATTCTTGATGTCAACATGAATGTTTTGTACGCAAATATTTATAGACCTTTCTAAAACTGTAATACTTGACCATAATATGCTTTACTTTTATGGCAGTTATTGTATTTTAAGAGTTTGTGTTAATGTTGTTTTGAAATCAAACAATTTTGGACATTAGCAGTGATGTACTGTTAAGTCTTTTCTGTTCCAGGAATTCGTGGTCCACCACACCCTGGGCTGTCGTTAAACCCCGCCCGGGTTACATAAACTATGAAACTCTAAGTGACATATATCAGATATCAATGATACTGTATGATTTGAATCTTCATTGTCATTGAAAATATCAGGTGTGAAATGATGCTAATCAGTGGTGCGCTTTTATTAAATGAGGACACATTGTCTCACTTTCCTCAATAGTTGCTGAAAGTTGAGGTTTCACTTGCTCAGGTTTTGAGATATCTGACTCTAAGGTTTTTTGCCGTCACCCAAATTCAATGGAGGTGAACGGAATCTCAGATGTGGTGCTCAAAACACTGATAAATGATTAAATCAACAGCATCTGGATACTATGGATAATCCAGAGATGGATTGATGGTGAGATTTTCCTTTGTATTTTTTCATTCATCTGAAGCACAAACAAAATTCAATTCACCGCTGTTGTGTTCGAATGGCGGCAGACTTTTCAATGGTCAATATCTCAAAATGTGGACACATGAAACTGAAATTATCTGCATGGCTAGATAAGTAGGCAAGTAAGAACTTTTTTTAAAATAATTTGGGTGAACTGACCTTTAAAAAGTCTTTCTCAAAGAATCTGAAATTTGTAACTTTAGCTAAATGTTGGAGAAGCTTCATCAGTTCATACGTCTTAATAAATACATCAGATGAAGGAAACTAAGGATACACTTGTTAAACAAGAACGTTGATGAAAATGATCAAACCCTTATGCAAAAATACTTTAACACCAAAACAAATCACTGTACATTTGGTTTGGGCAAATGAAATGATTCTGATATGTGCATAAAAAGCGAAATTCACCTGTGATATTCGTCTTCTTCGCTTATATATATATATTTTAAAGCTTGTAACAAAATAGAAAACAGTTGAAAAGAAAAGAAAAGGAGACTTTATAGGACAATGTATGCATATTTTTGGTCAATAAAGTCTCTATACTATATATTAATATACAATTTTCAAATATCTTAATCAGGTCAACTACTGCCAGAAAGTCTGCCAGATTTGTTTGGTCCCTACTTTGTTTGTCATATCTTTCTTTCCAGTAATACATTTCACTGATTGATAACCCTGAATATTGTTTAATCTTACCCAGCACGAGAGATGCAACAACTGCAATGATTCCAAACAGGACCTTTCCCATCTTGATGTGTTGGTTTGGTTCTTGGTTTCGGCTCAAAGACAAATAAAAATCCTTCCACCCAGGTGATCAGATGCTGTGTGTAGTAAAAACTGATCAGACTGTTTAGTGATGCGATTTATATAGCGAGACAGGTGATGGGAGGGGACAAAAGGGGGTTTTTCCAAGTCTATTGTCTTCATCTTTACCTTGGGGGAAGAGTCACTGAGGGTTAAGGAATGTCGAGGATGACTGATGCACAGAGGAAGATCTAATTGAATACCACAAACTGTACAAACAGTCTGTACCTGTGACAATGAGTCATTATAATAAGCTTACATTTTTAAAATATTGTGGGTGTTTTTGTAATTTCTCCATTATTCATCCAATAATCATCAGAAAATAGTGAAAAATATGGATAATAATTTTCATAACCAAAGGTGGCATATTCATATTGTTTTATTTGAACAAATCCAGAAATGTTCGGTTTGCTACCATATATATGACACAGAAAAGCGTAAAACCTTCCCATTTGAGAAGCAGAAACCAGAGAATATTTGACGTTTCATACCAGTAGCTCTACAGTATCACCGCTGTGAGGCACTAAAACCTGAAGAACAAGTCGGTCCTGCAGGATGACAACAAGCTGAGAGACAATTGAAATGAGGAAACCAAATCACAACAGTAACACCACACAGGAGGAGGGTCTTTTTTTCCCTCTCAGTTTGGATATTTATTGCATTCTTCAAATCGTCTACATAACCAATTTCACAAAAAACATTCAAACAGGCTTACACATTTCTTTTTTTTGGAAAAGAATGCCAAAAGTGTCAGTTTCAGAAATGTGTAACTCATCTCTAATGATTTGTGTTGAATAGAGGATATCTAAGAATAAGCCCTGACTTAATTTCAAATTGCTACAATCTCAATTACAATGCAGTATCTGAAATGATCAATTTAGTCACGTTCTCCCCATATATTTATATATGCACGCACACACGCGCACACACACACACACACACACACACACATTAAAAACTAGCAAGATAAACAAAAGCTTTAACCCCACAGTTAATGAGTAATGTGCAGTGTCGATTTGACTCAGATATCAAAAATAAAAACAGGTTAAAGACAGAATTGATGGAGTTATGTGTCAAAAAAAAAAAAAAGGAAAAACCAGCAAAAGAAAAACTATTATTTTCACAGATGGTACCAGACATAAGCCAAAAGACAATTTACATTATGTTAGCAACACTTTATTAAAAGTAAACACAAAGCAAAAGGCAATATATGAAATGAATAGAAATCGAAATGTTCATGAAGCTTTGAAATCTATATATTGGCATTTGAATATTATGACTCTAAAATGACAATCCAGCGGGTCAAAGGCAATAAATTAAAGGAATAGTTCAACATTTTCAGAAATACGCTTATTCCCCTTTTTGCATAGAGTTAGCTGAGAAGAACAATACCGCTTTCATGTGTGTCCGGTAAACATGGAGCTACAGCCAGGAGATGGTTAGCTTAGCAGAAAGACTGGAAACAGGTGGAAACAGCTAGCCTGGCTCTGTCCAATGGTAAAAGAATATGCTTACTACAACCTTTAAAGCTCACAAATTAAGTTGTGTGTGTAAAAAGCAACTTGTTTTTAAACAAACAAGATATAAAATGTATTAATTAGTGAGCATGATAGATGCTGGTAGGCACCTAGGGACAGAGCCAGGCTAGCTCTTTCCCTGTTTCCAGTCTTTATGCTATGCTGCTAAGCTAAGCTAACCGGCTCCTAGCTATAGCTTTAAATTTAATGGACAGAAATGAGAGGAATTGATCTTCTAATCTAACTCTTGGCAAAAAAAAGCAAATAAGCGCATTCCCCAAGATGTTGAACTATTCCTTTAAGCTGTAATGGCACTAATTAACCTACAAAAAACAATTTAGTCACACAGTGAAATGCAAAAAAAAAAAAAACCCAAGTGATTCAGCTATTGACACCCACGTCCTTGAACCTAAACTTTATACTACTCATTCAAATGGAGAAAGTTAATTGCACGGCACTTTAAAAAAGTGGTGGACCTCTTAAAATCATCTTTGATGTCAGTGTTACACGCTTGTCTGTCATGACATTAACATTTTAATATCTCTTATAGTGAAATGAGGACGGGGGCAGCTTTCTGATAAATCTAAAAACACAAAAAGAAAAGAGGGAATTAAATTTAAACTGATATAAACACGTGTGAAATCAAAAAGTACAATACACCTCAAGGATAGCTAACACAAGACCCGTGTGTGTGTGTGTGTGCGTGTGTGTGCGTGCGTGTGTGTGCGTGTGTGTGTGTGCGTGTGTGTGTGTGTGTATGCACTTTGTTTCATTCCTCATCCACTGTATTTTCTGTCAAACCAGGACGTTGGTCACAAACAGACCGGTGATGGCGGCGAGGGCCAGGCTCAGCCCAGAGGTCCCGGGCAGACCGGGTGCAGTGTTACACAGGTCGTAGTTGCAGCACGTCTTGGTCATGGTGTAGAGGGTAGTGGAGTTGGAGCTGCTGGAGGGGAAGTTCACGCTGCTGGTCTGGTTGCACTCGGCCACTGTCAGACAGCCCTTCCTCTTGATATCCACGAAGCCGGCTGTGGAGCGACAGCAAACGCACACAATCACTCTCAGTGTTTATTGTTCATTGTGTTTGACTGAAAGGGTTGGTAGGAGTTTCACAGTGACAGGTATGCACTCATACACTGCATGTTGTTGGTAGTTGAAGGCCTTGTCACGCAAGTTTTGGTGATTTCCAGGTTTTAACTACAATTAAAAGACTATAACATGTGCGCAGTCAGGTCAGTACTTAAGATAGTCAAGAACTAGATAGCTTTGTGCAACAGATGAATGTAGACGTCCATCTGAAGTCTGACCCGGACTGCGGCTTAGATCAAACCAATAGTCAATCTTTGTGCACTCCAAACATAAAAATAAGGTAAAAACAAAAAATAATTTGCAACCTATTCTCAACATATGGGAGGCCTTATCACATCTGACTGACTTGTTTTTTTATTTATTTCCACCACCACTTCAGGCAGCCAATGGTTTCCATTCATTTCCATAGGATATAAAAATCAATCAGCAGCGGTTACATTATCATTGAAATAAAGTTAATGCAGAATTTATGTTCAGTATGATGGATTTCACAACACAAGCTTATTCTGTATAGAAATGAAAGGAAACATGATGGCTGACAAACACATTAAAAGAAAAGTAAAACTCTACAGCACAGTTTGCAAAATGGTTAGTTTGATGTAAAAGAATGTGTGATTTGTGGTAAATTCACAAAATCGTGCACAATCACTAGTATGATCCTTTAGGAAACAACTGTTGTTTTAGGCCTAAAGTTATTTTAAGTTGACATTTTGGATAGATTGTTTTCACTCAACAGCTTAGTATATTTACGGTGCATAGCCTCGCAAATCTTAAAATCCATTTTGTAAATAGACTGTCAAGATAATATAAATGAGTGTTTTTATGTACATTTCTAACTAAGCTGTCAGACTGAGACTGGAAGAATGAGTTAACACCTACAACTTAAAAGGAGAGATTGAAACAGCCGGTGGATACTTGAGCTCATCTATTGTGAGTGAAGACAGACATTAGCTTTCATATCACCATTTCATGAGAGCTGCATATCAGTTTAACATAAGGCACAAAAGGTGAGTGTGTGTCTAGAGCTGCAACTAATGAATATTTTATTGGCTTTCTATGGTGCATTATATCTACAAATCCTAGGAAATGGAGGGAATTTGGTTGGAAGAATTTGTATTTTCATCTCACCTACACATTAAAAATAAACAACTTTATACTCAAGTTAATACAGCAGGCACATTCCCACATTTTCTGGTCATGAAAAACAACATTTTGGAACAATGTATGTTTAGCAATCTATTTCAACGGTTTATTTTTAGCTAACTATTTTGTTTATTCACGACTTTTAGCAAACTATTTCAACAGTTTTGTCCTTACTTTTAGGGGAACGTATCCATGTTCCCCAGCTCAATATCCTCTTAATATGACACATTAAGGAGACCTTTCAAAAGGGTTTTATGTTCTCAGCAATGTTTTTTCCCCTAGGTCAAATGTTCAATGTATGTTTCCCTGGGTTAATATGTTGAAATCACCCACCTACAGCTATTGCAATTTGAACTGCAAAGATATAATTTACCAATCTCTTACAATGTTAGTTTATATATATAGAGACACACACATAGGAGCCTGGGAACATAGGGATAATCCCACTTTTAGCTAACTATCTCAACTGTTTATTTTTTGCTAACATTTTCAATGGCTCATGACTTTTAGCTAACTATCTCAACTGTTTTATTACTTTTAGCTAACCATTTCAACTGCTTAGCTAACTGTTTATTTTTAGCTAACCATTTTGTTTATTCATTACTTTTAAGCTAACTAATTTGTTTATACATTACTTTTAGCAAACTATTTCAACAGTTTTGTCATTTCTTTTAGCCAGCTATCTCAACCATTTATCCATTAGGCTACTTTAAGCTAACCCCTCTCTGCTCACTTGCCAACTAGTTTTCCACTTACTCTAACTTGCAACGCGAGATAATGTGTTACAACTGCCTCAGGTTAATTGGCAGCTTCTGATACTCGTAAATTCACTAGTTAATTAGTTGAGCTACTCCACAATCTTTCCATGTACCCCCTGGTGACAGAGGTAAAAAGTACCCCAGGTTGGGAATCATTGGCTTAAATGACAAAAATGTTTCTGTTGATCGACCAATTGAATAATATTTGTAATCATTCCAGCATAATAAAAATCCTCATCTCAACCTTTTGATGAAAATGCTTTAACAAGTGCCAAGTTTTTCTTCTTTATTGTGGTTACAGAGCTATGTATTTTGAGAATGAAACTGGTGGGGCATCGTGTGAGTGACAACCTTCCTTGAAGAGAATGTTGTCCGGTGAGATTTTTAGCTCCTTACCTGCTTTCCCGACACCACTGAAGCATTGTTGTCCACTGTCACATGTGGTTTTAGTGGTGATGCACAGGCTCCCGATGCCAAGGTCGCATTTGTAGCACTGCAGAGCTTGACCTGGTATTAACAGAGAGTTGGAGGGGAAGGTAGGAGAGAGACATCGAGGAATGGAGAAAAGGAAGGAGGAAAGAGGAAGAAGAATAGTAGGATTGGCGTCAATAGGTTTGCAACAGGCTATAATTTTCACTTAGGCTGATAAATACGTCTGAATTCATGTGAACGTCTTTTCATGTTTGTCTGAAATGAAGGCCTTTGCTGAGAACCGAGACCATTTCAGTGTTTACCGTCCACTCAGAAGATGCAGTGTGGCATTTAAAATAAAAATAAAAGGTCTTACAAGGTTGACACAAAGTCAGTGATAATGGACGAGATAAACGGGTGACCTTTGACCTTTAGCACAGAGGAGGTTTAGTGGTCGAGGTCATACCAGCTCTTGGTAGCATCTGGATGTTGCCTTTTCTGATTCAGCCTTAACTGAAACACTTTTGTGCTTTGCCTGTAACTGTTTAACTTGTTACACTTAATATTTATTTACCTACTTATAATTATGTTGTGTACTTTATATTGCAATTCTGCTACTGCCACTTGACCACGTATTCGATGTCTATCCGTCCTGGAAGAGGGATCCTCCTAAGTGGCTCTTCCTGAGGTTTCTCCAATATTTCCACCCTTTAGATTTTTTTCTCCTGTTGATCCACTAATTTATTAATCAACTAATCGTTCCTAGTCCCAACAGTGTGATGAAAATGCTTTCAAACTAGCAGAAGTGCCAAGTTATCAACATTAAAGTTGTTTTTGTGGAGTTTTCTGTATCTAGATAGAGAGATAGAGAGAGAGATAGAGAGAGATAGAGAGAGATAGAGAGAGATAGAGAGAGATAGAGAGAGATAGATCCTGAGCCATTTAACCAGTTTCCTTTAACAGCTGTGATTAGTTTCCAGACAATGGCTGCAGACTACAGATAATAGTACCCTGTGTAGAACCTATAAATTCAAACCATTAGCACGATGGGAAGTCTGAAGTTGGTTTGTAGTCAAGGTATGTTGACAAAAGCTTGCCTCACAGATAACAGGTCTAAAAAGGTGGTCATCAACTCGGGATGTTCGTCAGCTCAGGGTTTTCCAATACAGCTCAGAGTGAACAGGTAATAAAATTCAATAAATAAAATCACACACGTCTACATTAAAAACTGAGGGCAGAAAGTTTAAAAGACATGCGCTGTGTCCCAATTCCATACTAATTGTATACAGTATGTAGTAGTATAGCCTATTGTTTTTGCAGTTGGTATACAAGAAGACAATGAACTTTTCCATCTGTACCAACAAGTTTGAGTCATTGGTTTATTTGTCTTACTTTATGTACGTGTAATTTTATGTTATTATGATTTAAGATCTTGGTTTTGTGTTTAAATAAAATAATAATAATAAAAACAGGTGACATAAGACTTGCAGATGAGCAAACAAATTTGAAAGAGAATGAAAAATATTTGTCGTAGATCGGTCTCGAACTTTCTCACTGTTGCCACACTGAGTAGCTCCTCCCATTTTCTTTGTGCATTAGATTGTGGGAAATTAGTGTTCATCAAAAGCACAAGACAAAAAATAAATAAATTAAAAAAATCAAATCCGACTACACTACAGACTCAAAACCTGGTTAAAAGTACTAGTCTGGAATTGGGACAGCTCTATAGGCTTTTTCCAGGAATGGAGTGTGTAACAAAGATAGTCATTTAGTGCGCCAGCTGTGTATTTATGTTGACTTAAAAGGTCCTACAGTTTAAAAGATTGCAAAACTGCATGGAAAGTAACTGGATTGGAAGAAGATATAGTGAATACATGGGAGCGAAATGTAAATAAAACCAACCCAGTGGGCCTGAGAGGGTTACTAGAGATAAAATGGCTGATACTGGAAATGCTAATTTAACAACATTATAATATAACTGCCTGGTTAAATAGGCTCAGAAGACATTCATTACAAGCCTTTTATTATTATAACCAAGGTTGCCCTTTGGGCTGGACATGCTCCAAAAACAAAGAAAAAGTTCATATGTTAATCAAAGTCGCTCTACCAGTCACAGCTGCCAGTTTTCTTTAGAACAAGTTTAACAGACTTTACTGTTACTCAAGGTCACTTAAAAGAAAAACCAAAGGATCCCTGGGAGTGGTGATAGCATCTGTACACAGATGGAAAAACTGTTGCCATGGGGACGCACCAAGCCTGAAAGATGACCGGACGTTGTGAGGCTGAAACTTCAGAGTGTGTGACAGAGCTGTAAAACTATTGTTAGGAACCTGTCGCTCCAGTTTCAAAGTCTGGGCCCCATGACTGGCAAGTACACACTGAAGTCATTATACAAAAAAAAAAAAAAGTGTGTGTGTAAAGTTCCCTTGTCTTCTTGTTTGTTTGATCAAGATTTATTTAGTTAAGCTATTAAAATGAGTTAGTAAAGCCACTCTGATTTTTGTTATGCCTTTAAGATGGGCTGTGTCCTCTGTGTAAAGTCCTTACTTTGTGATGATTTTAAAAAGGGGAATCCCCACTCAATAAAATTAATATGTTACTTCTGATGCATCGTACAGCTCAATTTTGTGAATTTGAACCAGTGCCTCCTTAAGCTGGACAGCGGAGTAACTGTAAGAGGAAGACTGTAATGTAGTAATTATAAAAACTCTTAGCATTAAAAAAGCCCAGACCCAGTTGTTTTTAAATATACATTCACACAATATTCAGCTCCTGCAGTGTAATGATAAGTCATTAAAAGGAATGCTCTAATCCATTGTATCAAGGGGTGATTACTGGGACACGAGAGGATTTCCTGCTTGACAAAATGATCCTAATTTTTCTGACCTTAATTTCTTTGCTTTTTTTCCTGGTGAAATACCAGCTTGTTCTTATTCCCACAGTGTCAAATACAGACGCTTTGTCACAGCCCTCTGCGCTCAAGGGTAACTTTTGCGTACCCTTGAGCATTACCTCTTGGTTAGGCTTTTAACCTAACCAAGTAGTTTTGTTGCATAAACCTAAAGGGTACTTTGTGCATCTGTATGAGACGCCGAAGGGCGTGACAAAGCGTTGGTATTTGACAACCTGGGGTGAGAACATGTTGGAAAGTATAATTTAACTGCGTAGAGCAATTTGTTCTCTGTACAGTAAAGCTTTGAATCTTAAATCTTCACTACTACAAACGATTTTTTTAAAAAAAATGACATAAAATGACTTTAAAGCGGGGGCTGTGTGACAGCTGCCACTGTGGCCACAGTTACACAGTAATATCTTATCTAGAGTTTGCTAACATTAGCCACCATAAGCTACTGGTCAGACCAGACCAAGTGAGGCTGTACCTTTAAAATCCAGAGCGTAATGAACTGAGCAGTGGTGCGTTTTATTGCTTATGAATTCAAAGTTTTATTTGTAAGAAGAACAGTGTGCTATATTTAAAAAAAAAAAAAAAAGTACATAGTCTCACTTTAAGTAATCCGTCTGACTAATGTAGGGCTGCAACTAATGATTATCTTCTATCAGTTATTCTGCCAATTTTGTTCTGTTATTTTTGAAGAATGCCTGTCAATTTCCCAGAACCCATGGTGACCACCAACAGTCGAAAACCAAAGGATATTCAATATATTGTAATATAAAAACAGAAATGCAGTAAATCTTTAAATAAATCTAGCAAATTTAAACACTGGAACCAGCAGACGTTTGGCATTTTTGCAAAAGCTAAACGTGTAAAGCAGTTGCTCAAGTAGAGGAATGGCTGACTAAATATTAAACTCCAGTATTTGACAGAGAAAGGATGTTTTTTCTAAAGATTTACTGCTGTATTCACCATTTTTTCCAGTTGAGTAGCTCCTCCATTTTAGGTGTGCATTGCATTGTGGGACAATACTCCATTACATCACTCAAAAAAAAAAAAAAAAAAAAAGAAAATATCACATGATGCCCTGATATCTTTGTCACTTCTTCAGTATGAACATATTAGTAAATGGCAGACTCACTCTACCACAAACAGGAGGATTTGACTTGTAAAAGGTTTTAAAACACATGAAAAAAAACAAAGAAAAACAAAGGTGCCAGAGATGTATACATGTTACAATATAAAACCAGTATAATCCTATGGGACATCTTGATTTCAGCCATAGTCTGCCGAGATAATCCCAGCTCTTTACCTCAGAGAAAAACAAAAAAAAAAACAAAACAAAAAAAACAAACACGCCCACACCTTTGAACACAAACAACCACACACCCTGTCACGCTGGTATCGGTTACACCCAAGTTCGAATAGTGCTGACAATTTAAAGACATCTGACAATCCTCGTGTCCTCTTTTACTGCTCCTACTGATATATAATCTCATACATACAAATTAAAATATACCCTGTTGTAAGATAAAACACATTCCTTTATCAGGGAAACACAAAATGTCTGTTTATCTGACAACAAATCTCCATAAAAATATGTCAAAAAGGCACCTACAAATATCTGACTCACTTGCTTTTAAAACCCTGTGCACTAAATAGCAAAACAGTCAAATGCTGGCAAACAATTCGTATGTTAACTCTTTGAAAATTAAAAAAGTGTCATGTGACCCCGGTGCTGCCACACCTAGCAACACCTCAGAGCTCTGCAATGCCGACTGACGTGTTGCTATCTGGGAGGCACAAGAAATCCAGTCCGACCTGATCCTCCGAGCTACTGAGTCATCTGATCCATAAACACACAACACACACATTTACGCAAACAAAGCTGTGTTGCCCAAGACTTTTGTCAGCATCAAAAATGTCATTGTCGAGGTGAGGAGAGTCTGCAGGTGAAGTCACATGGGAACAGTGAAGCTAATGATGGTCAATTACAGCAGCGTTTGTTCGCTGCAGCAGAAGTGTCTCAACATATAATTGGTTGCGTCTTCACCCTCCACTTGATTGCAACAGATTCTCTACACAGCATTACATATCCTTGAAGAACAGGCTCTGGATAAAAGATGCAGTATGTATCTATACAAAAACAGGCGCAGTCAATCACTTTTGACAACAGGCAGAGGAGACTGGCGTGTGTGACGTAGCTCTACATATTTGCGACATTGAGTAGTGATGGATGAGTAGAAATCAGGTGATATTCATCATTGTCAAGTGTATGAAGAATGTAGTCGCTCATTACTGGGAACTCATGTGGAGCACTTCCCCTCACACCACCATCAACACCTTAATTACAGGTGCATGAGAAAATGACACACCTGAACAAAAGGCAGCCACAGACTTTCAGTGAGGAAGTCCTGAACCAGCAGTCACAGTAACCAGCAAGGGGTGGAACAAGTACTTAAGTACTACAAGTACTTAAGTAAAAGCAGCAATAAAACAGTGTTGAAATACTTTACAGGTGGAATCCTGCATTCAACTATTTACTCATGTAAAGAAGTACCATCAGCAAAGTACTCAAAGAATCCAAAGTGCAGTCATTATTCAGAATTCCTCCTTTATTAGCATTATTACTTTTTTTGTAATACTGACAGATTTTTGTATTTGTAATATTTACTGTGAGTTTTTTTTAACTTGTAATATACAAAACTAAATGTAACAACACAGATAATTGTAATGTGGTTGCATGAGAGTTGGGTTGGGGTACAGTTTAGACACACACACACACACACACACACACACACACACACACACACCCCTCTATCTATATATTAAAAACATGTAGACAGTATTTTAATGTTATGGGTAGTTTTGTTTTTGTTGATTATCATACATTTTGTATATAAAATCTTAATCCGCAAAGTAATAAGTAACTACAGCTGACAAATAAATGTAGGAGTAAAAAGTGCAATATTTGTCGCTGACATGTAGTTGAAGTTGAGGCATAAGTAGTACTTGAGTAAGGTTCTCTGATTTAAGGATGATTTAAAGCCTTAAATATGTAGAAATACCAGAATTTGTAAACAAAGATGTCTAAAATTAAGCAGTGGTGCAAATCAGTAACTTCAAATGTTAATTATCTTAACAGTAGTTAAGATATGGGGCACTATTCTTTAGTAAAGTGACTTTTGAGGATGATATTTTAATACTACAGTGAGTTATTCTGCCTTAAATTGAGAAAAAAAAAAAAACAAATTCAACTGGATTAAGTGTTTAAAGCCTCTCTGCCTTTACCATCCAGTTTGATAACATAACAGGAACAGGAACATGTTTGAACTCTGGGGTGTGGCACATTACTGATCACCCTCAATGTGCAGTGTCGGCCTTATACTGCCCTCTACTGCTTTGTCACCACAACTACAGATCATGGAGCATCAGCCCTTCACGTTCTACTACAAGAACATGTTGAGGAACCCAAAAATAACTACAGTGGCTTTGTTTAAAATCCTGTTAAATCTAATGCTAAGGAAGAAGAAATCTAATAAGTGATTATACATTGAGAGGAATAACAGCGCTGATGTAGTTAATAGACGTGGTATCTGTCCTGTAATCAGTGCTTTGGGAGGTGTCAGTACCCATAGTTTCCACCTGAGGGCATCCTTGATTGCAAAAGGTCTGTATTAAAGCTCTGTATTATTCTGTCTCAGCTCACTGTGGGGAACAACTGGGAAGAAAAACAAGTGAATAACACAAGCCGAAATTAAACTCACAATGTGAGTCATGTGCTACAGCACCAAACCCACTGTGCACGGAAAGTTGAAATGAGACGTCATGTCATGAGATGAATATGCAAACAAGTTGATGAAAAGTAATTTGAAGGTAAATATGCAAAGACTGCCATCAAAGCTTCCTCTGGACAGGGATAATTATCCTCCTCACACTACAAGCTCACGAAAGGTGAAGATAAATACAGCCGGGCGGGTCTGGTGTGTTGTGTAAATATTCTTGGTTTGCATTTGGATGTAGATGTTAATAGATTATGGCTCGCAATACCAATATCCTTGAAGGATGCGAGTAGCCAGAATGACGGGGGAGTAGCCAGATGAAATGTTTTTCAGAAAGATAATTTTTGTCCCCTTCTGAATTCAGATTTATAAAGATGAATTTAACATAACTTAAACATGTATTCAAGAAAACAAAACTTGCTTTTGTATTAAAGGCCAAAAATTGAATTCAAATCTAAACAGAAAAGTTGACCTACTCAAAAACAAAGATGTAAACACTAAAAAAAACAAAAAAACAAAAAAGGGGATAAGAACATTGGAGACCGTCTTTTTTGGGTGCTCCGGCCTTCAGAAAACGTTAACTCCGGTGTCAATTTTGGATTTTAAGTAAAATATATTTGTGATGGAAAGAATAACTTTCTTCGTAAGATTGCAGCAGGACAAGTTTGTGAAAATATGGGAAGTTAAATCTTGAATTTTACACCTGTACGTCCATATGCTTAGTGTAAATTGTGAACTGATTGTAATCAAGGTACACTCCAAAGTCTTGGTTCTACTTACAAAGTTTTGTTTTTAATTTTTATTTTATCGTTTCTTTTCTCTTAATTTCTTTGTACTTGTACACTCATGTTTTATTATGCTTTGTTTCACTTGTTTAAACAAGCATGGGCAGTCAAGGCTTCTATGTTTTATTACAATTACTACATTATTTGTATGTTGCACTGGCAAAACAATAGGTTAATGTATCCCAAACTCAAAGATGAAAATGCAGCTTACACAAATCATCACCTCCATTTCATTATCCTGTTCAGTCAACAGCCTCTCTAGACTTTCTCCTCCCAACTTCAGAAATTTACCGACATCTGGATGTAAAAGGTAGCCAGTTACACAGAGGTAAGTATAAGTATTTTTGTCTATTTTTCTGGCAGCTGGTGCTTGGGGAAACCTCTCAGTAGCTTGTAACATGTTTACTTCAAAAACCAACCAGAACGGCATCTGAAATCATCTACTTTTCCCCAGAGGACACACACCCACACATATTCATCCCTCCTGTTCACTCCATGGTCACTTGTACAGGGAGATGTGAAATCTCAGTATGTAATTATCTGCATTTGTGAATCACTCATCTGTCACAAACTATTGTCAAAGTTTTCACCTGAAAGTACGAAAAGCAGCCAGGATGGGAACATAGTTCCCGCTACAAAGGGTGTGGTTTGAAGCAGGAGACAGAAACAACAGAGGTGAGGTGATCCCGAGGACAAAAATGGACTAGGCCTATAGCCTCAAAACACAATAGTAGAAAAACAAATGGCCCTTAAGTGCGCCCTGTCTGCAGACTCTCTGTAGAAGGGAAATATGAGACTTGGGCAAAGCCTCAACTGTTACAGGGTGAGGAATTTCTCATGCAATGGCTGGCAGGTTGGGACATGATTCAGTCTTTTAATAACTTCTGGAAAAAAATTCAAAAACGAAGATCCACATACCACAAACAGGCTGCCTCACCCAAACCTGTAATAACAGCATTAGAGTAAAGCCTGGGATGTACAAGGAGGGTAAACACAGCAAAACTCTGCAGCTACTTTGTTTCACTAGTGGGAATCTGCACCTCATTCTGTGATGAATGTGTTGTGTGAATCTTATGGAGGTAAGTCTGTTGGTTGAAGGTCCTTTAAAAAAAAAAAAGGGATACAAATGTCTATTATTTTCTCTTAATCCATTAATCACCTCTTCTATAAAATTTAACTAGTGAAAAATATCCATGTCATCAAATTTCGTCCAACTAACAGATTAATCGACTGTTGGACTTATTTGTAGCCGTTTATCCATTACCTTTAGCTAACTATTTCAACCGTTTATCCATTACCTTTAGCTAACTATTTCAACTGTTTATCCATTAGCCTACCTTTGGCTAACTATTTCAGCTGTTTAATCATTATTTTAAATTATGCTAAACAACTGGAGCTATCTTTTACTTTTTATTTACCTTTAGCTAACTATTTCAACTGTTTATCCATTAGCCTACCTTTAGCTAACTATTTCAACTGTTTATTCATTACATTTAGCTAACTATTTCAACTGTTTATCCATTAGCCTACCTTTAGCTAACTATTTCAACTGTTTATCCATTAGCCTACCTTTAGCTAACTATTTCAACTGCTTTTTCATTATTTTAAATTATGCTAAACAACTGGAGCTATCTTTTACTTTTTATTTACTGGTGCGTCACTGGGTAAATGGTGAGATTTGTCATGGTGCCCACATCTTGTTTTTTTTGTCCCCTGCCCCTAAAATGATGTGAACACACCACTGGTATAAAGCCTGAACACACCCAGTCAGGCAACAGCCTCAAGCTCTAACACTGAGCACACCCAGTAAACGTTGAAAAACACTTCCAAAGTCCCACCAAAGGCAGTCAAATATTAAAGTTTTTACTCCCAACAAAACGTGTTTGACAGGATCTGATCCGTGTTACCAGGAAAAAAAGGGAGAGCCCTTTTCTCGTCTGCAATTAAACGTTAGATCATGGAAAACATAAAAGCTCCACAGAGAAGCAAAATCTAGAAAATGAACATAATCTAATCATCTAAAACTTGCAAAAAAGAAATATCATTTCTGAACACAGCAATACTGCAGACACTACTATGATATTTTTAAGGGAAACCAACCTCAATAAAACAGACACACCAAACTTCATGTAGAAAAACGTAGATTTTGTCAGGGAAAATATTTGAACGTTCTCTCTGCAGTACGAGGCTGTTCAGTTTGCATAAATTCTGTTTTAAAGGTAAGTTAGCGCTTTAACTAATGAAAGAAAACATGCATTTTTAAAAAGTCATAATTTAGTGTATTTTCTTACCGATTGCAAAGCAGACTCCGACTGCAAAAAGCTGGAGAATAACTCTGTTCATCTTGGATAAAAGACAGGGATAATGTTACAAACTTTGAGGAGAGACTGGCTGCCTGTGAGGACTCAGACCGTTATAATTGTGATCAAACAACGAACTTTTTTAACCACCATCGCTGCATTTATAATCTTCCACCTCCCATCCAAACGTCACCGTTATCCAATCAGAGGAGGTCTTCTGGGACATCCACCCAGTTTTTTTTCAAGCTCTCCCACCTGTGTGATTCACAGGTGGAGGGTATTACGGGAGTGTTGGAAAGCTGGGCAACAGAGAATTGGTGGTTATAAGTGATTTTATGGTGATGTTGTATTTAACCCCTCATGTGTCATTACAATCTTCCTACATGGATTTAGTGTTTTGGTGGTGCTCAAAAGTGACTTTATGACCTTTCAAGCCATACTTGACAGCTAGTTAGTCATTATTTTTAAGATTTTACCTACAAGACATATGATAAACTTATTAAATACATCAAATTGTTTGCTGATAATACCTCTGTACTTTTACTTAAGTAGGAGTTTGTTGTATTGGTATCACACGAGTACACCTAAATACATAATCAGCTAATTTACAAGTCCAGAGTCATATCAAATTTATGAAAGGATGAAGAAGTTCAGAATGAGAAATCAACATAGATTAGATGTGTATCTCTTTTTTTTTTTTTTTTTGGAAAGGGACAACTACATTGACACAACTGACCAAATTAAGATAATTACTATTTGTCCTCCTGGTGCAGTTATCCACCACACCTCTTGCTCAAAGTGATTCAGTTATGCGGTATCTCAATCCATCACGGCCTGCAAGTTGTGTTCAACACATACTAAGATGCACAATATACTGTTTGTCTATAAAATCTTCTGGTAAGTCAACAGGTTAAAGAAGTTCCTCCAAAGTTACTCTGTTTAGCTTGATTGTCTACTTAGAGTACAACAGGGTGGTCTTAAGGCAAAGGTAGGCTATCGTATTGATCCACAGCATCTGAAGGGACACCCAAAAGGTCATATCATACAGTATAAACTTATATTTCTCTTGGTGCATGAATAAACATTTAATTCTTGAGTCCACTCCTCATTATCCACTTCTTCTACTTAGTCAGAACTATTCCAATTGACACTAAGCTTATTTTTGTAGCCTCTGCACCCGCTATTTAAAGGAAATGTAAAGAAAATAGAAGGGCATTTTAAAGAAAAATCAACTTGTGCATCCATTTATCCTCTCTGTGCAGCAAGAACTTGAACTTGACTGAAAAGAGATGGACTACAAGTAGTTTAACAATTATGTCTTGGTGGATCTCCCCGCTGTATTTCCTGTTATAGTGCGCACTGTGAACGTCAGCTAAAGCACTAATGCTGTCTCACTAATGTAATAGAATAACCACTGCAGAACATACTGTAACTGATCTAAGGTCACGCATACATTGCAACACAGTCAACTCTTGTGCAAACTCTTCTTCGTCTTCAGAGTGATTATTTTACTCCACCTGACAAACAAGTATGTGTGAGTTCTCTGGGAGCAATAATAAGAAATGACACGTCATTTTTTCGCTGGCTTCGTTTCAGATCTCAGATATCAGTCAAATCATCTGCAGGTTTTCCTTGAGGCGGTACCTCAGTGTGGCAACTAAAGCTACATTTACTAAATAACCGACAGTAACACCTGAACAGTGCAATGCAGAGAACGATCTTGAAAATAAGGCCGGCCCTCGAGTGCGTACATCAGCTGTTTGGGTAAAAGTATTTGGCCCTTAACTGCAAAAAGTGTTGCTGGCGTCCTCTGATTGGTGGGGTTTTCCCGGATGAGAGCCAATGAAAACTGTGCATGAGAAATTCAAGTTTGTGAACGTAAAAAAGAGATTTGTAGTTGCAGGGAAAAAAAGGAGAATGTCAAAATAAAATTTATGCACAAATTATATCAAAGTCAGGTTACATAAAGAGAAAAAGAGCTGCTTTTGTGAACATCTAACTACAGATTCAAAGCAGAAAACAGTGTGAAACCCGCACTGTGCGTGACATTTAAGTTGCCCAAGTATTAATTTTTGTTCTGCTTTTGGCTGTAAAAGAGAAGCCAATATTTGTACGTGTGAATGCATCCTGAAGTTACAGTGTGGGGAGTTCTCTACTACTATATCTGTAACTGTGTCCATTTTTTTTGACGTTTGCCATGTATTTAGCCTTTAGAAGTGACACAGATTTTGGCACTGATCCATATAACCATGTGTTTGAATATCTTGAAATGTAAAACAACCGTTACTGTTTGTTGCCAGAAGAATCAATCTCTTGTGTTTTTATCAAAACCAAACAGATGAAAGGAGGTTTCTGTGGATCCTTCCTCCCTCTCTGAGCTTGATAAATGAGACACTTACTTCATTTCAAGGAAAGATTTTGGATGTCTTAAATGATTCACATAAGCAGGTTTGGTCTTGCCCAGAGTTTGTCCCAGAGCATTTTTCTGTGTTTGCAAACATCCTTGGAGAGAGACGACAAAAGAATTTAGTGAATGGCTGACAAGTGGAGTCGCGAGTGAAGCAATTACTAAGGTTTTCACAAGTTTGTTTGTCCACATCAGTCAACAATGACAGACGTTTTGGGGTGGTGGGCATGTTTGTTGTCTCAGTGGGAGCCATTTAATGATTATCTCTGCATGTGACTTTAAAAAGGGGCATGATTTGATTTCCTACTGGAGGGGGGAACAGTTATGAAATGGCATCTTCAGAGTCATCGTTTTGAAATACTTTGCTGAGAGGGAGGCTGTTTGGGCCTGGTGAAATGCCTCCATTGTTTTGCCCACAGATCCTCTGAGTTTCTCAACTCTTGTCACTTGGAAAGAGGGAGTGTGGGAGAAACCAGCCAAACTAATCCTTATTCTATCAGCCACAGCAATCTCAGCTAAGTCAATAGGGAAATGAGATGAAGATGAGGAAGAACGAAAGCAGGGAAGTTTAAATATTAACAAACTGTGCCTAAAAAGAAAAACAGGATGTCTATGTTTTGTTGTTTTACAACACTGCATCCAAGTAGATTTAATGTGGCTCTGACTTCTAATTGCATTTAGCAGTCATATAATTAGTTAAACGGAGATCACCTGTGTGTAACCAAATGATTTCAGTTGATTGTAGTAAGTACACCTGTATCTGGAAGGTCAATATTGTGGCATAACCTTCACCCCAAAGATGAAGAAACACTCCAAGCAACTCCAAGCAAATGTGGTTGAAAAGCACAGTTTAGGGGATGAATACAAGAAAATTTCAGTAAAGCTAAATCAAAGAAATGAAAAGAGTATGGCACAGCTGTAAATCTGTTTGGAGGAGGAAGGAGACGAGTGAGTGCGGCCACCAAGAGACCTATGACCCCAATCAGAAGGAGTAACAAGCTTCAGAGGCTGAGATTGGAGAAACTGTGCATACAACAGTTATAGTCTAGAGTCACGAGTTGTAGACAAGAGTCTACAGCCATGCTAGCAGCTCTGTGAGGCTGTACTTAGGCACAGCGGTACTTTGAATTAAATGCTAAGGTCAGCATGCTCACAATGACAATGCTAACATGCTGATGTTAAGCTGGTACAACGATTGCCATGTTCACTATCGTAGTTCAGTGTGTTAGCATGATAACATTTGAACATGAATGTGTGTATATATCTTATATTTCATGACAATCCATCCACCAGCTGTTGAGATATTTCTTTCAAAACCACATGCCAACCTCATGAAGGCGCTAGAGGAAAAGTCAGAGGATCACCAAAGTCATTATGATTCATCCTCTGGGGACCATGAATGTCTGTACAATATTTTGTGCCAATCCATCCAGTAGGTGTTGAAATATTTCACAGGATAAGTGAAAACTTTGACCTGCTGGTGGCGCTAGAGGAAAAGTCAAAAGTAAAATGCATCCTCTGGGCACCATGAATATCTAAACCAAATGTCATGAGGATCCATCCAATAGTTGTCAAGTTATTTCACTAAATGCAGTAAAAAACATTTAACCTCCTGGTGGTGCTCAAGGAAAAGTCAGTAGGATTCATCCTTCGGGGAGCATTAATGTATTTACTAAATTTCATGGCAATCCATTTCATAATTGTTGAGATATTTCAGTGTGGACTAAAGTGGTTGCAGCCAACAGACATTCCCATCCCCAGAGCCACTCTGCTAGCCCGGCTAAAAATCTCACATGACCTCTGGCCAGAAGGCACGTGGGAAGACTCTAAAGTGAGGGTAGAGGCTAAAATGAATGCAGCAAAATACAGGGAAGTCCTGGAGAAAAACCTGTTGCAGATGCAAGAAACCTGACACTTGGAAGAAGATTTTTTTCCAACAAGACAATGAGCCTGAGCATAAAGCCAAAGCTACACAGGAACGGCTTCAAAAAAAGCAATGTTAATGTCCTGGAGTGGCCGAGTCAGAGTCCAGATCTTATGATCTAATCGAGAATTTGTGGCAAGCTGACAGCTTGAGCAAAGAACAATAGGGGAAGAATTGTGGCATCCAGATGTGCAAAGCTGTAACTGCTGCCAAAGGTGCATCTACTAAATACTGACCTGGAGGATTTTGTGTTGTTGTTTTCACCTTTGACATTTAAGGGTCTTTTCCTGCTGATCAGTGTCGAAAAAGCCACATTAAATCTACTTTGCTTCAATGCTGTAAGACAACAAAACAAGGAAACTTCCAAGAGGGGTGAATACTTTTTTCTAGGCACTGAAGGAAGAAGCCAAACTGGCTGCTATCTATCAGCTTCAACTTGTCTCGTCAAGTCAGAGCCCCAATGACCAGAATTTGTAACACTCTTGCCAACCTCAGCCCAGACTGCAGCATCACATGGTGGAGAGTGAAGCCTCTAAAAAGGCATATTTCCTATCAACAATACATATTTTTGCGTGTGGTCTCAGTCTCTGTGGCTGGCATATTTCCTTTATAGTTGTATCCGTTGTCGAGAGGCATCCCAAGAAGAAATCTCTGAGAGGGAAATGGTGCAATATGGCTTCTGGGTGTGGCAAAGCAGAGGCTGAACATTTGTCATGACTACAGTTATGAGCAGCTGAACTGACATGATTACTACTCCGCAAAAAGTCTCGGAGCTGCTTTGTTGCCGCAATGTGGAGTTTTGCTTCCAGCCAGACACACAGACACCTTTCATTATTCAGCAGACCATTAGAGGAAGATAGTCTGGACGTTAGGGAGACACTCACCAACTATAAAAATGGGGGATTCCTCTTCACAAAGTTAAAAGGAGTTGCTGAAACAAGGGGAGGAGAAGAAGGGCAGGTCCCGAGCTGTGGTTTGAGGTTATCCTGA
This sequence comes from Macquaria ambigua, assembly GCA_008360985.2. Classification (NCBI taxonomy): domain Eukaryota; kingdom Metazoa; phylum Chordata; class Actinopteri; order Centrarchiformes; family Percichthyidae; genus Macquaria; species Macquaria ambigua. The sequence goes on along the minus strand of VMKM01000274.1, from coordinate 115,091 downwards.
GTCATGAGGGAACCTCCTCCTCTTCTCCCTCTGGAAAAACTGACAGGGTACAGCCACATGAAGACAACTCAGCCCTGCCAGTCATTTTGCTAACGACAGCTGCCGTGCAGAGGGGAAAAACAGTTTTTGAGTCATATATAAAGAAGCCATACCATAGTGTTTCCTACTGTTTGTGTTTCAAAGTGTTTTCTGCGTTTCTATGGCACGAACTGGATATAGGGGCCGCATATTTTCAAATTAAAGATGTATTATGTGTAAGGACATCCAAAAGCTAATTTAAAAATAATTGCATAAGCCTGACTGAGATCTTATGATCGTGTTTGTGCATGTTTGCCCACCAATGCTGTTACTCAGTCATGCGAAATGTCACTGCAACCACACCCAGAAGCCAGACAACCATCTTTCCCTCTGTTGCCACAGGAACTCTTCCTACAAAGCTCAATAGCACACACACATATACACTATGAACTAAGAATGCAGGTACAGTTGTGTGTCTTATGGTCCTTCTGTGATACATAATCTTTTCATATTTAAGGTTTGAATCCAACTGCCTCAGATATGTTTAAATGTGGAGAAATAAGGCTTTTCAAAAGTACTAAAGTTCTTTACTGACACTATGTGGCAGGAGGGAAGAACTGGTGTCTTAAAGAAAATGAAGGACCAAAAAGTATGAAAAGAAAATAGAAGTTTATTGAGAATTCTGAATCCTGCTCACCCTTCCACAGTAGCAGAAAGACAATAACAACATAGACAAACATTAGTTAAAATCTGGACACATAAATACCGTTTCTCTTGTATCATGAAATCCAAAAAACAATCTGTTCCAGTCACACAAATGTTAAGAGGAGAGTGAAGGGAGGGCAACTGAGTATCTGCACCACTGTTTCAGAAACAAAACAAAAAAAAAAAAACCCAAGTGGCTGGTGGTCTGTCGGTCTCTAAACCTGAACATAAATAATGAGACTGTGCTGTGGAGAGACACCAGTAGGATCAGTGCAGTGGTGGAGTGAGCTGAAGGATTCAGATTGTCTAAATTCCTCTTTCTCTGAGTCTCCTCCTTCATCTTTACATGATTAGTTTCACATTTAGGGAATATTTCAGGCAGAGAGTCAGATGACAAGACTGATACCACTCTCTACCACCAGAAGTCAGGTAGTTTAACTTGGCAACAAGACTTGAAACAAAAGCTAAAACAAACGAAAGCTAGCCTGGCTCTGTCCACTGTTAACAAAATACGCCTACCAACACCTCTAAAACTCACTAATGAACACATTGCATCTAGTTTATTTAATACGTACAAAAAGCGTAAAAATTACCCTTCACCATTTTTCCACAGGGGGTTATGTGCCGGAATATTTCTTGGCTGGGACCTGTAACTTCCTGGAGTCACTACTGGTTGCCTAGCAACTAGCGCATAACCCCCAGTAAAAAGGCAAATTGTCGTTTTCACACATTAATTCTGAACAGATTAAACAAACGAGATATAATGTGTTAATTTGTGAGCTTTAGAGCTGCTGGCAGTAGCTAAAGCTTATAGTTAACTGGTTATGTGCCGGTCCGGTGTTGGCTGGGACCAATAACTTCCTGGAGTCAACACTGGTTGCCTAGCAACTGCTAACCGGCGCATAACCCTCCATAAAATTGACGTTTTTACACTGCGGTTTCTGTACAAATTAGCAAACTAGATATAACTAGTTAATCCGTTAACTTAAGAGGTGCTGGCAAGGAGATTTCGCTACCTTCGGACAGAGACAGAGTAGCTGTTTTCCCATTTCCGATCTAGTTATATGCTAAGCGAAGCTAACCGGCTGCTCACAGTAGCGTGACGTTGAGGTAGAGAGTGTAACAGTATTCTAATTTACTCTACGCCAGAAAGCAAATAAGCGTATTTCCCAAAATGTCAAACTATTTACTTAAAGAAGATGAAGCTACGAGGGAAGGGGTGGGTGACAATACAAACGCAGCTGAGCCCGCTGCAGCAGGGGGGCACACGTCTCCGAAAAATGTAGCACAGGTTATATTTTCACTTCGGTACCAATACAGACAGTTGTTTGACACACGCACAGACAGCTGGAAAAATGACACAGGCTGATTACAATTGTCTGAATGACTCGGAAATTCATGTTAGTTTAATCTATTTCTACTTTACCTCCTCTGACAGCAGAAAGAAAATAATGTTGCCTGTGCCTCTTGAAAAACAAAACGATCTGGGTATTTTCTCTGAATCTTAAGGCAAATTCAACAGAATGCTTTGTGCAACAACACCACAAAACATCAGACAAACCAGTAATTTAATTTTACAAATGGGTGATAGAGGAAAAACACCCGTCGCCAACGTCCAAACTGTCTCTGTGAGTGCCAGCCTGAGTGTACATGCATTGGGGGAGCTACTGGGGAGAAGAGGCGCCACCACTCTTTACCAAACTGTGCCAAATACAGAACAAACACAGAGCCAGAGGTGAAAACTGACCCGGCCATTGCACTTTCTTCAGCTTTCCATCCAACAGCCCCGGACATGAAACCCTTTCTAGGGGGAAAAATTCACCCACCGATTATATAATTTTCTCATCAGTGTGCTCGTAATGTGAGTGAACAGCAGGCGCAGCGTGGAGCCCCTGTATTGTTCGGCTTCCTCTTACCTCACCTCCTGTTTTTGGCACTGATGAGTTTGGTAAGGTATGTGCATGGAATCCCAAGTGTGTGGATGCATTTATGTATTTTTTATATGTATGAGTGCATGTTAAGTGTGTGTTTGTTTGTGATTAAGATCATGGCTGTATGCTTCTTATATCTCGCTCACACTCAAAAAATCTTTACACTTTTTCATTTGCCCTAATCTAAACCAAAATAATACAGTCTTCAGGGTGGGGAGGGGGCATCTGTAAAGCTTTGTAAAATGCAGGTGATCCCTCCCCTTCTGACGATAATTCTTTCCTGTCTTCTCCCTCTCTATGAATCTTCCACCTCCTCCTCCTCCTCCTCCTCCTCCTCCTCCTTTGTCCTGGACGCTCTAGCGGATGGCCTTGACGGGGCTCTTGAAGCTGGAGGCGGCTTGCAGCTGCAGCTGGTAGGCCATGGGGTGGATCTTGAACCCGTACAGCCTGGAGAAAGAAGAAAGCGACAAACATATGTGAGCGAGATGAAATGTTCAGAGCAGCACAAAATACAAACATTAACTTCAAATAAAATTGACAAGATGCAACACAAACATGCGCACTGAAATTGATGAGCTGTCTACACTGTGGTCATTGATGTATTTGCTTTTAGGGAGAGAGCAGTGATATTTGATGACTGAGGTCTGCTTGTTTCCTAGCACGCCACCCTGACTGTGACGGCTCACTGCTGTAAACAGACGTCACAACAGAATGAAATAGGATGCTGGAAGAGGTATGAGGGTGTGAGAAAAAAAATAGACTCGAGTGTCCTAAAGTCAGAAATCTGCCGAAATTTAAACTTTAAAAAGTTTTAATAAGTTTGTCTTTACCCTTTTGGCTCAAATGAATTTGTGGCATCGTGTAAAGCAAATTCTCTAGAGCTGAAACAATTAGTTGATTAATCGATAGACAGAAAAATAATATTAATGCACCTATTATGATAATAGATTAATCATTAAAGTCATTTTCAAGCAAAAATGCCATTTGAATTGTGAGGATTTTCTTCTTTTCTTTTTCTTATGTGATAGAAAACTGATTTTCTTTAAGTTTTGGAGTGACAAAACACGCAATTTGATATCATCTCCTTTGGCATTTTTGATGGCCGGCAATGAATAGATTAATAGAGAAACTAATTGGCAGATTAATCGATTGTGAAAAGAATTGTTAGTTGCAACCCTAAAACTCTCCATTAACAGAGAGAAACAATTTAAAAACAACTGCGACTTAACTACACTAAAAAACAAACAGAGACACAAACAAATTAATTCTAAAATTGCTGCCTACAATCATCAGGGCGTTTATTTTGTTCAGTGTTAAAATGACAATTTATTTTTGGGCATGAGCAACATAATAAAGGAGGGATTTTCCTATTTTATCAGTCGAGTTAACATGATCTCAATTAGTATAGATGCTGTCAGGAATGTTTGACATCCTCTGATTGGTTCCCTGATGACAGAGAGTATATTTCTATGGTGAGGACAATTAGACACAGTGTGCTCCAAAACATACACTTCTGATTGGTCAGAGGTGTATCTTTAGCTGCAAGTATGGAGTGCTCAGTTACATCAAAAAATGTATTAAAAATGAAAGTGAAGCATCGATTTCACACTTGATAGTTTGATTAACTGTGGTATACAACATTCTGACTGCAATTAACACACAGTCATATTGTTCCCTTCCACACCCTTGGATAAATTATTGCTACAGTGCAACACAGCAATAGTCTACAGGAGCACACCTTCAAGTTGGACCTGCCGTACTAACCTCGGGACAAACTGGTTGGCGGGCCTCTTGGGCCTGTACTCAGGGTGAACCATGAAGAGCATGTGGGGGAAGCCAGTGCCAAAATAGGCTCCATCTGTGTGGTGGTGCCTGGAGGACTTGGGTGTGTAGACGTCCATACATTTAGGACAGTACAGCTTCACCATGGCCTCGCCTGGGATGTCTGACAGACCTGTGGAGGAAGAGGAGGAGGAGCAGAGGAAGGAAGAAACAGGCTTAAATCTACTACACCTAAGATGTAGACAGGCAGCAGTGATTGCACTGGAACGCTGCTAGATTTTACATCCATGTAAATTTAGATTTGAATATAAACAAAAGGCGTTATTTGGAGTGGAGGTTTGTCACAGACAGCCAGAAAGAAAACCGACTGTGGTTTTAATCCAATAATAAAAGTAAACTAGAGGACAATATTTCAAATTAACAGGAAAAATAATTCCAGGCCATCGTGAAAAAAAGGACCACATGTTGTGAGAAAAAAGAGCTTCGCAGACATTCCCAAAACAGAATATTAGTCTAAGAGACCATTGACTGTAAGAGCGCAGTGTACCAGCGCCGATCTGTTGCAGATATTTTACATTTGCAAAGCCACGGACAGACTGCAGCTAAATTCCTAGATAACTCTCTTTGACCTGTTGCGTGCGACAAACTTTATGCAAAATGAAATGTTGTGTTCATGGTGAACAAATACCTCATGCAAAGCATTAGGAAAATGTGACACATATAGTGACAAAATGTGTATTACAAATCATATAAACATTTTAGTTATCATCAACCAACTTGTACTGTGTTACACTGTGTTGTGCTAAATATGAGCAACACTTTTTTAAAACATGGATTGTATTCATTTTCATTTAATACTAATTTTACTCACCGATAGGAAGCATAGGCTGATTCTCACAATAGACCCGGGGGCAATAGCCAAAATCTCCCTGTTGATACTTCTCCAACTGCAAGTTATAAATCAGGATATAAAACAGTCAATAAAAATAATTACAGGTGGCAAACAATTCTCATTTAACAACGGTCACTTTTTTTAAAAGGAGCCCACAAAGGCTGCAACATTTTACAGCCCTTCAACTATTTTTTCAATAAATCGAAATTAATTGTTTTATCCAAACAGTCCAAAACCCGAGGATATTCAGTTTACAATCATATTATTATTTATGACAAAGAAAAGCATCAAATCCTGACATTTGAGATGCTGGAAACAGCAAATATTTGGCATTTTTGCTTGAAAAATTACTAAAATTATTAATTAATCAATTATCAAAATAGTTGCATATTAATTTTCTGTCGATCGACTAACCTATCAATCGCTTCAGCTCTACATGGTTTGATTTACTTTTCAAGCAGAAATGCCAAGAATTTGCTGTTTCCAGCTCCTTGAGTGAGGAGTTGCTGTAAACTGAATATCATATGAAATGTCACCTTGAGATCTGGGAAACTGAGATAGACATTTTTCACAATTTTCATTTTATAGACAAAATGAATAATCGAGAAAATAATCAGCAGATGAATCGATGATGAAAAGTCCTGAAAAGATACCATGTTGTAATTAAGTCCAACCCAGGTTCATTCATTTCCCTATTCATCCCACAAAATCCAGCATTATCACCCCTTTTCCTGAATATATAAAGTAATCTGCAGTGTTTAAACAGACAGCTTTAATCCCACATGGTGTAAATAATTTTCCACCCTGTCAAGAAAACAGTAATGGAAAAGCAGCTTCGCTAATGCAGATGGGGGTAGTGGATTTTGCTGATGCAGCTGGCGCCTACCATCTGTGCGATGCCTCGGTTAGTGAGGATGTAGCGTGCGTGGATGAGGCCGTACAGCATCTCAGCTGCCTGCTCGATCAGGTCACTCTGGTTGGGATTGTCCTCCAGCTCCTCATCTGGAGACAGAAGCGAACAGAGAACATTGTTGGCGACCACATTTCTTTTGACAGTTTACAGAGACGCAAAACTGTGCTGAGAAAGACTTTCAAAAAGGACATGGACTACTACAAATACAACAGAAAGAGTGCTCTTGTTAGAAGAAAAAGGAAGAATAATGACACCTAATAGTTTTCCAACATTTCCTAATCTTTTTGAGAGTGTGGAGGCATGAACATAATATACAGACCTGGTTCAAGGTCTAGGATCATGTCTAGGGCCTGGCGGTAGTGGGGAACCTGCTCATTGAGCCCTGTCAGGTTGAACTTGTCCTGGATGTAGTCTTCATCCACCTTTAGTTGGAGAAATCAAACGAGAAAACTGATTATTCAGATCCCTTCTAAATGTGATACCAATGTAAGACATGGGGTTCATAACCCAGTCTCAAACAGGAGTAACTTCTTCAGGGCCAGTACGAACTCGAGTAGCAACTCTTTCAATGTACATATGGGCATGAGAGCATTGTTTTAAGCTTGAAAAGTTGCGAGCCTATTTTTTAATGAACAAGTAGTTAAGAGCATGGCGTGGCTGAGCCCTGATCCAGGACCATGTTACTGTAAGTGTGTTGAAAACTCAAACTCACTGGATGGTAAGAAATCTTAGCAACTCATAGACTCGAAAAAACTATGTCAAGCAAGTGTAAAGTGACAAAAAACATGATTTATCAGACATGGAAAGGTCTTTTTCGTTAAAGTCAATACAGAGCATGCAGGATGCAGCATGATCACTTCCTCGCTTGTATTAACTTTAATGGAAGAAATCAGAATAAATTATGTTTTTGTACAATTTTCTACCACAGGGTAAGGTTTTTCATTCACAGTTGTCCTGTACCAAGTTTTATGAACAGATCTGGGACAGAAATGTCTGAACTGATGCAGGACCTGATAAATAGTTTACAGTCCTAGATCAGGGCTATATCTGGCTGTGTCCTCATGTGGGTAGTGAAAATAACAATAAGAGAGACATGTCAATATGGAGTGTAATATCATAGATATAAAACAGTTTTATATGTATGTGTAATATGCTCTACTCAACTCATTACTGTGGAGTTACTACATTATTACATTGGAGTTCTTCTTAACAATAACAAGTCTGGCTTTTATTTTAACTTCATTTTGATATGTCACTACATGGATGGCAACAATTAATACACAGACAGATCAGACAGAGAATAGGGCAACTCACCTCACAGAAAAATTCATTGCCCCTCAGTCCACAGAACCAGGAGATCCATGACACTTCCTCTGAACTGCTCATCTCTGAAGACCTATAAAAGAAAAGTGAAAACACTGAGTTATGATCCAGAAATTAAGCAGCTACGCTCTCACAAACTCTCTACAAGATAACACTAACTATAATAATTACTTATAGTGTCAAATGCATACCTTCAAGGGGTTACATTCTTTCTCATTATATTCCCAATGTTAGTTTTTGTCCACAAACATTATTGTGAAAGTATGAAGCCGTATGAAGAAATAGCTGCTGCCCAAACCTGATGAAGGCTAGGCTAACTGGCTAGCTAGCGTTATCTTCTCAACACTGTTAAGTTTTATACACTTGCCGTTGCAGTACAGCTTATTTAGTCTTGAATTTGTCAAAAATGTTGGTTATTAGTGATAAACTCAACCTTAAATGTATGGTAAAGTAGTACGCGACGACAAACGGTTAATGTAGCCAACTGTTAGCTCGCTAAGCTAAAGCCCGCTAGCGGCTAGGACACAAAATGAAATTCAATATGGCGCATCGTTAGAAAATAGGCCTCATGACAAAGATTAGCTATTTTTGGAGCTCCCTCTGCCTCCGCGTTTACACGTTTCAATACACTAACATGGGTAATTCTGTCAACTTACCCGGCGTTCAACTTTTATACTCCTGAAAAATCCGACAGATCAAAAATTTAGCAATCTCACCGGTGTAAATAAGATGGACACCACCTCCCGGTTCACCCTCTAGGTTACGCTCTCCCTCTTCCTCCCGAGACTCGCAGGCAGCGTTACAGCGCCGGTGACGCAGTGCTGCCGCTCACTGTTCATTTTGAGTACTACATATTCTTTAAAGGCGTACTCTTGTTTTAGAGCAAATGGCTAACACCTGTAGTTCCATACTTTAACCCTCATTTTTCAAGAAATTATCAAATTTGGTGAGAGTCCAAAAAACTGTATACTCTTTGCACTTATTATAATATGGCATCTATTAACAGAACCCCCCTTTATTTAATTTTATGTACTGTATTTAAGTTATTTGTACTCTATCCTTTTACAGTACTCCCACGTTTATACACATAATTTTTTACTATTGCAAGACTGATAAGATGACAAATGTAATGTTTTTATCCTTTTTCTAATATGGATAGTATGCTCTAATTTTTATATATTTAACTTCAATAAAGTTGGTGGGAGAAAAACATGTTCCAGTCTATGTAGGACCATTTTCAATAACATGCTGTGACGTGTTTTTAGACTGATGACTTACCCACGTATTGTAGTTAGTCAGTAGCCTAAGGTGCAAGTATCAACTTGAAGACTAAACATACTTTAGATTGGGAATATGGCACAGTGAAAATTTCTATATATTACTATACTATATACTATATTTTTTTTGTCAACATTTTGTTATTTCTGCATGGTAATATAGTAGCTAAAGTTTGGCTTTAAGATACCCTGTCAGTGTTGGTGTGTTCAAGTGACCGTGGGAAGCTCTGACATCAGCAAAGTCAGAGTAAATTCAAACAGGAACCTTTGTAAGCTGCTAAATTCACATGATCGTTTTAACTTAGCTTATTGGTTGTTTCATGGATTTGTATAATTTTATATATATATATATATATATATATACGAAAAAACAAACAATCTCATATAAATTGAACTGAAACAAAAGGCCAACCAAACAAAAATATGCCAACAGGGTCCTTCAAGTTTTCTTTGATTTCAATATATGATTCCAACTGCCTTTAATTGTAAACCATACAAACATACAAAAATCGCCAATTTACAACAGTTTGTTTCTCTCCTCTATATGTCAAGCACTTCATAAAGAAGATAATATGATACTAGCCTTTGTTAAGACAGTAACATACCTAAAATGTACTATATATTTTGCTACAAGCAAACATTATTCCACTACTTAAACAGGAACTTCTCAGAACATACTGGTATTCGAGCTTTTTGCTCAGTTTTGGTTTGGTAATATTTCTGATGTGTTGTGTGGTAACCTTACATTATAATAACAAATCATAATGTCTACAAAATTATGTTTACTTGAAAGGTAAAATTTGTCAAATTTGTCCGGACAAAATTCAGTAGATTCCTTTCATGGAGAACATTTTGTCAAACACAGGTTCAACTAATAACACTGATTTTTGGCTGCATGTAATTTCATTTAGGTGTGCCGCACATACATGTAATTAAACCATCATTGTCATTAGTTACACCTTGGCTTTTCCTGCTACGACATGTCAAAACATGTGCAGTGAAACAGGTCTTAAATCTTGCTCAAGTTTTTCCAAAATATTCCACTTCATCTGAGAAGAATGAGACATGCGATTACATTTTCCATTAAATCAAAAGTAGTTTATTTAACTTTGCCTTCTCTGTATAACTTTATTATAATAAGACACTTCTCTGCTTGTACATTGCTCCCTTGAACTAAAAATGGCAACATTTGTTTGTGGGAATGTAAGTTGGGGTAGACAAAACTTAGATACATACCAATATACATACATGTGTGTATATTACGGTTCCATTAATAAAACCATAAATGCTAAAAAACAGTTGGAACCACTCCAGGTACCTTTGTAATGCTGGAAACAGTACAATCTTTGAGTAATTTTTTCTGGAATACACCACTTTTTTCTTTTAACATGGGTACATAAAATAATGCGCACATCAACATTAAGAGTTAAGGAGGGATGAAGGACTCTTTGAGCCAGTGTTAAGTGTACAGCTATCAATGTATAAACCAGTAACAGGCAAGGCAAGCTGCACCCATGGGTGTGTGTTCATGCTTAGAAGAAGTCAGTGAAAAATAAAATATGTCCAACTTCACTTGCCTGCTGAAGAATGTATGCTTAAATTACACAAAAAGTCTGGTGAAGTTCTCCACTGCATGTTCTTCATTTGGATGATGAACATATACACACAGCTGAATGTATATATGCGGATGTATTTAAGAAACGGTAGAATTGTCTTAATAATATTGGTTAAATCAAGTGTGGGCAAACAAGGCAGAAAGTGCTTGCCATTCATGTTAATAACCCTTCTGGTCCCCTCCCCTTCCCGAGTTATTAGACACCAGAAAACGCACACATACACACAAGCACGCACGCACATACACAAATCATCAAATGCCCTACTCACAACATCCCAGAGACGATCTTCAAACTGTTGTCAGTAAACAAACAAACCCCAACTTACAGCAGTGACAGAACTGATGCAGATGTACAAATCGGTTTAGTTCACACTGGATGTTGTTTCCGGTCATTTTTCAAGCTGTGTGCCATTTTTGTGTCTTTTATGTATGATACAAACTATGTTTACAAGTGTAATCCTACATCAATCCAATATTTCCTCAACACTCCAGGTCGGCATTATTTGTTGCAAGTGAAATCTTGGAAACCGTGTGAACTGTAGAAGGTGACACTTTGTCACCCTTTCAGCGTTGTCCTGAATTTAATTAGCGTGGGCTACTGGTTGCCACCATGTACTGAAACAGACATCCCGAGAACACACACTTTGAAAAATACTTCCTCAGACAAGGAGCTCTTGGTAGTAGTCCTTTCTTGGTGTGAGGAGTCTCCACAAGAGCACAGAGAGGGGGGGGTGTTATAGTACAATACTCGGCCTAGCTCTGTACTCTGGGCCCAGACAGAGTACCTGTCCTGTTGCATCATGTGTAACTTGCCCAAAAACATTAACACAAAGAAGGAAAAAAAAAACAGCAACCATGGATTTTTGTTATACTACAAGGAGTGCTTATTAGAACATATTCAATTACCTATTGAAGCATAAACAATTTTATGAAAGTCAAACATTTTTTCTTTATTCCAGCATGACCTACATTTTCATTCAACTCATTTTCCCCCTTAAAAGATTTCACCTTGAGGGAGAAAAAGTTTCCATAAAAATGGAAGTCACTGAGGAAATAATGGTTGTTAAAAATAAAGCCATCAAGCTATCAATACAGTCTCCATAGGGTAATCAAAACTCATGAATGAGAGAATAAAACTATTGTCCTTTGGGAAACTTAGATGTCTGCAGTGTGCAGAACCTCTGCAGGTAGGGAGGATACTATGATGAGGCTGAAAAAGCCTTTATTTCATAAAACGGACCAACCAATAGCTAATGAAATGTCATAGCAGGTCAACAACTTGGGAAAAGAAAAAAAAAAAAAAATTCACACCATCTATCTGAACAAGCAGCAGAAACATTGATATTAAAGACAAGTCAATGAAGTGTAGGTGAGCACTGAGCAGTAGTACTTCAATGGGTCTTATCACAGTAATCAGAGACATACTTTGCAGGAGACCAAAGTCAGTGGAAGAAGGAATTGGGGAATTTAGTAAAAAGGTATTTTAATGACCTGCTTTTTTTAGGAGAAAAAACACACCCCTAACATTTCCCATAGGCTGAAACTCAACTGACACAAGGCCAAAAAAAAAAAAAAAAAAAGACAGAGAAACAAAACATCATATGTTACATTGTTCTCGGTAAAAGATGAAGCTGCACTCTTTCCCTTTGTGAGGGAAGTAATGCAGAACTGCACTACTGAATACCACCCAAGGCCAAAGTGTGGTAGAAATATACACAGGTACATAAATATAAAAATTAGCCCAATCCAAACATTTTTGCCAATTTAATCCCACATTTTCGTTTTGCACCCACATGACTGCATGTGTTCCATGTGTTTGGAAAGATGTCATATTTGTGCTTGTATATGTGAGTGTGTGTGGAGCTCTGTGTGGAGCTCTGTGTGAATGTCTTCTGTCAAAACCACGTGCATCTCCATTGCAGAACCACATGCTTGTCAAATCCAACTGGGGTGAGATTCTTGAGGGTGAGGGGGACAACTGAACGGAGAGCAAGACGGAACAAATGGAGAAATTTACAATAACGGACGGTAGATAGTAGATTGATGCAAAGGGAAAGAGGTGACCGGGGTGGGGGGCGCTAAAGTGAAGTGAATACCATCTCCATATACTGTACAATACACTAATTTGTTTAGGGATGTTAACAGATAAGCCATGAAATAATTATCAAAAAGGGACTAAGATGTAAGAGGGTGGTTTTAATGTGGGTGGGATTCATCTGAAATGTTTGGAAATATTTCTTCACTTCCTATTTTTTGGGGAGGGCCAGTTGCCACGCTTCTCCCCGCGGTTGCCACCTCCATTACCCGGTCCGCCAGAGCCACCACCAGGTGGGCCTCGTGGGCCTCTTCCTCCCCCTCCGCCTCCAGCTCCTCCAGGGTTGACCCTGCGGTTCTGTCGCTCCATGCCAGGACGCTGGCTTGAGAAGCTTCTTTTATTAGCTGAGGGCTCTTTTCCTGTCATGTCGCGCTCAACCACACCTCCGCCTCCGCCGCCACCTCCTCCCCTTCCCAGGTGGTGGGGATGGTGAGAAGAATATGACTTCCCTCCTCCTCCTCCTTCCCTGTCTCTGAACTCTGTGAAGTCGCTGCTCTCAGAGGCGGTCTCCCACTCCTCGTTGGCCTGGTCCGAGTTCTGGTTGGTGAAGTCAGGGGACTTTGCTCCATGGCTGTGGTGGTGCTGGGGGTGGGTCGGCCCGGCGTTGCCCTGGTTGTAGTGGTGATGGTGGTGGCTGTTTGCATTGCTAATATGCCCGCCTCCACTGTTATTGTTGGTTGTTACTGCGGTGTTGTGGTTAGCATTTTGGGCATTGCCTGTCATGGGAGCAGAGATGGGGGCTCCATTACTGTCCTGAACTGAATTTAGGGAAGGAGAAGAGGGCCTTCCTCCCCCAATAACCCCCACTCCTCCGTTGATACGTGCAGCATTCTCTCGCTCCTTCAGTCTCCGGAAGCGGGGCGGCTTGTCCTGTTGGTGCTGGGAACGCCCGTGACGGCGACGTCTAGGTGGTCGCTCAAACCCACTAGGAGGGAACCCACGGTTAGTGGGAAGAGGGAGTGCATTTGGCCCTCCAGAGTTTGATGTAGGGTTGGTTGAAGCTTGCTGGGTCACACCTCCTCCATTTTCAGTGGAACCTAGAGGGGCAGGAGTTGCAGCGGGCAAAGACGGTTGAGGAGGATTGGACCCCTGATTTTGAGCTTGACTTGCATCAACTATCTTGTCTTTCTTCTCTACATTTCCTCCCCTGCCCGAGTCTTTGGGCCCAGACGTGTGTGGTGGGCCTTGCTGCTTTCGGCCTGAGGCTGAAGACTTGGAAGACCCACCATGAGAGGCTGAGCTGGGTCCAACCCGGTGTCCTCCAGGTGTTCCTCCAACATTGCCACTACCCCTGTAGATGTTTCCTCCTCCACTACCTCCACCCCTGCCCCTCCTAGAGGGCACACCCCTGGGGGTGAAGACCCGGGCCTGGGAACCTCTGGGTGGTGCAGAGGACATGGTGCCGCTGCCAGTGGTGGTGGCATGACTAGAGCCATTCTTGGTGTTGGGTTTCTGGTTGTCATCCTTGTCTGAGTGACCAACGTCACTTGCACCACTCTCACTGCCAGTCTCTGAACCTCTCTCCCTCCTTCTCTTGGGGATTTCCTCATACTCTGAACCCTCACTGCGGGTTTCACTTCGGTTCCTGGCCCTGGCTGGGTTATGCTGGGACCGATCCTGACCATGCCGGCCACCAGCCCCCTCGCCCTTGGACTCATGGTGGTGGCCCCCGCCAACAGATGAGCGGTAGTCTCTGCCGCTCCTGCCACCCATTCTGCCCCGACTGCCACCACTGGGTGCAGCAGTGGCCGTGTAGGTGCCGCGGTAACCACGGCCACGCCCGTAGAACTCTCCCCCTCGTCCGCGACTGGCTCTGCTGCCTTTGGCGGGGACTCCATGGTGGTGGGGGGCACCGCCTCCTCTCTCAAAGGAGCGGTCCCGGTCCCTCCTGGAGGAGGACCCCGAAAATCCTGAAGAAGTGGCGTCTACATCTTTGGGCCCTCTACCTGACCCTCCCCCACCTCCTCCTGAGGATCGTTCTTTTCCTCCATTCCTGGGTTTGGCTGTCTGGGCTGGCACATCTTTAGATGGAGCTGATGTATTCTGGGAGATGGAGGAGGCTTCCTGCTTCATGGAGGTGGGTTGGCCACCATCTTGCTCTTTATCTTTCCCAAAGCCTACGCTTGTTTTTTCTCCTCCATCAACTTCCCCTCCATCTCTCTTCATCTCCTTCAGCACTGGCTTCTTAATGGGGCCAGCCTTCCTGTTGGCATTGCTGCCTCCTGTCTGGTTGGAGGGTTTGTGGTCCAATGGAGTGTTGGAGGAGTCTTCCCCTCCACGGGAGTTGTTCCCACCTCCAGCATTGTTGGCCCTCCTACCATGGGAGGACCCCCCACCTGTGTTGCTGCTGCCAGGCCGTGGGCCCCACTGGGTCTCTGTCTTGTGTTCCCGCCCCCCTCTTTGGTTTGATTTAGGATGGGGATGCTGCTGCTGCTGAGGCTGAGTATGAGTGCCATGTTGAGAGGGAGGTGGGCTAGATGTCATGGAGGAATGGGGAGCATATGCCGGGCCTGTTTTCTCCTGTTTCACATGGCTGCTACTGCTGGCAGTGACACTGTTGCCTCTTTCACCAAGACTGTGCCCGATACCAGCTTCACCCTCTCTCTGGGATGGGTGATGATGCAGGGCAACTTTGACATTCCCATCTTCCCTGGCAGAAGAGGAAGAGGAGGAAGAGCAAGAAGATGAGAGGGAAGGTTGTTGGATTGGGGGAGAAGAGTCTGTCTTCTTAGCAGGGGCCTCAACAACCCTGTCACGGCTGTTCTCTGGCTTATGGGGGTGGAGAGGGAAGTGAGCCTGCTGAGGGTGGTGGCTGTGATGGTGGTGGAGATGAGAATTGCTCTCAACAGGGGGGTGATCGGCTCGCCCGTTGCGATCGGCTCGCCCGTTGCGATCATAGTGAGGGTGTGGGGCACCCCATATCTGGCCCTGCTGAGATCCTCTGGGAGGCCCTTCATCCTGGTGGGTGAAGCTATGTGGCTGGTTTCCCCTCTCACCCGCCCTGTGCTGCTGTTGGTGGGGAGGCATCCTTGCACCCTGGTCAGGGAAGTTGCTGTAGTTGCCCCGCCCACTCATGTAGTGATGAGGGTGGTGGCTGCCTCCTTGGGCCCCAACTTGAGTGGCAACTGGAGGTGGAGTCTGATTGGATGTCCCAGAGGTGGAGCTGGGCTGCTGGATGGGCCCCAATCCACCCTCTCGCATGCGGTGTGGAGGGGTGTCGCTCCTAAGATAAAGAAAAGATAGAAAAAATATTTAAAAAAATATATATATTTTTCCATTTACACTTTGAGTATACGAGTATTTGGAGCATGTGCAGTATATAGAGGAGGAACACAGTATCACAAACACCTGTACAATCTAATTAAACTGCATTGAAACAAATACTACCTTTAAAAAACGTTTTATTCACCTTGAACATGTTAAACTTAAATCTCCCCCAGCCTGACTTATGTATCCATACCTGGGTCCTTTGGCCCCATCATCATCATCCAATGCCTGCTTCTGCCTGAGGGGGGATGCTAGCCCACGGCCCTCCCCTCCTCCAGGGAATACCTCTGGCCCCCAGGCCACTTTAGGATCCATAGGGGGGGTCCCACGGTGAGGGTGCCCTGGATGCTGTTGCTGCCTGTCAAAGGGGTCTGAACCAGATCCCCCCGAATCAGACCGCTCACGCCCAATTAGCCCTGTGGTAGTGAAATTTTTTTTTAAAGAAAATATCTGAACAGAAACTGTCAACAAAACAAGACATCTGAACTATGTTCTGTAATATGGCAGTATTGTAATATATCTATTATTGAATTATTTATCTTCAAAGTATTCCATTAGATCTCAGTGACAATGTCACATCCACTCACCTGACGGGTGCATGCCAGCTGAATAGAAGTCCATAGGCGGAGGGCGGCCCTGCATCATGCGAGGGTCCATGTAGGGCATCATCATCCAGCGAGGGTCAAAATTCATTGGCAGGGGTGGGGGTCGAACCATATTGCTGGGTTGATACAGGGGTCCACCCTGCTTCGGTCCAGGCCCCGGTTGGGGTGTTGAACCTGGTGAAGGACCCTGTGGAGTCTGGGGCTGGGGGGACAGCTGGCTTTGTGATGCCTGGCTGTGCTGCTGCTGTTGTTGTTGCTGTTGCCACTGCTGCTGCTGCTTCAGGAGCTGCTCCTAAAGAGAAATAAATGTGAAACGGAAAACATAGCACACAGGATGTTTAAGAACAGAAATATCAGACATATCTATAAATGCATGCCAGCATTTGCATCCAAATATGTAGCTCCCTTTGGAAAATGATTCAGTTATTTTTGTCACAGAAAGAGCCTAACTCATGTTGAATACAATAACCATTCAAGCAATACATGTACTTAAGACAACAGACAAGTACAAATCCTAACCTGCTGCTGCCTCTGAAATCGAGGTGGAAGAGACTTCTGGTACTTTGAGTAACCCGGGCCAGGAGGACCACCGGCTTGACGACCTGCTCCTCCTCCGATATTCTCAATCTTCACTGGGTCGACTCCTCTTTCACCTCCACTTGCTGCACGAATGTGAGGACTGCCCATGGCCTCTTCCTTACTTTCTCCTGGTAAAGGTACTTCCAGCGTGGGCTGCTGTGGCTGTGTCACAGCCGGCTGGGGACACTGTTGGACATCTGAACCAAGAAAGTAGATTGTGGGGTTGAATCAGGGACCGTAATTAAAAGGTGGAAGATTTATTTTAACTGCCATATTAAAAACATCAGGTGTCAATAAAGGCGAATCATATGTTATCACGTGATTCAAATTATTCAGACCAGTCACCACTGATCATGTGTACCCGAGAAACTCACCTGCACTGGAGTCATAGCTGCTGTTGCTGTTAGCTCGCTGTCGGTCACTGACTCCAGGACTGGGCCCTGGCTGGACAGCCAACACTGGAGGCTCCTCAGGGTCCACACAGGGGGATGGGGGCTGGCTGATGTTTGGGGAGGAGGCTGAAATAGATGGACTAGGGCTACCTGCTGTGGCAGCTGTAGAGTTTCCATCAAGGCTGGGGGTTTGACTACCACCACCTCCTATGTTGCTGCCCTGCTGCTGTTGCTGCTTCTCATCCAGCCTCTTAAGCTTCTCTGCGCAGGCTGCGCGTCTCTCCTCCTCCATCCTTCGTTCTTCCTCCTCGCGACGACGACGGGCTCGCTCCACAGCAGCAGAGATCTCAGTGGAAGACTGCTTCCTGCGCTGACGCCAAGTCTCATCCTCATCCTCCCCCTGGGCCCCATGGACCAGCAGGCCTGGCTGGGGAGGAGGAGTAGGGCCTCCTGCTGCTGGCTGATGCTGGGCTGGACCAGGTTTCCCCTGGCCTAGAGGGGCACCCTGATTGTGGGGCCGTTCCTGAACAGTTAGAAAACATATGATGCTCTACTGTGCATTTTTCAACTCTAGATGATATCACTGCAGTCTTGTTGAGAAAAATGTTTTGCGAATGATTTTATCAACTGTAATAAAACTCAAGAGGGCGAACAAAAACCGAACTTAAACTTAAAGATGACTTATCCATAAGACCTGTGGTCGGTGAATGAGATAATGATAGAAATGATTTGTCTATGGAGGCCTTATACGGATGTCTACCTGTCTGTAAAAGGAGTAAGGCCCTTGTCCAAGGAGCGGCCCAGGTGGGGGGGAGGGCTGCTCCCGGGGACCACCCAATCCAGGCCTGCGCCCCTATATACAGGCAGACACAGTTAGCCATGCTCCACCACAATAATCTACACTGACAAAAACACACACACACTAACACATCTCTGCCCACAAAGAAGTCTTTGCTTGACAGTATGCACAAATTGTCCTGTGTTGCAAGTTTGGACTTTACAGGTTTTCACAGCTTGAGTATGGCCTGTCTGGGCAACACCTTGTTGCTGCTGTTCAGCTTTCTACCTGGTAGTTGGATGGTGCTCCCTGGCCCCCCCAGCCACTGCCTCCCTCCTCGGCCCATCCTGGCTTGCTGGAGGGGGGTTGGGGTCCATTGTCAGCATTAGAGGGAGGGGTGTGGCGGGTGTCTCCACCGCTGTCCGACGCCCGAGAGCGAGAGGTTGCAGGGGCATCCTGGGACCTCTGCTGCTCACTGAGGACGAAAGAGGAAAAAGTTTTTTCAAACAAATTATAGCATAGCCTGTATAGTATAGATTTCACACATTTTAAGGCAAAAAACTGTACTATCATAATCTTAAGTTATCACATGCTAAATGTACCTGGTCACATACCGCAAGTCATTGTTGCTCTCTGTTCTCTCCTCTTCCCCCTCTTCATCTCCTTCATCATCACTGAACTTCAACTTGGCGGAGTAATCAATCTCCTCATGAGCCCCTGTTAAAGCGCAAAAAAACACAACAAGAAAATATCAGAACCATGTATGTACCAAACATCCATTCAGCACATTTGCACATTATTCATCATCCTTCACTTTGATAAACCTAATCCACTTCCCCTCCTCCTCATTTGAGCTGACTGTAGTGACTGGAACACCTCTGCTTGGATCAGCAGGAAATATGATATGCAGAAACATCTGCAACATTAGAAAGCATCAATCTCACCCACTACCACTGTCATCACCTCGTTAATCATTTAGCAGCATAAGCACTAAATCAACATGCAATACATTAGGATACTTTAATGTCAAAATGTAATGGGGCTGGACACTCCCATGTACAACAACATGAAACAATGAAAGCCTCTGCAGAGTTAGTTGAAATTGAAAATGTTTCACTCATAAGTACAACTTAAATTTTTGATATATTACATATACAATATTAAAACCACAACCGGTCTTTGAGCAAAGATTTAAATATGTTACAATGTGATTATTTTATTAATCTTGTTGTGTGCATAAAATGTAATTAAACATGCACATAAAGTACTTTATAAAAGACAATGTGAGTGTTAAGATTTTGCTCATTTCTATATTCTTCTACATGACTCTAGATTTGTTTTCCAGTACTTTTATCATGAGATATTTATCATTTTCCCTTCTTAGTTTTTCTGTAATGTGAAATAAACCACTCTTGATCCAATCAGGAACCACAGTTGTTTATACATTTGGATCTGGCTCCAAATTATAACAGGTTCTCCATAGCCAATCCTATTTACATGTTAGTTGTATATCTGTGAAGGAGCATATTTTTTACCTGCCCAGCCTTCGTCTCCGTCGTGGTCCAGCTCATCTAGCTCCTTCAGGTCATCCTGCTTTAGGATAGAGGGTCGCTTCACCATCTCTCCACCTGCGTCACGTGGGCCGCCCTGAGGCCTGCTGTCAGGACCACCCTGCCCACGAGAGAACCTAAAAGAAGGGGAGGAGGTTCTTTGTAAGTGATTTGTCGAAAATACAAAAAAGCATGGCCAGAAAAGGCAGTAGAAATGGGACTCAATTAGAAATCAAGCTAAATTGTGAGCCATCAAGAGTGAGGTTTTTTTACCCACTGAAAAAAAAAGACCACTGAATAAACTGTCTTGGCACAATACTTGCTTTACAACTGATTTTTCGAAGGAACATACCTTGGAGCGGACCCTTCCCCAGGTGCCGGGTACCTGTACGGCCCCTGAGGACCATAGGGGGCCGGGAAGGGCAGGTAGGGAGGATACATCTGAAAAGAAAGAAACAGATCAGGTTCAGATACTAATTCTTTATAATCAGGAGAGCTGTCTTAAGAGTAGCTGTGGTAGTCTATAGCCTTCAATTTATACAGGAAGCACATTAAGATAAAAAATGTCATGAAAAGAAAATGCAGCGCTGGCCAATTCTGCACACAAATGTTAGCATATTGAAATGGACTCTGCAAATGCATTGCAAAGCCGTTGTGGGTCTATAGAAAAAAAGATAAAAAGAAAATGAAATCAAAGAGAGAGGGTAAAGCAAGAGGAAAACTTACGAAGGGAGGCATGATCCCTCGATATTGTGGGAATCCAGGCCCCACAGGGGGCTGGGGCAGGGGCAAGGCGGGGCTGCCTGCGGGAGGGTTCCTAGGTGGCCCGTGGGACTGAGAGTTCGGAGGGGGGACCCCAGCTACCCCATCCATCACCAGAGCCCCACCAGTGCCACCCTCCACTGCCCCCTCCCCAGACAGGGTGGGCGCCAGGGCTCGGCCCCCACCGTCCCGCCAACTTGTAACGTCTGAGGACAGTGAACACAAGAGAGGACAGAGCGGTCAGTATGGTTTATGGGCTTTTATGGAATAAGATCAGAGATGCAAAGCCATTACTTTAGAAAGATAACGCATCCTTTCAACCAAGACCCATGTCTGGAGTTCTTAATAATGTTAGTGGGTGACTTTTATCATAATTTTAAGATTTAAGACCAGAGAATTTGGTGTTGGCAAGCACATAGCAACACCAACCAAAGCATAAAGAAAACAATACATACATTGTGTACACTCTTGTTGTGCAACTGCAACAGTAATACAACCCAAATGAATAATTAACAAGAAAAAAGCTCTATTTGCTCAACTGCCCTATGTTATCAACTGCACTACTAGCCAAGATCTGAAGTCTGCAACATAATTAATAATTTGAGTACAAAAAGCACTCCTCCTAAAAACAATCTTGTGAGAGAAGTTCTCACCACCACTGACTTAATTAAATGACTTATTGATCAATTATTGGAGATTAAGTGGCCACCACTTACTCTGGGGGCGGAGGCTTGGTCCGGGCCCATACCACTGATCTGCAGTGCCCTGTTCTCTGCCAGCTTTGTCCTGGTCGCCAGCCGCCTGCAGGGTGGGAAATTCCTCGCGAGAGAATGGCGACGGTTGGTTTGATCCCTTTCCACCTGCAGAAGGGGAAGTAATTTGGGAGAATGTTTTTTCAGAGAGGGACACGTGTAATGAAGAGCTTAATGCAGAGACATATATGAGATATATACAAACAGGAAGACTCACCATCCCCTTGTGTTCCATGTGTGACACTGGCCTGTGCCCAGGACCTTGCCCCTACGGCCTGGGTTGAAGCTGGGGCCACAGCCTGAGGGGCAGGGCGGGCGCACACACACACACACACACACACACACACACACACACACACACACACACACACACACACACACACACACACACACACACAATATGATACATGTCAACTATGGCCGCTATAAATCTCCATACATATTATTAAGAGTATGACTTTGCATTCATGCTACTGTGACTGTCTGTACCTCTGAAACTGGCGGGGTTCTCGGGCGGGTCGGTGCAGGTATCGGTGAAGCCACAGGCTGCTGCGATTCCGGCTGCGGTGCTGACAATGCATCGGTACTGAAAGCAAGAAAAACATGGTATATATTAGACAAGATAGGCCTCAGCAAAAGAGCAATGTCGAGGTGATTTTTTTCTACCCATTGTACTAACTTTGACAAGTAAAAGTTTAAAATTGGTGTGATAGATTGGTTGCTAAAAGAGGGGGTTACTCACCTCTTTGGGTCTGCTTGTTCCTGTTTGCTTGCCCATCCTGTGCCGTCTTTGGGAACTAGGGAGACGTTGGGATCGTTGCCTTTGTTCTCTGCCTTCAGACTGGGCAGGTTGGCAGGGGGTGGCATACGCCGCGCAGAGGCAACTTTACCAAGAGACTGCAGGCCATGGCGGGGGGGAACTGATATGGAGAAGAGAAAGGAGGTCATTAGCACAGATGGACCACTGAAACTTGACACCAATTAAATCTACTGGGAGCCTGATGACAGGCATGGTGTTTGCTGCTTACTTTGCTGGATACACAATTAGGATGAAGAACAACCAAGGAGGCTAGAAGCTTGGTAGTTTCAGTCTGATAATTCTGATGAATATGGATTAAAAAAAGCTTCTAGATGTTATTAAAAAAACCTTCAGCAAACCCACTTCAATTACAGTTTAAAGAGAAGTATTTGGATATGGATGCTCACAGAAGCATGGAAAAGCTGTGCTGAATATCAATCCCTCATGTGTTTCCTTGAGGCTCAGAGAAACCACAGCAGTGCATGGCTTCACTATGTAGGAGGGGGAAGTCTGTAGTTGGGAAATGGGGACAGCTGCTTAGATCTAGTGGGGAGCTTCTGAATAAAACATAGACTGGGGACTCGGCACAGAAGTCAAACAGCGTCCACAAGTAAGCCTCTGTCTCAGGTCAGGCTCCGTGGCTTCGAGGCTCAGCTGACATGCCAAGGCTTGAGAGCCATTCACCCTCTAGACCATGCATAATTTCTTTCTATAGAGCTACAGTTATGACACATTCTAAGAGACAATGTTTTTGTTCTCTCAGAGACAGGTGTAAAGGCCTATAAATAAAAGGTAGTAAATATCCCTGAATAATATCAACAGCATCAGCAAAACCAGGTTGGCAGGCAGTTGAAAGATGCGGCATATCATCCACTTCCTCTATCGGAAATCAGCACCAGAGCTATTAGGGAGACAGTAGGCTAATGCATCAAAGTTGCAGTGCTTGGTGTCGGGAGACAACATAGCACAGCCAGGCACTTTTAATCACAGCAACAATGGGTAAACCCAACTGTGACGTAGCAGATCTGTTTCTTTAGACTACATCTGAGTCAATTACAGAACAAGTCCTAGATCCTTAGTGGCAAAACAAAACCATCTGGCAGAGCCGGACGGCCAAGCGATTTTGAAAACTAATACCGTTGGTAGAAAGACAGACGGGCAAATCCATTACACTGGATGTATGTTGTGACAATGAAAGCTTGGACATGACAGAACCAAGATACTCACCAACAGGCTTTTGTGCTTCAAGGCTCTTTCCTTTGTATGTATCAAACAGGTTGAGAGACGCATACTTGGTTTTGCCTTCCTTCCCCTTTGCAGTTTGCCCAGAGCGCTCTGACATTGCGCTGTCCGCTCATTGAGTATGGTGAGCCCTGAGACTGGGAGAGAGAGGGGGAGGCAAAGAGAGAGAGAGAGGGGGAGAGATTTGACACCAGGTATACACAGAGAGTGAGAGCAAAAGTGCTGACTGCACCAAAGATGCATTCAAAACAACTAGCAAAACAGAAACCGTCTCACAAATCAAAATATCCTAAACATATGTGCTGTGGCCTGACGGATACAAATAAGGGATTTGATGAAACTGGTGACTCTGCTGGATGTGTGTGGTATAATTAAGCACTCACACAGTAACTTACAGTAGAACAGTGTAGAAATGGTGTTGCCCATAGACACAACAGTATCACAACACAGGTAGTTCTGCAAAACGTGGTATATCACAAGACAATCATTCATGACATGTCATAGTGTATGTGTGGGGGAAACATACTCATGTCAAATATTTTTTAAAAGCATGGGTTATACAGGTTTTCTGCAGCTTCACTTTTCACAGGCACACCAATACCGTGTGGCAACTAGTAAGACCAAATGACGAGCCACACAATAACATTTTCTGAAGCTTTTCTAACATAATTTTAGTCCTGTCTCACAGAAGAAATATTCCTCCATTTCAACAACTTATCAATCTACGACCAAATGAGAGACATGAATACACAACACTGTTTTTTTCTCTCTGTACACCCAGTAAATCATATAGGCAGTCAATAAAACTACAAAATGTCCTGTGTCTATACATTGTGCAGTTTAATTATGTACATTTACAAGTTAAATAGATGAAAAAAAGGCTACAAAAACCATATTTTAATGCCAGCATACTTAAAACTTTAACCTCCAATAAACATCCTTTAGGACATTTTAACAGACTAACTGTGGCATTCAATATTTGCCAGTTTAGTAAGGACATTTTGGCTAGCCGGTGTGGCCTTCCAGCACAACAACTCAGCTCCAAAGGATGTTATAAGTTCAACAATATGCAGAGTCTACCCCAAAATAACACAGTATTGTGGGTGGAGAAAGGCAAAAGGCCAACTAGATAATAATACAATAGAAGAGATCTCACATTTGTGACCAACCAAAACCCAATCGAAGTATCCTGGTAAGTTTAAGTTACTTTTTAATCATGTATTTTTGCCAGAAGATATGTGTTTTTTTCGGCCAAACCATACATATAAAAATGATTTTGTGTAGCACTCCATGCGTCTGACTTGTTAGGTTAATTGGCCAATCTTCACAAAATATCAGCAATCTAACATTACATAATGAATGTGTGGCAGGTATTGGACAAGTCAAGTGTGTTGATGTGCTTTCCCTTAGATCAGAATATATTTAAAAGGCACTTGGCGCAGTCTCATGGAGGAGCACATTTCTATTATTTGCACCACAGATATGAAAGTGGCTGATCCATTAAAAACGAGGGAGCATGTTAAACTGAAACAAATAATCAAAATAGAATAGTTATGTTAAACCCAGTCAACCCATTTGTTTGTCCCAGCCACGTTGCTTGCACTGTTTAGCTACTGCTGTACCGTGCTCATAGCATAATTCTTACTGCCGCACGATGAAAACTTAGTGTGGTATGTAAGGGTTATTGAGGCAGTTGCACCAACATCTGTGCAACTTTCCACTGAATTAATTCTGGTTCTGTCGCAGCTTTTTAGGAGGTGGACAGGTGGTTTAGTACTCCTATTTGAAAAGATATGTTATCTTTACAGTTTAATGTGAGCAAACCTAGCGCAGTGCATGACTAAACACCTCATCACAGGAAACACTGTACAAAAGAAAGGGAAAAAGCTGAACCATGGTTTCTATGACAACACATTATAAATGATATTCTTGTATGTCTTGCCTTGAGACAGCGTTGGCTCCATGGCAACTGCCAGGCCTTTAGCTTGAACTCATTTTACTGCACATCAATAAAACACACTGCGCAGACATCTGTCCAATTCAGAATGATTTGGCTGTATACAGCAGGTTAAACTGCTGCTGGCCCAAACTCCACCCAACTCTCATTAGGAGCAATTACTGAGAACAGATGGTTTTCCTAAGATTATTATGCTACTAATAACATTAGTCATTTCATTCACTTGCTTTGAATGAAGTGGTGAAATGATGTGAGCGAATCCAAATGGTCCATGACAAGAACAATAATTTTGGAGCTAAACAAAGACTTCAAGCAAGAGCTCTTTGTTATATTGTTCTGTATAACATTGACCCATGTATATTTTAATAACTGAAAGGTGGAAGAATTAATGGAATCTCAAGTCATGACGGCTCCATCTGTATCAGTTCACCTGAATAACAAGTCTATCTGAATATTGCTCATACTAGCAATATGATGAACAACACTGGTGTGACTATATTTAGCCAAACCAACAGATTCAAACGGAGATGAAAATGAAACCACAATCAAAACAATGCTAAAGACTGCCAACTGCCTTCTACTGCGCACTGACAATCTTTATAATGACAAAAACGCACCATGTCTGCAATACACACTGATGCAATACATAAAACAAATACTCGAAACAACAAACGGTTTCGTAGAATGACTACCAAGCCGCAGCAATGCACTGTGCCAGACGAGATTAGAAAATTAGGTCGTGGGATGGCTGGTCATCTACATGTTTTATGGGGATTAACGGGGGCCAGCAGCTACACTACCAAGCCACAACTGCAGCAACGTTCACCACAAAGGGACCACAAAGCTAACGCTAACGATAAACACTGACCACACGATAATCTTTGGGCTGAATCAGCTGGTAGCTACGACAGCAGCAATCAACTATATAAACCACAAACTGAAGATATCTTTAATGTGGTGCTAAGTAACGTTAGCTGGCTAACACAGGGCCTCCGTGTTCGCGTTGGGAGGGGGACTGCGTTGATGTTTCATAATGCATTTTCAACACCTTGCGGTAACATTAGCTTATTGCTCGTCAACTCTGCGTGGTGCTACATTTTGATTCACACACTGACATCGCGACTGGATGTTTTCGTCAAACGATGTTGCTTATCTAACGTTCGTATGAGGCACAGGACAACGCAGAAAAAAAATATTTTATTAGGAGAACAAAACAAAATGGCGGTGGAGACAGGCCTGGTGCATATTAACGTTAACATAGACGGGTTGTGTAGCATAGCTCTGGCGAAGCCAACTTGCCGTCATACAGTTAATATTTAAAAGAGACTGGCAATATAGTCAAAGTAGAGTTAATTGTTTTGAAAAATATCTATCGAAATAAATTTCCTTTTTACCTAACGTCAGTGTATCGTAAACTGACAATGTATTAGCCACCTAAAGCTTCACTATATTGTAGTCGAACAACCTGCGCTAACATTAGCTACGTACAGTCTTAGATCGCAACAAAACGTTATCAGATATTTCAACAACAAGCTAACTTAGTAGCCAATACCACTACAAAATAAATATTTGTATGGTTATTCACAAAACTGTTACACTTCATCATTTGATATGGCAAACGCTAGCTAACCACTTAGCCAAGCTAGGCTAGGCTAACGAGCTAGGCAACCACCTAACATTAGCTAGCTAGCAACAACAACCAACTGTGCACTGTGCCTTTCCAAATAATATAAGACTGCCCCTCCACAAAACATCATCTCCTGTAAGATAATTATGTGTCCAAGATTAATGATGATGATTTATGCTCAATATAATGTAACTAATCGGTGTTCGCATAAAACATGCACAATTTTCCGGCCACTGACCTGGTCTTGTCCCGACTTGTCTCGAGGTTGTATCGCAGAATGAGGTTAGCTATGCTATCGCGTAGCTTTCTAGCAAGTGACCCAGCTAGCTAAGCAATGTTATCCTCCTGCATAGTCCAACACACATATGGTCTTTGCAGTAGATCGCACTAACTTAGAAATGGGTAGCACTATATAGATAAAGAAGGTATTCGGCTTACTTGCACTCCTTTTCTTTTTTTCCAAAAATAAATGAAAAGGGGAAAAGAAAATTGTAATACTGGACTCGATCCGTCACCTAAAGAGCCGTCAACGGCTACTGGGTAATTTCGTGAGATGGAAGCCGTTTGGGACCTCTACAGTAAGAAAAAATGCGACTCTTATTTTTAAAAAACGCTGGCCAAGCATCTTTTGAAATAAACGTTAATCGAATACCTTCCATTGCTTTATGCATTGAGTATGAATTTAAATAAGTGTAGACTGCTCTCTCACTTAAAATGTAATTTATCCACTGTCTCTGGCGTACCAGTCAGAGATGTCATAATTAGGGATTACTATTATGAGGAATGAAGAGGAAGAATGATTTGCACACATCAGCTTCATATTTCTGCAAGCATAGACTTTATTTATTTTTTCCTTTGGATCTAAGACCCAGTGTTGAAAACTATAACTGTAAAATCGAAAATCTTCCCTTACTTTTATCCAAATTTCATAGTCTCTCATATATGAACATAAATAATATCCTGACAACAGTTTCTTTTGGAATAATCAACACATTCATTTTAATTCTTCATTTTGTAAGTAGTCCCAAAGTAATATTTCTCAAGTAAAACAGTGGGTAAATTAAATAAATATGTAAATTCTTCTTCACAGAATAACCTTGAGTACACATTTACAAAGTTATATCAGAGAGACATGCAGGGAAAAGACACCGGTAGAGTGGAATTAATACAAAGTCAGTGCAAACCCTGGTTTAAATCAAGCCATTTTCTTCTGTTGTGTTGTAATCAAGGACATAAAGCACTTGTCTGGGTCTTTGATAAGAAAATGCATGAATTCATGCCATTTTTGCTCTAGATCATTTGCTGCTCAGGAAGATTTCTTTGCCTAAATCATGAATGACACTGCAAATCACAAAAAATGAAAGGGTATACAATTGTTTGAAATCATGTATTTATTCTATAGATCCGTACAGATCAGAAAATGTCCTGCATGACAACAATGTAACCCTGTGTACAATGCTGGTAATACAGGGCATAAATGGACACTTGATTTCAAAATAAAAATATCCAAATTCTGACTCGAGTGGAGTTCAGACTGATTTCAAAATAGAGTACATTCAGCACAAGTACAAAAGAGGATACTTTAGCTACATGATGTACTTACCTCTTCAATCTCACATTCAATCACACACACACACACACACACCCCTCATTATTTAATTATAACTATTGTCTTTCTAACACCACTCAAACCCGAATTGGAAATAGCATTCAAGTGCAGTCTCATAACAAAAGGCAATTGACATTATTTTACACAATTTCTGGTTTTACAAAGGCAGAACCAATTTCAATCAGCGTGTATTCATGGCACACTCGCATCTTAATAAAGACAAAAAATTCCTCATTATAATTACAAGCACAGACCCACATAAGATTTGAATCCGACAGTTTGTGAGGTGAATAAGTGATAGTGATACAGAACAATATAAGTGATCAATGTCAGAAATGCTTAAAATCTATATGGTTTTAATGCCATATTCATCTGATGAGACCCCGACAATACTGCTGAAAGTCATTATTCTGTGATGTGATACTTTAGTATGGTATCATCGTTGTCATCATTTACTGTAATACTTAGGTGTTGCTGTCAACTTCAAACAGATGGTATTTATATGACAGTATGGTTTCAGTCACCTGGAAACTAGTGTACTTGGTGTGAAAAATAATCTTCAGCATTTCTTTCCTCCAAAACCGTCCCTTGCTTGGTCATATTTTCTTTCGTCTAAGAACAGGGGACTTACAAAATATTGTGGCTTTGCACATTTTTGTTTAGCAAAAAACACACACGCGGTGACATATCCGATCACAGAAAAATGGACATGAGACTTACGGCTTAATCAACTGTGGGAATTTTAGAGAAGAGAAAGATAAAATAAGGAGAACATTGTATTTTTAGATCAGTTCGAACTCAAACATTCATGGTGCTGAGACTCCTGTTTTCCCATATTTAATATCATAAAGTGAGTTTAAAAAGTCTCTTATGTTCTTCCTGAGAAAGACGTGGGAGTAATCTTCTTGTTTCCCTTTCCCTCCAACATTTGAATCTAGGAGACAAACACAAGGTGAAATTAAAACAGGAGTCATGCTCAGATATTTTTTTCTACCAAATCCGTTGAGTGTTTTTCAGACAGTATACACATCAGTTTTCATGTATCACACCTCACGCTTAGCTGCTCTTCTGCTTACCTCCCTCTCGCGTGCTCTACCGGCCACCGTACAGGTGGATCTTGGCGAACGAGATGGTCTCGTCATAGTCCTTATGGCCCTTCTCATAGATGACAAAGATGTACTTCCGGTCCTCTGGAGAACCGCTGTCCAGTGACGTGATGCAGGAGTAGCCGCTTGGCCCCGCCCATATCTGCAAAGCTTTATCCTCCCAAGATGTGCCGTTGGTTACCGACCAACGTAAGGTCAGGTTAACTCCTGAGGGGGCAATGCAAGAAGTTAGTATGCTCATTCACATTTACTCAAGTACTCTGCTAAAGTACAATTCTGAGGTACTTTACTTGAATATTTCCATTTTAAGCTACTGTGTACTTCGGCTCCACTATATTTCAGTGGCAAATATTGTACTTTTAACTCCACTCCATTTATTTTATAGCTATAATTACTAGTTACTTTACATATTAAGATTTAACATAACACATGATCAAGTTACAAAATATGATGCATTGTTATAGATTAAATGGTAAATGGTTTCATTTATATAGCGCTTTTTTTCCCCAAAGCACTTTACAATTTGCCACTCATTCACACACTGATGGCAGTGGGTTACCATGCAAGGTGCTGGTCTGACCATCGGGAGCAATTTTGGGGTTCAGCTTCTTGCCCAAGGGCAAGGACAGGAGGAACTGGGATCGAACCTCCAACCCGTGTCATAAGAGGACAAACCGCTCTACCTCCTGAGCCATAGCTGCCCATTACAGTACACATTTAAAAACATATAAAAATACATATATACATATAAAAAGAAAATCATCTCAACCAGCTGTGACATTAAAATGTTGCTTACGTGTTAATATATCAGTAATAATATACGACAAATATAATATATATGATGAGATATAGTTTTGCACAGTATAGTTTTGATAAATTTAGTACATCTTGCTGATAATACTTTTGTACTTTTACTTGAATGCAGGACTTTTATTTGTGAGTATTTTTACAGAATGATTTTATTACTTTTTCTTCCACTACTGACCATCAGTGACAAAATTTAGGAAGGAAGCAGAGACTGTGGTTCTTACGGTGTTGCTCGTTGGACGGGTTGGTGAAGTAGAGCACGCCGTCTTTCTGCAGAGCTCCAGCTGCTACTACGGGATCCACCAGCGTGTAGTCAAAGTACAGATCATCTATGGGCAGGGACAATCCACCGTCATAGCTGCGTACCACCACGCGACACTGACAGTGGTAGTTGTTCTGGTTCCGCACGTTGATGATGATGCTGCCGTCCGTCATCTCAAACGGCTGCAGAGGGGCAGAGAGGGAGGAGAGGGTTTAGCTTGACAGTGTCTGATGCTCTGTGATTTAAAAGGTGTCAGAGGGAGTGATGTTAAACATTCAATAACTGGTATTTGATTAATTATGACTCCTGGGTATCATCACACTGCCAGGTGTTTTAAAAATATACATTTTACAGCTGCATTTTGTTCGGCCACTAGAGGGCAGAGGAGCTCCACAGCAAGCTGACAGATAAACTAACATGTCAGGATATGATTACTTATTCACACACCCAGAAGAGTCAAATTTCTGTCCAACTCACAAATTTAAGTACGATATTGACTCTCCTTTTAGCTTTGTTTTTGTTTTTCACCACTAACTCCAGCTCCTCTTTTAACTGCTAGAAATTCAACTTTATTCAACAACTATATGCTAACTTTGTCTGCAGTTTGGTGCTGAACAGGCAGGTTACGATGGGTTTATCGATAGCTTTTTTTAAATGTTATTTTATTTATAAAATGCCTGCAAACTTCTGCTGGAAACTGTGTTGAAACGAGCACTGAGACTGAACCATATTGTAAATTTGCAGGGCGTAAAGAACCAAAACAAAGAACCGAAACGGACTAAAAAAAAAAAGGCTGCAAAGTTGGGTGATACTTATCTGTGGGTTTCACATTAAGACATTTGATTCATTGTTAATATAAAAACACATTTATAACTACAGCTTTAATGAAATGACATGACAAATGAGAGCAACGGTCTGAATATGATGTATTTACTGTTGAAATGTCTCCAACATGGGATGAGGACATAACACAACACCCAATGGGGCATCAGCAAGGGAACGAAAGTTAATTTTGCTTTTCAGTCACTGTTGTGTTTTTCCTCACAGCACTGCAGACTGCTGGTGAGCATATGACTGGATAACTGAGACTCTCATTGTGGAGTACTTTCTAATTTAAGACATTTTGATCTGCTGTTCTGCTGTAAGAACTTGTAACTTTTTATTGTAATAAAAGGTACAGATAAAAAAGATAAAGATGCCTAATTGTTACTTAAGACTGAAGTATTCCTTTCAGCTTGATTCAACATTGATATTCTGGTATATTAAATGCCACACAGCACCGTTAGCTCACCCCAGCTGTGTAATGGGACTACAGCGAGCTGTCGATGAAGATGTGATCATCACGGCACGAATCACAAACAGCAGCAAACGTACCTGGCACTCATCAGGGTTGAAGTCCTGTGGTCTCTTCTTCTGGTTGTACGGGATGCTTTTCAGCGCGGCTCCGTTGTACCAGGTATGTCCGTGGTCATCACTCAGGATGCAGAAAACTCCGTCTCCCTCCAATGTACCGTGACCACACACCACCAACCTCCCCTTAGCGGGGTCGTAGCGCTTCTGTTGTACAAAGACACAAAAACAAGTGGACACAGAGCACAATGAAGAAAAGGTGCAAACAGAAAGGGCACATTTGACAGAAACTACATCTAATTCTGAAAAATTATGTCTATATGATCTCAAAATAAAAACAAAAGAGAGTAGATTTACTGAGCACAGAAATTTGCTACAGAGAAAGACGTCAATATCTCATTAAAACAAACCATCATAATAATAATAATCCAGAGTGGCTGATCTGCTGCAATCCAACAGAAGGTTTAGTGTCCTAAAAACTGGCATGCATGTCCACAAACATAATAGCTACACAGATGCTCAACTCCGACTGCAGATAAGCAACCAATTTGCACAATTACAACTCTCCTCCAATTATATATAATGATTCTATTGCTGCAAACATTTCAGATGCACTACTGTCACTTTCTAATGCAGTCAACGTGCACAAATAAAGCTCCACATCCTATTTATTCTATTAACATGATGCAATATAACAAGGCACACATTAGGAGAGGCTGTTTACATTTTGCAGGTTTAACAGGTTTGATAGAAAACCCCTGGTGCAGGGAAACTGATGTATAATGTAACTGTTTGTTCATATATATTCATATATCATATACAACATATAGATACCAATATATCTGTGGTGAGTCAATATCACACAATAACACAGACTCTACGATTTAAGTCTGACTCTAATTCATAGACAAAGACAGATAAAAATAACATAAACATTGGAAACACTGAGAAAAAAAGGTGTTTCATATTAAGGTTTCATACCAACTACATCAGCATTTATCAATAAGTGTCCATCATGTCCCTGTTGGTTAGTTTCAACTTGTGACTGCTGTTCCTCTTTGGGGATACAGTTTGTCTGACGTTGGCATATTTTACCACAAGTTTTTAGATGAAATGTCCTTACAATACACTGTGGGTGCAGATTATTTGGTGTCTCGGCCCTAAAAAAAACTTCCAAATCTGATTTCCAGATCTTTTTTAGCTGCTAATTAGTATTAATGGCACTATGACCCACCTTAGTTTGTAGCAAAGTTTCTGACTAAGTTAATCCAGACTTCAAGTAAATTTCAGTCAATTACATTTATTTTCCAACAAACAGTTCATGAGGCGTTTACATTATTTTGTCAACCCACTATACATTTAAGCTGTTATACTGACCAGTTTTACAGAAAAACGTGGTGAGCTTGAAGCTAGTTTTCACTTCTTTAAATTTGAACAGAATAATGTGGTACATTTAATGTACAAAATACACTTCCTCTTTTCATGAAGCACCAAAAAATAAAGCAATTTGTTCATCTGGATCAGTCAAATTCAAACATTTTACTCAGTTGGGACAAAGGTGTATGAACTAAGATTTTTATGACCCTGTAGCAAAATATGATCATAATATCCCTGCAGGAGGTAGATAAGGTTTCTGTGACTTAATGTTACTTCAGATTTCTACCTTTAACATACACACACTCGTTTTAACACCTGTAATCACCACTAGTGCTTGACGTGAATGACTAACCTGTCAGTAGCTTATAATCACAGTAAAACCAACGTGACATGAACGCAGCATAAAGGTAATTTCGCTTAAATTTAATTAACTGTGGTGGCATCTGTGGTCTCTTATGCAGTGGTGTTTTGGGGAGGGGGGTGTTCTGAGCGGGACAAGAACAGACTCAACAGACTGATAAAAAGAGCTAGCTCAGTCTGTGGCTGCCCCCTGGACTCCTTCGAGGTGGTGGGGGAGAGGCGGGTTCTGGCAAAACTGTCCGCCATCATGGACAACACCTCCCACCCTCTGCATCAGACTGTGGGGGCCTTAAGCAGCTCCTTCAGTGATAGACTCCTACACCCTAAGTGTAAGAAGGAGCGCTTCCGCAGGTCCTTCATTCCCACCGCAATCAGACTGTATAATGCTGCATTACAATCTGCTGCGTCACTGTAACCACCACTCACATCACTGTATGACTGATGTTGACTGATGATTAATCATGCACTTTAGGGTCCTTTTAATTTTATTTATGTTTCTTATATTTATTGTATTGTGTATATAATGTTTCTTTTATTTAATTTCTCTTTCTTTCTTTAATTGTTGCCTTATCTCTTTTTTGAGCTGCTGTAACGGTGAACTTTCCCCACTGTGGGATCAATTAAAGTTTATCGTTTTTTATCTCACTTTAGAACTAGAAAACAGCCACGGCTTCTCACACCTGGGTGTTGTATCGCTCTCTCACCTGGATGCCGAAGCCCGGACCGGCGGCGAAGTTTTTGACTCCGAGCTGGACCGAGAGGTTTCTCGGCGGGCTCCAGCTGAGGCCGTCATCCAGGCTCTCCACCATCATGGTGCTGGACGGGTAGCAGAGGTAGAGGTGGAAGCAGATGCTGTAGATCAGAATCACGGAGCCCATTTCCTCGTCCACCACCACCGAGCCCAGGTTCAGGCCATCCGGCTGCGTTCCATCATCGACAATAAAGGTGGTCGGGGACCAGGTGGCCCCTGGAGGGGTGGAGGAGGGACAGGAGAGGATTCAGACACTAATTCTGACCTTATTCTAAAAAAAGACATTTTGTTTTGTGAAATGTAGTTTCTTTATTTTGGTGTTTCTCATGATGTCTTCTGATAAATTTGACGATAACCAACTTATTTAAAAATATAATAAAAATGAAAATACAGTATATTCATTAAGTTGTAAAATGAATTAAGATAGTTGAAATGACCAGAAAACTACATAATAATTAAGTGATTGTTAACTATTGAATTTTTCCCTCCATTTGTGACTGTCGTTGTATTTCCATGTAGACTTGTAACCACGCTGTTTGTGTGTGTGTGTGTGTGTGTGTGTGTGTGTGTGTGTACAGCCTGTGTGTTTTGTGTGTGTATCTAACTGTTTCTGATTGCATAACTGTCTGGTGGTTGCCCTGCCTTTGTCTGTGGACCGCCGCAATGCGATGAACTTTGCTCCCACGTCGCTGCCCGACGACTTCCTGCCCTCTGCGAAAGCCAGCAGGCTCCCTTTGGTGGTGAAGGTGAGCAGCGGGATCCTGTAGATGCTCACCTGGCCCTGGGCTCCGCTCACCCACAGCAGCTGCTCCTCGTACACCAGAGGGTCAATCTGGACAGCAAAGAAGGACAGGACAGAAAAATGAAGAGAGGGAGTGGAGGAAGAGACAGACCGGCTGACTAAGAGAAAGGGAAAGAGTTAAATTATCTGCAGGTAGAACCAGTTAGGGAATATCTGCATCAGGTGTCACGTTACACAAGCATGAGGATCACACTTTCAGTTCAGGAAGCATATTTTATGTGTTCATTCCCAAATCCCAACCACAAGGCTGCAAAAGCTTATTTTTTCTTACTATAAACAGTGGTGGAATGTATCTAACTTAGTTAAGTACAATTTTGAGGAAGTTGTACTTTACTTCAGTATTTTCATTTCATGCTACTTTATGCTTTTACTCCACTACATTTCAGAGACAAATGCACTATATTTACGTGACTATATTTAGCTTTAGTTACTTTTCACATCAAGATTTTACAAACTAAACATGTGATCAGTGTATAAAATACGATGCTGTGTTATAGATTTAACTACCCAAAAGTAAAGCACTTGTAATTAGCTCCACCTCAACCAGCTATAATGTATATATATATATATATATATAATAAAGTACTGTTCACATGTTAATGCATCCAGTCATAGACAGAGCCCATTCTGACAAACGAACACTTTTACTTTTGATACTTTAAGCACATTTTGCTGATAATACTTTGTACATTCACTTGTAATTGAACATTTCTCATAGTGTGGTATCACTACTTTTACTTAAGTAAATTATTTTAATGTGTCTGCCACCTCGGACTATAAAAATAGGCTGGACAAAATAATAGAAACTTGTTAAAGCCTCAAAAAAAAAAGTCGGTTTGATCACTGAAATGATGCTGAATCAACCCTTTTAACTAAAACACCATCAGCTTCAACAACATTTGTACCTACAGCAGAGCTACTGTATTGCGTTGCAGCGTATTTATATGATATGTTTGTCCTGATGACGGTTTTCTGTACCTGTTCAGGGCTGATGAGACAAACACAGGGAGACAACACGGCAGAGAGAAGTAACGACAGAGCAGCGAGCCGGCTTCCGGTTTCCATGTTAGATCCACGTCCTGAAACCGTCTTCTTTAGTCCGGCACAGAGTTAACATTAAGTGCAGAGATGAGTTGGAAATAAGTCGACAAAAAAACGGAAATCCTCTCTTTATCTCACCCACTCTGCGATCCTAACCGTAGAATCTAGCTAGTCGGTCATGTGACCAAGGTGGGCGGTCACATGACTACCGTCACACGCCAAAATAAAAGACGAAACTATTAATGTTACGCACAAAAATATATATATAAATAAATATGAATGGTACACAATTTTGAATGATTATTTTTTTAAAAAGTAAGTACACAATCAAATTATATAATTACATTTTATCTTGCTATTTGTCTTTATTTTATCTTATTTTTATTCATTATTTAAATTATATTTATATATTTTTGTTTATATCCTTTACTGTTCTTGTCCTTTATATTATTTCATTTAATGGATTTTTAGGATTTTACACCGTTTTTATACACGTTTGTTATGACAAATGGAAAATGGAAACTTATTTTGGTTAATAAAGTTTTGACAAAACAAGAGTTGTTTATTAAGTCTCCAGAACAATCGTAATTTATTTATTATTTACATTATACATATTTCAGGTATATGAGGTGGAAGATCAGCTGGGGAAAATTGCATAAATTTAGCATAATGCTAAATGCACTGGCTACTTTTATCCACACGGGGGCAAAAGTTTTCTAAACCAACACAACACACATCAGCCACAGTATTATTGGTTTAAAGTCCTGTGTAGTTGCACAGTATTATGGTGCAGTTTTAACTACGCTGTGAATCACTTTAGTTGTAGAATAACAACACCATTGCTAAGATTAAATTTCACACTGAATTTAAATTTCCAATCAATCCAAAAGTCTCTTAATTGTAAATTGAATAGAATTGAAATCAAATATAGCAGCAAAAATATACACAAAAGTACATTCATTTGTAAAATTCAGGTTTATTTGTTGTTTTTAATTCTTCTAATAGTGTCCATTTCTCTTTTGCACCTCAAGATAACCATCTGTTTATACATAGTGTAAATTACTCATATATTCTCTTATTAGACATATAGTCAATGTACTGTTAATTCAGTTTAATTCAAGCACAATTCTGCACCTTATTGTACAGCTTTTGGTAATATCCACTTGACTTGCACTAATGTACAACAGTAGCCTATATTACTATCATTGTACAGTGTATGTTCTGTACATATTAGAGGTATAGTTGTATCTTTAGTCTAACTGACTAAATATAGTATATAATGTTGCCTGTTAATTGTGTCACCTACCTTGTTTATGTTTTTTGTGACTTATGTGAAGTGGCTGCTGTAACAATACTGCAACGTATAAGTACTCTATCTATCTATCTATCTATCTATCTATCTATCTATCTATCTATCTATCTATCTATCTATCTATCTATCTATCTATCTATCTATCTATCTATCTGTCTATCTATCTATCTATCGAAGGGATTAATAAAGTATTCTATCTATCTATGTATGAATTGGTGTGTTCAAACCAAAGTCTTCACAAATACAGTAAAGGAAATGTGTGTGTATGAATTTGTATCCCTTGTATGACCCCCTTCATTGATCCACAACTATCCTTGGACCTTATGAGTTAATGTGTGACAGTTCCAGTAAAGCTGCAACACGATGCCAATGAAAGCAAGCCAGCTCTTCCCGATAAATGCCAGTAAGTGACATCAAAAGTCCCGCCTCAAAACAAGATTTGAATATAAGCCCTTTTCTTAATTAGCCTCTTCATATAAAAAAAAAATGGATGAACTTGTTCTCTGTCTTTTTAGGATTGTCTGTGTTGAGAACCACAAACCACATTCCTGCAGTCATGAGGCGGAGCTGATCTGAGTCACACGCTAAGAGAGAGAGAGAGAGAGAGAGAAACTCTGTTGAGACACATTTGAGTGTGAAAGTAACATACGCCACAGTCTGTATGCGCAGTAAGACAAGCATTGCTGCTTTCAAGGGATCTACTATATATGTGGAAATGTTCTCTGGAAACAAATAGGCCCGAGAAGGGAATACAATCATCACGGCTTTGCTGACATAATGGACTTTCATCTAAAATGCAGGTAAGATGTGTCTGATCATGTGAAATATGAACTTTCTATTTTGGTTTTGGTTTCAAGGCTTCACATGCTTAAAGGTGAGCTGCTAAAATGAAACCTACAAGATTTTTAAATTAACTTTTGTACACAAAGATGATGGTGACATATCTCCCCCCTTTTTCTATACGCTTACATCCAATGAGAGCTTTTACTGTAATTGCAAAAAAAAAGATTAAAAACTTTTTTTGGAGATGAATTATTGTAAGTATGGCTTCCCTGCTCAACATGCAAACATCAGTTTAACTTAAGGAAGAAAAAACAAAACATCTTGTGAAATGTTGTTGATGCAGGAATTGCTCCTGAAATAGACACAGCCTGGAGAAGAAATAAAAACAAAGCGGTTTTAACAAATTAGGTTCAGCAGTGTGCAACACAACACACATGGGCATGAGATGAAATTTTAAGATAACAGATTGTGTTTCCTCAATCTCATAGTGAAACACTGAAGATGGTGCCTGTGTTCGGACGCAGCCTTCTGCTTGCACATGTGTGAACAATAGTATTTTTATTTTTTTGTCTTGAGCAGGTGCAGTGTAAGCAGGAAATGATAAATTGGCCCAGAGTCAGAGTGTGACTTTATTTACAGGCAAGGAAGCAAAAATGAAAGAGTAGATAAAGTCAGAGAGGAGTGTGTGTGTGTGTGTGTTTGTGTGTGTGAAGAGAGGGCTGAGAAGGAGGTTAGACTGAGGGAATAAACTGACATCAAGACCGCAGCAGTGAGTTTTCACACTTCTGTGCTAAAATGTGGCTCCATCACAGACAGGCAGGCGAGGTGCGAGATAGAAAGAGACCTATAAGAGAGAGCTGGTTTAGTCTTTAAGCAGCGTTCCTTTAGTTTCTTCCTTTCTTCCTTTCTTTTTATCTTTCTTTCACAGACGTTAGGCGGTTGAGTGGATCACAATTGTGCCCATTGAGGTGCAGTGTCACGACTAAAGATACCTTTTATCCTCTATTAACAGACT
Source organism: Macquaria ambigua (assembly GCA_008360985.2). Taxonomy (NCBI): domain Eukaryota; kingdom Metazoa; phylum Chordata; class Actinopteri; order Centrarchiformes; family Percichthyidae; genus Macquaria; species Macquaria ambigua. The sequence continues at coordinate 75,655 of VMKM01000274.1, read as the reverse complement.
GAGCTACACTGCCATGATAAAATGTGACATTCTGGACATTTGTACTCTAAAGGCAGTTCAGATATTGGCAACTCTCAAGGCTCATAAAAATGTAAATTCACTTAAATCGACTCCTCTAAACTGAACGTATCCAATAAGAGGGTAATGGCCTCTTACTGTAATTTTCTGCTTCTGCAAGCACCACATCATTGCAGTAAAGGCCATCAGCCCTGAAAGCCAGTGGTGGAAAGTAACTTACTGCAGTTACTCAAGCACTGCACTTGAGGACAACTTTAGGGTACATTCATCTGACACCTATAGTCACTAATTACTTGTCAGATTAAAATGTTACATGCACAACATATGAGTAGCGTTTAAAATATGATGCAGTGTTTTACTATTAAACTAACCAGTAGTGTAAAAAGTACCTAAAATTTGATACACATTGACAAATTACAACATTACAGTAAGTAATAACTCTGAAAGGAAGGAGTGTTTCTGCATAATAAATACTATTATTTTTGATACATTTTGCTGATAATGCTTTTGTAGGCTTCTTTTACTTAAGTAACACTTTGAGTGCAGGACTTGTAGGATCTGAATACTTCTTCCACCGCTCCTGAAAGCAGAAGTGATCTGGTTTCCTGCTGATTCTAACACTTTTTGCCCTTTCTTTAGTCACTTCAAATAAACATGTTTATCAGACATAAAGGCTGTGGCTTATCTGAAGGGCTTTCTGCAAAGTGATTACGCTTGTCTGGCATGAATGCTCTGCTTCTTCCAGACCGACATGCTTAAATGTTGTTTATCTGTTAGGACAGTGGTTCCCAACCTTTTCTGTCTGATATGAGGTAAGCCTACTCTTCACCGGCACCATTTGTCATGGTCTTATGAATGTATTATAAACTGGATGTTATTTAACACTTTTATTTATTTAAAAGTGGGTACACTTACAATATTTTTTCATACAATTGAATCATCAGTGTTTAGGCTGCTGTGGCCAAGTTTGCACTCATAACAGTTAGCGAGATACTTCTTGGAGTGGCAGAAGCTGGACGTTTGAACCGTTTATCCATAACATTTAGCTAACTATTTCAACTGTTTATCCATTACTTTCAATTAATTGCTTCAAGCTGTTTATTCATGACTTTTAGCTAACTGTTCATGCCTTAGCTAACCATTTCAACTTATTGAAAACTTATTTTTAGCTATGTGAGCTGTTTATCGGTTACTTTTAACGTTATTTCAAACGTTTTTTCATTAGATTTAGCTAATTATTTCAACTTGTTATTATTTTGAGCTAACTGTTTATCCATAACCTTTAACGTTAGCAAACTATTTCAACTGTTTTATTAACTATTTAAACTGTTTTTTCATTACTTTTAGCTAATTATTTCGACTGGTGATTATTTTGAGCGAACTAACTGTCAACTGTTCATCCATTTGTTTTAGCTATTTCAACAGAATTGCTCCGGATTAATGTGTCAGCTTCCTGTATCGGTCACAGCCACATGAGTACTGATATAATGTTTTTCATATTCGTTGCACCTACAGGCTTTAGATCATGACTTCTGTTGCAGTCCTTTTTTTTGTGACTATTGTTTGTAATGCAAGTGATGCGTGACTGCAGTCACATGAAACCACTGGATCCTCTTTTTTTTCTGACTTGAAATGAAAGTTTCAGGGATGTTGAAGTAACAGGTTTCAGGACCCTAGGACTCTGAGGAACTTTTGAAATTTCAGTTTTTCAGAAATTCTTAACACGAAATTGTAAAATGCCCTCGTTAAGCCCAGTTTCAAATGCTCTGTTCTTAATAAGACAGTGAAGTTATTCCCAGATGCTGTTATCTCATCCTCCGTTTCCTCTTAAGGACGTGGGTACCTCTGAGATGATGGAGGAAAGGAACGGACTTGGTCACGTGAGGGAGGAGGGTGAGGTGGATGTTCAAATCAGACAAACCAAAGCTCAGCCGCAGGCCAACAACAACAGACCCAACTGGTCAAATGGTAACAGCTGCTTCTTTATTTGTTTTTATTTGGTAAACTCTTCATTTACTCTCAGCGTCATATTTAGGACATAACCAGGAGGACTCACCTGGGTTGAACATGGATCTTTTGAAGGCCAGTGCTAATACCAATACATATACCCTACATATTATTATGTATTTAAGGGTATGGGATAGGCGCTAATCTATATGGGGTTCCATTTGTGCCAAAGTAGTGTTGTTGTATACTGTTTTTGTATTTTAGAGCATACAGGTACAGTATAGCACCCTTGTTTTTCACATTTCCTTGCATGCATTGGCCACACTGCGTCACATTTTACTGGCATTTGCATCTGTCTCATGTCCTGATGTCTGATGTTTTTGCATGAGCTGATATCTGTTGTATTATATAAATTGTTTTCTTGTGTAGCTTTTGGCACCAAGACCCTCAGTTATATTGGCAGTGGAGAACATTGAAGAGCTGCTATCTGATATTTAATAAAAGGCCAAAAAACTAATTAATCAATCTAACCTTCCACATAACCACTGAATCTTTCTGCCTTTCACTTTCACGCGGAATAAATTCTGAAATTGTTTTGGAAACAAAAGTAAAGTATTAAATATTGGCACCAGTCAAAATCCATGTCACACTCAAGGTTCCCAGTGTTACAGCTGTGCTTCGATCACTTGGTCTCCTTTGCCTTGTAAACATTTGCCCTGAAGTGCTTGTTTCAGAAATCTTTTAAGTTTGCTTCACTAAAGAATAACAGCTCTTATTTTAGATTTCCTCATGACCAGCTCTATACTGTACCAGTACTTCTACAGTATTAGAGAAGGATTATCAGCATGTAGTCACCGTAACGTCACGCTCACATCACATGCTTTAGATGCCAGCGAACGGACATGTAAAGATATGAAAGAGAGATTGTTATTTCCTCTTAAGTAGCTTTAATATTGGAGCAAACATCTTACCCCACACTGTCTGGCAGCATCACATGTAAATTCCCTGTCAGGTTTGTTTCAGCTCTTCATTGAAGTTAATATAATATAATGTTTACAATGAGTCAAACCTTTAAATCCAAGACCGGTTGCACCAGTCCATCATTGTTACACATTTCCCCAAATAAAGCCTAACATACTTGTAATATTTGGGATCTTAAAGTAAAGTTCTGTATGTTTGAACAGTATTTGGCTGCACAGCATGAGTTTGCACTGACTGGCCCACCTTAGGTCAGCGAGATTTGAGGGGTTATTCATATTTGACTGCCCTGATTTTGTGTTTATGTGTTGTTTTTACTTTCTTTCAGCGTGTTTGACAGCACAGCCACGTCTCACTGCTGCAGTGTTGTTTTTTCATACCTAAATGTTGTTCTTTGTAATTTTCTGAAATTCTTAAGTGTTTCAGACGAGTGCAGCTCTTGTCACACTTTTTTTTCCAGCATTTATGTAATAATGCTCTCTCTCTCTCTCTCTCTCTCTCTCCCTCTCGATCTCAGGTCAGTGTGTTCTGGCAATGCCGAGCTGTTCAGCGCTAAACCCCAGCTTTGATCTGTCTCTGTGCCGTGCCAAACTGGAGAATGACGGCTTTCAGGTCAGCACGCAAACACACACACACACACACACACAAATGACCTACTGTATTACTGCAAAATTCAGATATGTTTATCTTAATCTGTGTTTAATTCAGGTTGTTAATTTGTTTGATTTTGTATCCTGTTAGATTCCATTCACAGACATGGAGGCTCCGCTGAGGACAGCTCTGGACGTTCCCTCAGTCAGGAGATACATGGTTTTCAACTCGGCTCTCTTCCATTTTATAATGGCACCGGTATGATCGTCCAGCTCTTCTTAACCCACTATATGCTATTCACCATGTCCCTCAGTTTTAACTCTTTCACCATTTGTATTTCATTTCTTCCTCATGCTTTTATACTTTTTTTTTTGTTTGTTTTTGGTTTTATTTAAATGGGTACTCAAGTGATTTTATATCACACTTCCATAAAGTTTGGGAACTTGCAAGAGACAGAAGAGGCTGAGATATCCGACCTTTTATTCCCAAGTTTGAGTCAATCCGCAAAAACCGCTGCAATTTCTATAATACAACTTAATAGTATCTTTCTTTAGACTCTTCCTGTCTGATAAACACGTCTTTCAAACTCCATGCTCTCTGTTTGTAACGCAGGCTTTCTGTTAAAAAATTTAAGTCTTAAGCCTAAACCAAGATAGTCCCTCGGGGGTTATTCTCACAGACCTTAATAGATATTATACTGTTGTCATAGGCTGGGTAGTACTCCACATGATCAGTAAACAGATCTTGATATGTAAAATCAGGGGAGTGTCTGCTCATATGATCTTTGCTGCAGTACGTATATAAATAGCACACTGAAATGGCTCAAATGATTATCACAAACAAAACAACACTGTCACTGTGTACTGCTGTTAACTGTTAACATATTCTGCATGTGAGTCTCAAAAAACTTCAGGTTCTTTTAACTTTTTTAACATTTTAACCACCTTTGAGTTAATTAGAAAGCTGGAGGCAATTAGCTTAGCTTAGCATTAAGACTGGAAGAAGGGATGAAACAGCCTTCAGTCTTTATGCTAAGCTAACTGGCTCCTTCTAATGGAAAGACATGAGATTGATATCGATCTTCTTGTCTAACTCTTGGCAAGAAAGTGAATGAGCATTTATATTTCCCAAAATGTACAAGTGTTTCTTAAATACTAGTTGCCAGCTGAATATTTCATGCTTTTGGTATCCGTCTCCGCTCCCTCCACCAGGTGCTGTACGTGGTGGTGTGGTGCGGCGTGTTCTCCACCCTCCACCTCTACATCCCTGTCAGCGACTACTGGGTCCTCTGTCTCTCTGTCAGCCTGATCTCCATCTTCCTCACCACTGCCATCATCTTCATCCTCCACCACAGCAACAAGGAGGTAAGTGGGCCTGTTACCATAAAATGAGTTCACAGTAATAGTGGCATGTTCTTATTGATGATCTTAGAGGTCTAATCTAAGAGGATTTTTAAAAAATGTTCTTACAGTGGTTTCAGTATTGATATAAGTACAAACCTGAAATGTGAAAAAATTGATTCTCAAACTTGTTTCTTTGTCTGTTTCTGTGTCAGATCAACATGAACTTAGATGTCCGGTTAATCCAGGTGAATGAGAGGATGGTGAAACACAAGCTGCTGGTGGCCGTGGCCGACTGGGTGCAGAACTGCACTGGAAACATGCAGGTTGTTCTTAGAAAATCCACTGAAACTGTGACAACATGAGTTTCCATATGGGACAGAAGTGTACAATACATTAGTCCATGTCTGCTGTTGTTGGATATTGTTGAGGCTGATACAGAGCTGTTAGTGTGTGGTGTTCCTGCAGTTGTCTCGTTTCATAGCTTCATCTTTTTTGTGTTGTGGGAGAACAACATAAAGAGGAAACAACGAGAGGATGAGGGAGAACTGTTTGACACAGAGAGAAATAAAACGAGAAGACAGAGGAATGATACAGCAAAAGCATGTGGTTAATGATACAACAAGATGACAATTAAAACAAAATGTCAGCAGGCATAACAACACAACAATGACAAAGCAAATACACACCAGTACGGCAATACAATAAAAGAGATGGCCCAGAGGGAGATACATCTATTAATACATGTACTTATGAGAATATATTTAATTCATATTTATAATAAATGGACCTGATTTTATGATCATGAGAAAATACGTTGAATGTCGATTAGCTGATTGTCTGGACCAACCCTGTTGCATTTAATTGATGTGCTGTCCAAATTCAAACAGAGCAAAACAGAAAAACTACAAAAATCAACATTTTATTTAGTTTACATTTTATTTGGTCTGCAAAACAGAAGAAAGCAGTAGAAAGCCATTCGCCATGGCTGCACCGTACTTCAAAAAGTCTTCACTTTATAGACTTTTCTCCAAAATGTATTCTGACATATTTGGTATCTTTGGAAACTTTGGGATCTCCACTAAAATGTAAAATAAAGTTGTGTGGGTTTGGACAATGCCTGACCGCATAACATGAGTTTGTGAAGATGAAGCGATCAGTGGATTTTAAATGATCAGAGTCAGTTTTATTCACCAAAGCTGGAACTGTGTGGGTTTGCTCCATAGGCCACAACAAACAGCACACAATTAATCTTCAAGATCTGTCAGCAATTCAGGGAATACGTCTGTTTTACTTGCAATATGTCATTAAAAGTAGTATAGTATATACCCAAAGTAAAAACTGATTTTTAGAAAAAGGGAAGATTCTATTTATAGGAAAATGTGGAGGTCAGTAATGAAAGAATAAAGAAAAATGAAAAAAAAAGTTTAAATAAAAAATCTGCTCTCATGGGATGATGATATCAAATATGGCTTTTACAGGAGTGCATCTCCATCAATAATGTAGGCGGTAAGAGCTTTATGTGATCAATAAAAATGTTCTTGTAATAAAACTTGCCAATATTTGAGATGTGGGTGGTGATTTAGCGGTCTGGAACAAGACTAGTACTTCAGTAATGAACAACAAATTGAATATTTTTGATTTGGCAGCTACTAATGCTCCTGTATTCATGTCTGCAGCTGTACTTTGTGTACTGGGACATGTCCCGCTGTCTGAGGGCACTGACTGAAACTTTAGAGGAGCGCAGCTTTGTGGTGAATGACACCCAGGTGAGTGAGTCGAGTACATCTGTCGCTCTGTTTGTTCTCCTGCTGCTTTATCGATTTTTCTTGTGCTCCCATGTTAGTCCTCCCTCAGAATCAATAGAAACATAATTCTAGGCGCTGCTGAAAAGGATATTTACCTCTGGACTTCAGCTAAACAGAAATTTAGTCTTTGAAGGGTAGCGTCACATTTCATAGCTTCCCATTTTTGCGGTGTGGGGGAAGTTAAAATAATCCAATCAATGTCACACCTTGACCAGAACAAACTGAAGAGGAAAATGTCCCACCTCGTCCTCGTGACCGAGGTCACAGCTGTTGACCCCGAGGTCGGTGAGTCGGATGTGGAGGAGAGCTCGGATGAGCAGAGGCCTCTGCTGAGAAATGAGGAGACGGGCTGCAGTACCTCATCCAGCCAGCAGGAGAACGCCAAAGTTACCACCAACTACAGCCTCATCCCTGATGCATCGCTACCTGTTCAGGTGAAGAGACAGGACGCTGCAAGACTTCTTTGTTCCCACAATTTATATTAGAGCCTGACTGATATATCAACTGTATTGTTTTATTATAGATACATCAGAATTAGCATATATGTAAAACATTTTTAAGGTTTTTATAGTATCTAGACCTTCATTTTCTTTAATTCAGGTACTATATATATATATATATATATATATATATATATATATATATATATATATATATATATAATTTAATGCTGTTATTTAGAATAATTTAGTTTTCAGTCAAGTTAGTTAATTAATTAGTGACTTTATTGTGAGTTAGTGAGTTAGGAACTTTATTGAGCACAATGTGGAAAATTGTCTTTAGCTTCACCAGCAGCAAAAAAAAACACAACAACATCAGGAACAAAATATCATCAAAATGACTTTGATTTATTTTTCAACTGCACAGTATCCTCACTTAGATATATCTTTATTACAACTCTTGAACAGACACATTTGAGGGATCCATGCCACGTTTGTTTATGCTATATGTTTAAGCAGACAAATGTAAATAAATAGCAGCTTTTATTTTCTCAAAACTCTATATTGGCTGTGGCCCAAAAAATCCAGTATCTGTAATGCTCTAATTCATATGAGTGGCAGAGTCAGAGCGTCATATGGTATCATTCACGCTCACCATCAACACATGAACAAGTGAGACATTATTGTGTGAGATGATGGTTTATGGTTTAGTTCTATATATGAAATCGGTGTTTGGCTGATCCAGACATTTGAAAGGCCATATCAATATTTTGAGACTAAAGTTACCGTTACAGTTGATTTTATGCTATTCAGTTTTTTTTAGTTTTTTTTAAATGTATTTAGAAATAACAGGTATTTAATGTTTATATTTCGACCATTGTTGGACACAAAAGCTTTCTTTTAGGAAAATGGACCCACCCATGAATTACGCTGCAGGCCGTGATCTAAAGCGTTAATGTGTTAATGTACTTTTTCGCAGGCTAAAGCCTACCAGCTTCTGATGACCTACAGCGCAGCTTATGTGAAGCTGCTGGTGTCGGAGAGGCTGTCAGGATCGTCACACCACAGCCTACGTCCCCAGAGGAATCACTGCACCACCGCCCCTCTCTGCCTCTGCCAGTACATCAAAAAGAAGATCCTTCGATAACAGAGCCGACCAGTGTCAAACCAAGGAAACTATAAATATAATTTTAGTTTCCTCGTGTCAAACCAGGAAGCTGGCACATGGAACTGGTGGACTGCAGTCTTTTTTAAAAAAGACCTTTGCTTTGTACCCATGCTCTTGAACAGACAAACTGACATGTAGAGGCAAACATGGATTAGGTTACATGTTCAAGGACGTTTTGATCAAATGCAGAACCTGTGTGGAGCTTCACACTCTTGATTTCTCTGTTCCTGCAGGCTACTGTACCTCTGCTGCTGTTTTTCACGCCAGCTCTGTGTTTGCACCGCCTGGATCTTTGTCCATTTGCTCCCAACACTTTGTGCACCCTGCCAAATGCTGCCACACTGAGAACACACTGAGGTCTATTCCAGCTGCTGTAAAACAATATTTGTTCTCTTGTACACATGACAATCACGGCCTTAGTTACTGCTGTTTAAATTATTTGCACAAATAATAAATGTTTATTCTATATATTCTACAGCATTTGTCTTTGTGGTTGAACTGAAGGCAGCGGTGGAAAGTAACTGAGTACATTTTCTCAAGTTTTGTACTTATTTTGAGGTACTTGTACTTTACTTAATTATTTCAATTTTATGCTACTTTATACTTCTACTCCACTATATTTCAGAGGACAATATTGTACTTTTCACTTAACTACATTTATCTGACAGCTGTAGTTGTGAGTTACTTTTTAGATTAAAGATTTTACATTAAAAATCTTCTCACATGGTTTCATTTTAAACAATTTGAGCCCCAAAGAGGTAATATTTCACAGAAAAAGCAAAGGTTAAATAATAATTAATACAGCTTTGTGTAGAAGAACTTTGTTTTTTCTTCTTTCCAACCTCATTTATCATCTCACGAGCCCTCAAATTTAGGTTGTGGGCTACACTATTTAACTGTATAACATAATCTTTCAGTGACAGGGGCCCATTTTCTGCAGAATGAGTACTTTTAATTTAATACTTTAAGTACATTTTGCTAATGACACCTCTGTAGAAGAAGTATTCAGATTATTTAAGAATATATATATATATATATATATATATATATATATAAGTAAAAATGACAACAAAATGTACTGTAAGTATTGAAAGTAAAAGCACTCATTTTGCAGCAGAATGAGAAGGGTCTCAGTGTTACATTATTATATATTAGTGGATTTATATAATAGTTGCATTAATGTTTATGTAGCGTTCTCGTGTTGCAGTTGCCGGAGGTGAAGGTACTATTACCTACTTTATATTTATGTATTTATATATATTTTTGGATAGTTTAATCTGTAACAGTGCATCATATTTCATAAACTGATCACATTTTGTTTGTAAAATCTAAATCTGCAAAGTAACTATATATATTTATGAGTATATATAAGTATGAAGTAACAAACATTAGAAATGCTCAGAACCTCAAAATTGTTCTTAAGGACAGTACTTGAGTAAGTGTATTTAATGAATGAATGCAGGACTTTTTACGTTGTTGTACTGGTACTTTTACTTAAGTAAAGGATCTGAATACTTCTTCCTCTGCTTGGATGGTTGACAAGCGATGTTTAGACAAAGATAGTGGAAGCATGAAGGAAAAGACAGAGATTCCCCTTGATGCAGGTGTGTAATGATGCTGAAAGGGGGCTAACACGAATCATTGGCTTTAGTTTGTTCGCTATATTATCTCAAATGTCAGCAGCAGCAGCACCACAGAACCGAGGGTGTTTGTTTTTTTGTGTGTTCTCACACCTTTGGTTTTATATGTGTAGGTGGATCCGTTATATATGCATTTGTGTTTGCAGTAGGCTGGGTTTATTTCTCACATATTACCAGCCATTACCCATCAGTCCTGATGCTGTGGCTGAGATGACAGCCCAGCGAGAGAGCTGCAGAATGACACAAACACACACAGCGAGACAGCCAGCGTGGCTGACCCAGGGGAAGCTGGGATTGTGTGATGGAGGAGCGAAGCGTGCAGCGTGAGGCCAAGTTAAACGATCTCAGAGACGCTGACTCTCCTCGGGAGGCTAAATGGCCATCTGTGATCCTGCACACACAGGCTGGCTCAGCTCCCACCTTTAGTTTCTCCCTCAAACCTTTTTTCCATTGGCCCGATTGTCTGGGTCCATACTTCACCTTTTCACATATTATTTAAAGTGGCTGTAAGTTATAGTTTTATAATAACAATGTAACAAAAAGCAATGTGACAATGTGAAAGGGGGCGCTGGTAGTGATGAACCTATAAAGAATTATCACCTGAATCTGCAGCTCCCCTCGGCTTTATGGAGCTTTATAGCTTATATAGCTTTATAGCAATATAAGTTTAATTGTTCAGCTGTCCGGCCCACAGCTTTACTGTTTTGGTTCACTCTCACTGCTCTCATAGCGGCATTTTTAGCTGCTGCAGGCAGCTGTTTTCAGTGAAAAACCTCTAAAAACAAGCAACAAGCGGCAGACAGACACAGTTAGAGACTAACTGGTGAACATAGTGGAGCATTTAGCAGCTAAAGAGCCAGATATTTCCCTCAGGAATTGGTAGACACCAAAAACAGAGCTATAAGAGAGTGAATATTGGACTTACATTCGCCAGGCGGCCGGACACACGACTCCAAACTAATGATAATGCTCTGTGACCGCTGTATGTGTAAATAAGCAACGGTCACTAGAAGTCATTAGGATTTAACCTCTGGGGACCATGAATGTCTGCACAAAATGTTGTAGTATGCCTACATTTGGGTTTGTATAATATAAGCTGCCTGGATGGGAAGTCAGAATATTTTTGTATGTGGTACAGATGATGCATGAAAATAATTGCCACCATAATGTAGAAAAATGAGCAGCTGCAAAACACAAACCTGCAAGACCTTATGTGATCAAACACAAGATAGTGATGGTGAGAGATGCTGTAGTTCATGTTGTGACAGGGAGAGGGAAAGAGAGACAGAGAGGGAGAAAACTGGGGCAACTATAAATAGCATCTTACTGATGAGGGGAGAGAGGAAAGACCACAGAGAGACTGAGAGGTGAAAAACAGACCCGAAGAATGAGACGCCGCCTTCACCAACGTATCGTTCACATCCCAAAATTATTCTTTTATTCATTACTCAAACAACTGAAGTCAGAAACAACCAATGCATGTGCAACACAGCCATGAACATAATTAGAATAATAAACCCCAAGAGAACCACATGTACACAGGTAATTATTTTGGCTCTTTGAACAAGCAACCCATCGCATTTACAAGCTCAAAAAACAAAACAAAACAAAAACAAAAATGAAAAGGAAAATGAGGAACACATCTCCCAGCTGTGTAGTAAACAGCTACGATTCATGTTGCTGAGCACAGAAGAGTCCTATCAGAAAGCACACAGGGAGATGCAGCCTAGCGCCGTATAAACTAGATATGCTAGGAGTGACTATTCAGTAGACACACACTCACTGCCAGAGCCTTCTGTACAATAATAATACTAAACAGCACTGTGCTTCATTTACTCTTATAACACTGAAATATCACTGTGTCAATATAAGGACAGGGCCTGTATTTATCAAACGTCTACAAGTGAAATTTTGAGCTCAAGTGTAAAAGTAAAAATCCTTCACCAGCTTCAGTAAATGTTTTGACATTTTGGGAAACATGCTTATTTGTGCTTTCTTGCTGAGAGTTAGATGAGAAGACTGATACTAATCTCATATCTGTACAGTAAATGTGAAGCTACAGTCAGAAGCTGGTTAGCTTAGCTTAGCAACAGGGGGGAAACAGCTAGCCTGGCTCTGCCCAAAGGTAATACAATCCAACAACTAGCATCTCTAAAGCTAACTAATTAACACGTTATATCTCTTTTTTAAATACATACAAAGACAGAAGTGTAAAAACGTCAATTTAGAGGTGCTGAGAGGTGGATTTTGTTACCGTTGTACAGAGACAGGCTAGCTGTTTCCAGTGTTTGTGCTAAGCTAAGCTAATGGCTCCTAGCTTAATATTTAGTGCACAGACACGAGAGTGGTATCGATCTTCTCACCTAACTCTCGGCAAGAAAGCAAATAAGCGTATTACCTAAAATGTCAAACTATTGCTTTAAGAATTAAAGCTATTCATCATCATTCTTATGACTTAAAATGCTCTTAAATTATAATAAGAGTCAAGTTGGTTAAGAGTACATCCTAGAAGTACAGAAACACGTGATCACATGCCTACTGAGACATGTTTTGGAGTGATTGTACTAAATATCATTTTGAAGCGGTGATTATTATTCATATATCTCCTGATTTAAGCTGTTATCTCTGTTAATTTCACATGGCAATTGTAACAGATTTCACACACATAAAATTAGCTTTAAAGAAAATATAAATCACATGTTTTGGCAGAAAAATTCACCACAGAGTAAAATGTAAGGATTGTTTTCTTAATAATAATAAACAATAAGGCAGTTGTTGGGTAAATCCTTGTCCTCTGATAGGCTATTCCTGCCCTGAGGATACATGTGATCAATCAAGTGATCATGGGAGATCCGTTCTTAAAAGTTACTCGCTGTAAATACGAGAAACTCACTTGATAAATGTGTCTTATTCTTCTACGTTGGCTTTTAGGAGCATTCTTAAATGTAGTTTTTAAAAGTTTGATAAATACAGGCCCAGATGTGTTCAATGTACTTAATATTATACATTAGTGATAATCAAATGCATTGCAGTTGTCAATAATAATAATGATAATAATAATTATATATAAACTACGGAATAAACTGTATTTATACTGTCTCTATTCGTGTTCGTTGTCAACAAAGATAATTTTCATAATCTCTGTATAATTCTTTTAAAAATAGCATCATCATAGGGACCAACAGAGGAAAGAGATATATTATTAGGTCCAATAACTCATGTGAACAGGAGAAAGACAAAAAGAGAGAGGACGGGGACCAGAGGAAAGATTTCACAGAGCGGAAAGTGCTACAATACAGTATAGGCATTAATATTTTCTCTCTCTCCTATTGGAAACATTCGTTTTCAGCTCTCCCATAAACTCCCAGCAACGTCACACAACAGTTCATACTGTAATGTTACAGCTCTTACAAACAACAGCACGCCTGCTGCTCAGAGCTACGCTACATTATGGAAACCACACTCATATGGGGGTGAACCCTGACTCATTGTGTTACAACAGTGAAACAACGTCATAGGAACTCACAGCCGCACATCTAGCCTCGATACTTAAGACAAATGGAAACAAACTAAAGGATGACATGCAGGGTTATGTCGTCTCATAAGTGTGACATTGCACTAAAGTCTCATATACAGTGTCTGATTGATTAAGGAGCTAAGAGATGTGCAACACAAGATAGGCCGATACGCTTCAAAACTACGTGCGAAAACAATATTTGCAAACATAAGATTCAAATACTTATCATCTAAATTGTCTCCTTTTTTATTTTGTTTTGACAGTAGCTTGTTCGACATTTTGAAAAATACTGTACCACACACTTCTAGACGTTTTAGGAAATGTTCTCACCAGCTGGGAGACAAGCTATTTTAGCTTAAATTTATATTTACCATGCACTATAAGAACTATGAATGTAAGCAGCTGCGTCATCTTATCTGGTTACTACAAAGTGCAACATCATCATCATCAGATATCAAATTTAAGCCAATTTCAAAGTGTCAGATTGCTGCAATAAACTAGTGATATACTGTAAATTATAGCAGACGAAGTCAATGCATGGGTAGATATTGAATAAATTAATAAATAACAGGTTATAAATAAATTAACAAACATATAATTCATATGTTATGTTATCATCTCATCCAGCTAAAATGTCCATGTAACATGTAAACAACTAATCTCAAATAAATACTCTGTGTTTGGTTAGAATAGACTCTCTGTCAGTCAGTCCAGTCTCCATTTGGTGTGTTAAATGTGTATTGATCACCCCTCCGTCTGACACTTTAAATCAGTTTGACCGTCTCTTATACAAGTGTACCAGCAATAATACAACGCTGTAAATCAACACTGTTTCAACATGGCACTTTTTTTTTCGTTCTTAAAGAAGAAAACACATGTATACTTGTACATGTAAGACTAAAATGTGCATTTAACTATCCTAAAAATGACTCTGTGTGGGCCCGTTTAGCAGATTTTGTCCTTGGAATATGTAAAACTGAAACACACAGTGACCTATCCTCTCATCTAACATCATCCGTATGAATTAATCAGCGTCAAATGAATTGTTAATGCGAGGAGCTTTGTTTCCCTCTTGCAGCTCATATGCGAGTGTAAATATTAAGCAGCTGCTGTGCTAACAGCAATACTGGACCTCATTTGACAGCCGCTTGTATTTGGCGTTTGAACATCAGCTGTGATTGGTTGTTTTTGGTCTTCGGTGTGTGTTTGATGGCAGCAGGTTAGGTCAGAGCTGTGTGTGTGTGTGTGTGTGTGTGTGTGTGTGTGTAGCTGTACACAGAGGGCCGGCAATGCAGTAGCAGTTTGTGTGCATTTTTCAGTGATCCTATTTCCTCCAAACGATTGAGAGTAGTTAGCTAGCTAATATATGCCATGATTTCCCATCTGTCTGACACTGCGTGGAGTTACGGCTCCCAGTCGTCGTCGTGGTGCTGCGAGGCGATGATGACTACCACGGTGAGGATGGTGCACAGCACAATGGAGGCGATGCCGACAGCCAGGCTGATGAAGGAGAAGTTGCGAGCCTCGCGGGAGGCTATTTCCGCCGTCACCATGTCCCCTCTGGCTATCGCCGTACGCACCTAAGTGATGCAGGAGGGAGGGGATGGGTGTGTGGGAGAGAGGAGAAATTAGAATATATGTTATGTAACAAGAAGATGCACGAGTGGGAGCAGGAGAGAGTCTAAAACACCATGAATGGATCGATTTCGCTGCAGCACAGCCCGAATGTGCAGAAAGAGGCCACTCCACACAGCATTAACACACCATAACAACATATACAGCTCAGACCGGTGGGTCCATGCCTTGTCAGCTCAACTCAACTCAAAGCCAGCTGAGCAGGCCCAGAGGAAAAAATCCATTCTATCCCGTTGCACCGACAATGGTGCCGTTACATAATGTGGTCTGTTGTGTGCATGTTGGTCAGCACAGTCTGCCACTAGACAGGCGAACAACAGGCATCATGAGGTATGAGAGCCACCAGACTGAGCCTTTACATGTCCAACAATACGCTCAACTTAACTTACTTTAAATAGCATCAGTAAAAGGCTTGCAAAAGAGCAAACTGTGCCTTTTAATGCATGAGGGCGTATAAATGGCATCGCTGAAAGTATGAACTTTAGGTGTAATGACGGTGCACTGACCAAGATAAATTTAAATGTGTCCTATAAATCCTGACATTTACTGTGGCAGCTTCCTTCAGCATTTCTGCATAATTTAAAAGTATTGAGACATACGGTGTCAACAGTAATAGACCTCAGAGTATTTCTCCTTTTCTTATGGTAAGGGAGGGGCTGGAGAATTTGCCTGAACCAAACTTTCAAGCTAATTTTGAGCAGGAAAAGCATTTTATTTTACACACAATATGAATTGTGTTGTAAAAATCTTCAACATTAACATCATATGCCAACAAGAATATATGTGATTATGTCTACAATAAAAAAAAAAGAGTGTGTAGTTCCTCTTTAAGGGTCTGCATGCTAGCAGCACTGTGAGGCTTTACTTAGGCACAGTGATGCTTTGAGCTAAATGCTAATGTCAGCATGCTCACATGCTCACAATGACAATGCTAACAGGCTGATGTTTAGCAGGTTTAATGTTTAACATGTTCTCCATCTTAGTTCAGCGTGTTAGCATGCTTACATTTGCTAATAAGCACTAAACACAAAGCACAGCTGAGGCTGATGGGAACGTCTTTTGTCTTGCAGATATTTGGACAAAAGGAAATTTACAATTCCTCCTGAGGGGGACATGAATGTGTGTACGTGTTCCAAACTTTATGGCAATTCATCCTGAAGATGTCAAGACATTTCACCCGAAAACACAAATGTCAACCTCATGGTGGCGCTAGAGGAAAAGTCAGAGGATCACCAAAATCAGTAGGATTCATCCTCTTGGGACCATGAATGTCTGTATAACATTTCATGGCAATCCATCAAGTAGTTGTTGAGATACTTCAGTCTGGACCAAAGTGGTGGATCGAACGACTTTTCCATCCACAGAGCCATGTCGCTAGCGTGACTTCAACCCCCACTCCCCCCATTTATGACGTTTTTCCAAAAGACTCTTAATGTGACAAAAATGATAGATATCTTATATTTCTGCATACTAGGAATTTTTATCCCAGTGTCATTCTAAGACTAAATTTCTGAACATAAAATGACTTTAGGATGCATTTACATTACAAAGTCCCCGGTGAAGGCAACATTATGTTAATAAAACTCAAAGATCAAAAGATGTGACATTAACCTGCACTGCTTTGATGATCGCAATGATGCCTGTCGGCCAGAAGCAGCAGACGGTGGTGAGCACGGCGATGGGCAGGTAGTCGTGTGGCGGTCGACGGTCCATTAGGGTGATGCTGGGTGGCATTTGCATGGGGTGAATCTGGCCCGGTGGGATCCCTGGGTGACCTCCCCCAGCTGGCATGTAGGGCTGACCCTGAGCAAGGGGAGAGAAGAAGACAGAGACTAAGTACTAGTGCTTTTTTAAAACAGTAGAGCAGCTTACAAAGCACTTTCCACCCAAAAGACACAGGGACAAGGTGACTCAGTCAAAGAGGAGGACAGTATCACATTTGCACATATTAAAGAGTCGTGCATGTCTAAGCTTTATCAGCAGAGTGGAAGGAAATGTCTAAAAAAACACAATTAATTTGTTAGATTGCAGCCAGCCTGCAGGATGTGCACGCTACAGTGCAGATTTTGCTCTTGATAACATTTATCCACAGTCCTGCTCAGTCCTGTACACAAGAATGTATCTTCACATGCATAAATCATATACTGCCGAGGATTTTAAATATTTATTTTATTAAAAGAGACTGATGAAGTGGAGATGATTAAACCTCCTCAGCTCTAGTTTTTCAACTCAGTACACTTGGTGGTGAGAGGTGTGGCAGCAAAAAAGCAGTTGCACTTTCAGTTGTTGGATGACTCACAGCCACATTTTAGGGCCTAATTTCACCACTTTCAGTTTACTTCAGGGTGTAGTGTGGCTGGTTTTATCCACATATGTAGCTTTTAGCACTTCTTCACAACCTGTTTGGTTTGTGATCCTTATATTATAAAATGATCTCATTTTTTTATTGTTGTTTTAGGAATTGTATGCCTTTAATAGATAGCAAACAGTAGAGAGGCGATAGGAAATGAGGGGAGAGAGAGAGAGAGAGAGAGAAATGGGGAATAACATGCAACACAAAATGTGAACCAGGGTTTGTGGTCGGCACCTTAACCCCTAGGCCACCAAGGCACCCCAAATAGTCTCTGTTTAATAGTTTTTAGTCCCAGAGAGGTAAAAATCTCCAGTATTTCACAAGTGAAATAGCAAACAGCTGAAAAAAGTCAAAAAATGTAAACTATTTTGTGTAGCAATTTTTGTGTGTAAGTGTTTTTTCTTCTTTCCCGTGTTGTTGATCATCTCTCGACCCCCTCAGATTTATGAGGTGACCTCTTGGGATCTCCTGACCCCCAGGTTGGAAACCACTGATCTTGAGGACTTTACTTTCTAAAAATGATAAAAGTTATTGATGCCATGTCACCTGCCAGGCATAAAGTTCTGGTAAAGTAAATGTCACTTGTGTCATATTCTGTTGTTTTTAGTCTCAGTGTCTTGCGTAAATCGCTTTGAGTTACCCTGCATGTAAAATGTGTCATACAAATAAAGTTTGCTCACAAAATGTTTTTAATGTCATGTAAATGTACTTTTTATAAAAGCACATGTAGGGACAAGTAATGCAAATAAGCTAAAATGCAATGATATGTGGAATTAGTCTATCCTGTGAATATTCTACTGTTTATGTATCTCTCCATACAAAAATAACCAGTTTTTAAGTAATTCTCATCATAGGAAATGTACCTAAAGTTGTCTAAAATTGTAAAAGACTCTGGTTGCTGCCAAATTTCACGGCTGTGAGATAAAAGGGTGATATTTAACAACATGCTATGAATTTGACATAGGTAACACTTTATGTTATAGGTCTGTTATTGTTCTCATAATTTCCGAGGTAGTTTCCTGGAAAGAAGCATGCGAGTTTGCACTAATTATAGGGAAAATAGAGGCATTGTTTAATCGGTAAATGTCCACTTTATTAGAGGCACAGCAGTTGTCACAATGCAGACAAATTAATGATACATCAGTTTACTTGGGTTTACAATGGAACTCTTCTTTTAAGGAAATTCCTCTG
This sequence comes from Macquaria ambigua, assembly GCA_008360985.2. Lineage (NCBI taxonomy): Eukaryota > Metazoa > Chordata > Actinopteri > Centrarchiformes > Percichthyidae > Macquaria > Macquaria ambigua. Next base: position 57,029 of record VMKM01000274.1, on the reverse strand, counting down.
GAAATCTACACTTATTAGAAACTCAACACAACCAACTGAGATAACAGAACACTGTCTGTATTTTCCCTTTAATTAGTACCAAATTCTTTCCAAGAAACGTCCTAGAAAATTATTAGGAAGCTATGGACCCGTGAAAATAAAGTGTTGCCAAAATGAATTTTCATCCATCAAATCTGTAAACATGAAGGATGGAATACATAACAACTATTATCCGTGATATGAGGTGGAAAGAAATGTACAGTATATTGAACAGAGTCTGGTGTAATTCTGCAGCAGCCTGATGTCAGACCTGTGAAATCTTTAAAAAGCACTTTGCTTGTCTCTGACTCACCGACGCCATGGGGTAGACAGGTACGTAAGCTGTGCAGGGCTGCAGCTGAAGCGGGTAGCCCGGGTGGAGGTATCCTACAGGGGGGTGAGCCATGGTGCCTCCGGGGCCCTGGGTCTGGACTGTGTAGCCCTGCGGGGCCCCCTGGGGTCCCAGCGGGCCGCAGTGGAACTGGGTTTCTTGGAGATATCCGTCTGAGCCCGGAGGAGGAGGTGGAGGAGGGTAGTTGGGTTGGGTGCCCGGTGCAGGCTGCATGTTGGGGTGCTGGGGTACGTTAGGGTCTTGCGGGCCGGGGAGGTACGGAGGAGGCTGCATGGTCTGACGGCCAGAGTCATCGAGACCTGAGAGAAGAAGAAGAAGAAGAAGAGGGAGGAAAGAAAAGATGAGAAAAAAGCAGGTAGGAGAAGAATCACAAATAGAAAAAGCAGAGGAAGAACAATGAAAGAAACAGATGTAAGACTGAGGGCTTGTTATCTAACTCAAGCACATTTCTCTGCATGTTGAATGTAATATGTCTTATCTCACTGTTGGGGAGGGGGAAAACAATTACACAGACCACAGCTCCTCAGCTGCTTCAGAAAGCAGAGAGAAAACCTGTGCAGTCTGTGTGCTAATGATGACAGTGATTGACACTTTCACCTCCACGGAAGAAAGACCTTTTTCTCTCCTCCTCCCTTCAAGATCGATGTTTATTAGCAGTTAGAAATGTGGCATTTTCGGAGACGGAGAACTTCATCTGACGGCCAGTCTGAAGCGTTCGTCTACTTTTGGACGCCTGAACATTTTACGCTCACACCTCAGCTCCCTCTGTAATTGCTTAACATCGAAAATGACTGATAGGGTGTCGTGTTTTCACAGCAGGGAAGCGGCCGAGGGCATGGTGATCCGTTCTGACAGGGACATGAGGAGGGAGGAGGAAGAGAGACGGAGGTGAGGACGGAGGAGTTTGATAGGACAGAAGAAGGAGGGCAGGAGGCAGTCGGAGAGAGGAGCAGCGTGAGTGATGAGGGATGACGACTTGTGCTCGGGGTCCGGCTTTTACATAACAGTCCCAAACTCTGTCACAAGCAGGAACTGGACCAGAAACAGACAAGAGGGGAAAGGAGCGAGCACGAGGGGAAGGGGACACCTTTAAAAGGTCATGACGTGGCGTGACCAGCAGAAAAATACATGTTGGTGTTTCTCCATCTGAAGTCAGATTAATCCAAAAATCTGTCAAGATAGGACTAAAGAAGAAGAAAGAAGTGAGGGAGTGGTGGATTTTCACTTCTGAAAAATCTGCAACATAAGACAGTAAAATGTCTGAATTATTGGCTTTAAACACCATAAATTCACACAAAACAGCTTAGTTGTAGGTCTGTGATACCTTATTTAGCTGTCAGAGTGAAATGGGTGGATGGATCGAGGTTATTAACAGATATCAGGTCTCATTAATTGGCAGTAAAGCGACTAATTGACATATTTAGAGGTAATTTAACATTTGCTTTTGGCTCCTCACTTTGTTTTTAAGACTAGAACAGCAGGTTTATAATTGAATTATACTGAGCTGAACCTTTCACTACTCACTAATCACTATCAATATCTTAAGAAGTGTGCTAATAGTCACGATTAATCCAACTCTAGCCATAATTGCTATTTATTCATTAGTAGTTTCTAATCAAAGTTTTAGTTGTTACAATTCCAATGGCGATATTAAATTGCAACACTTTTATTTCCAAATCAGGATATCAACGTTCAACCAGTCCAACTGAAAATATGAATAACTTAATAATAATAATAACTTTATTTATACAGCACTTTTCAAAACGTGCTTTAAGTGGTTGAACCAGGATTAAATATATTTCAGCACAGAAATGAGGCAAATAAAACCAGACATTTAAATTATAACAAAAATAAAAAGAACTATATACTATACCTATATGACTATACTACTATAACTATAACTTACTAAGATAAAAACAATTACAGATAATAATAAAACAGGTGAGACATGTTGGAAATAAAACCGTGTGCTAGCGTTAACAGATACGTTTTGAAAAGTGACTTAAAAGACGTCACTGATGTTGACATTTACAAAAATGACTGAAAACTAAATTTGTTTGTTCGCACTAAATAACAACCACGAACTGACTTCTTTTCTCACAGGAGACATTTTGAGTTGTGGTAGTAGGAAGAAGCACTAGCAGTGTAACTAATAACATGAATGATTTGTTCTGCTCCATCCAGCACGCAGGAAATGTAGCCCAAGTCACTTTTATTCGTACTGTGTAGCCCAAATTTGCCTCAGAGGGCCATTGTGTCAACAGTCGATTCGGCTGTGAAGAGTGGGAGTTGCAACTTAAATTAGTACCCTAATTATTAGTTATAGTTACATAATAAAGAGCAGGATTGGAGACGTGTTGTTGATGATAGGTAACTAGTATAAAAATGTTGTGTATATAATATATAAGCTATCCGTTCCTGGCAGAAGAATGATAAGTGCTAGTTATTTAGCTATACAAGAGGGGAGAGTAAGAATTAACACTGCTGGTTTTCTGTCCCACCTGCTAGTTAACTGTGTTCACCTGTTACTGCAGCAGCAATAAAGCATGAGAGAATATCACAGAAACACTTGACTTGAATACAGACGTCACATGCTGTTGGTCATTGTTGCTTTTACATATTTATATATATATACACATATTTTTTTCACCTACATACTTCTGTGTTTATTTTTTTACCTATCTTTGTGCAGCTTTGTTGTCCTTGTTTTCAGCTGCATGTCCATTTCTATCTTCCTGTAAATTGTCCTCTGTGTAACATTGAGAGCAACTTAAAACCAGAGTCAAATTCACTGTATGTGTGTGCACACTTGGCACAATAAAGCTGATTCTGATTATTAAAGTCATATTACTGAGCACTGGTGAGTTTACATGGACCAGAAATCATTCCCACTCAGTGTCAGTCATGTGATATTTGCATTTGTATCAATATTTCACTTGGTAAACAATCATCCAACAACATTCTCATAAATGACATTATACTGTAGGAGCATCAATAAATCTCAGGATTATGGCAGGTTTACAGCCCAAACTGCAGTCTGCTGTACAGTCTGCCCTTTTACAGTATCAGTGGCAATTTTATGCGTCCCTTTATTATTATTATTTTTTACTGTAAAGCTGCGGCTCTGCGGTGTTAGAGATCCATCAGTAGGAAGAATGGCAGCTCAAACCGGAAAGACGAGACAAAAGTGTATGTTTTTTTTAGTGCACCAGACGTTGAGGATTATTAATTAAGGCTGTTGAACACGCGCAAGGGAAGGTGTGCACGCGCACAGGACACCCACACTAATGTCTCCAGTCAGGAGAGGATGTAGGCTACGTAGGCCCGTGCGTAATGATGATAATGAGGCACACAGAGAAAAGGGAGAAATAACAATAACCCCGTCATACATTGTAAAGTAGCCTCTTATACAAACACCACAGGAGGTCCTTCAATTTTAAAGCAGACATGAATAAAATCCAGACAAAATACCCATATTGAGATGCAAATATAATCACATAAAGTCAGATAATGTCACTTTAAACTCTCCATTGATTATCGTGGACATAATAGGAGGCCCTATGGTGGGGTTTTTTTATCCCCCAAGCTGCACCCACACAGCGGTGCATCATCCTATAGAAACAGCGCTGTGCAGATAAACAGCGGATGGAGATGCAGATGACAGCAAGGAAAAACAAAAAGGCTATGATAGGCTATGTATCCGCGGATCAAACAGACAAATGTCCATATAGAAATGACCTATTTCTCAACATCTCAAGGGGGGTTAAAAAGTGGCTCAATTAGGCTGCCAATTAGGCTTCAAAAATACGCCACATTAAAACACCTCACCGTGTTTTTCCGACGACATGCCTTCCGATCTTCTGTCCTCCTCCTTTTGATCGTTTTAACTCCAGCCGGTGGTGAAAAAAATCCCTCCTTTCGTGCGCGATGATGCAGACTTTTTACTCCAAACGTGTGCAACCCATCCCTCAAGACGTCTTCATCTTTATTAAAAAAAAAAAAAAAACACCCACGGTTTAATACTAATAATAACTTAAAAGTGAACCTCTCTTCCAGCGCGCAGGTCTGTCCAGTATTTCTCCTCTGTCTCTCTGTGCGGCTGGAAGTCTAATAAGGTTTCTCCACTAACGCGTCGCCGTACATTGAATTAATCAGACACAAAGCTATCGTTGTCTTAAAGCGACAGCCCGGACTGGGGAAAATGCACATGCACTGTGCTGGAGCAACCCATTGAAGCTCAACAAAGAACCACGCATTTCTTTCCTTGCGTGACATTTCAGCACCTCAGTTTTTTTTCCCTCTCACGCATGATGTCTTCAAATGATTTCTCTGGAGGAGTTTGTTCACAGGATGTCAGAAAGACAGGAGAATAGACTGTTTATGATGCATGCAACCAAACATTTTAATTTCTACAAATATCTGAGGGGGGAAAGAAAGGACATGAAATCATGTTTTTGGAACACAGATTTTATTACTGTACAATAAATTACAATCCAGATTCCATGTTCATTACAGTCTCTACTTTGGTCTGTTGGTTAAAATCATTCCCTTCTTCATAGTCAGGAATTTTCATGTAAACATCAACATGTTTTGTAGGCACATACAGCACTTGTCAGCAGAAACATGCGAACACACACCATCTCTTTACCTCCCCCATACATCTCCATCTTTCTTACACCTTTCACACAAAGAAACACTTGGCTGCAGGCATCTCGGCATCATTCAACCCCTCCGTCTCTCAGTGGGTGTAGAGGGAGGCGGTGAAGACGATGTCCCTGCGGATGGCCAGGGAGGCCTTCTCCATCTTGCTCCCCAGGACGGAGTCTCCCACGATGCGGGCGGCCTGTCGCACCTCCTTCAGCACCTCGTCCAGGCGCTGGATGCAGCGGACCACCGTGCCCTCCTGGACGTCTGTCAGTTGGGCGATCTCTGCGAACGGCTGAGAGAGAGACAGAGGAGGGATGGGACCAGAGGAGGTGAGATGGTGAGACGGTGGATGATGCAGCACAAGCAGGAAAGAATTTCAAACCACTGAAGCTAATAATTAATACATAACTAGACAGACAAATTAGCCTAAATTCAAGCTTCATGCCTCAGTTTCAGGGTCGTCTGTAGCTTTTTGCCACCTTGCTTTAGATGGCAGGAAGAGGCGGAGTTAGGTGACTTTTAAACTGGTTGGGCGTTTTTTTTTCTTAAGAACATGGACAAATGGTACAGCTTGCATTTTACACCTAGCTGAGATGTGACCACAATGCATGAAAGACCACCTCCTTATGTGGTCTAGAATCCCACAAGTTGATCTGACACCATTGCAGTTGCATCAGTTTTGCGTGCAGTTACACCTACATTAAAGACGTACTCCAGCGATTTAGTATTACGCTGCCATAAAGTTGATGCAGCAGAGGCTGTCCTAAAGCTCCAAAAAGGTTGGATCCTACAATTCCCATAATGCTTAATAGCGTCTCCAAGCCCAAGGTGAAACTTCTTTCAGACATTGGAAAGCTCTTTTGAGAGCCACAGAAGACTGAGACGGCTGAGTAGTTTTTCCCACGACCAGTAAACTGACCTTGATGTCTAAATTTGATTGATCGCCCCCTTTAACATGCATTTCCTCTCGTCCAGAAACAGATTGCATGTTAATACCAAGTATAAATTGGGTCAACATCAAGTGCAAAAAACAGAGTTAAAGCTCACCATGCCTCGGGCCCAGCAGTACACCACCTCTGTCAGGCCAAACTTGAACTGGCCAACAAACTCCTCAGCTGTCTGTGGTATCCCACAATCCCTCTGCAGCTCTCCGATACGCTTGGCCACTGACAGCACCCGATCGATGCTCTGAAAGAAGAAGAAAAGGAGACAGAGAGAGAGAGAGATGTGGAAACAGATGGGAAAGAGTAAGTTAAGCCTGAAGCGGCCCTTAAATGCATCACTCTCCTGCCTCTTGGTGTTAACAGGGTGACCTTGTCATTTATGTTCAAGAAATCAGTTTCACAAACCGTACCGTGGCGTGTCTGCTCTCCTATCGCAGGTCTACAGAGCTTGGGTCATCACTAATTTAGGCACTCATAAAGCACTTTCATGTATCAGGGGCAGTTCACAACACAGAAAAAGGCGTATTTGACAGAGAGTGAATTAATAAGTGAGTGAGCGACTCGGGTGAGTCAGGTGAAGTGCCCTCGTTGTCCTCTCTGCAGGGCGAGGATGTTATGCATCAAATCTGCACAAGTACAATGTAATATAATGTGAGAGCGACTGTGTGTGTGTGTGTGTGTGAGTCACCCATGGAGGAGGCAAAGTCTGTACAGCGTGTCAGTGCACACACATCACGGCCACTGTCATTTTAATATCTGCGCTTTTCATGAGACACGAACCTGCCACAACCAAATACCACTTCCTCCTTACCTCCTGCAGCGTGCTGGTAATGTGCGGCTCCACCTGTGTGTTCTGTGTGAAGACCAGACAGGACAGCAGGGCGGCGCTCTCCTCGGGCGCCAGCGGGCTCAGGACGTTCTCGAACAGCAGCTCGGTCAGCAGCAGCTCGTGGCTGCTGATCTGACAAGCTACGCGGCCTTTGAGCTGCACCGCCCCGCTGCTGTCGACGTACTGGAGGGACTGCAGCACCTGGGGCATGTTCAGGATCCATTGAGCTGAATCGGGCTGCACTCAATTAAAATACTACTCTACTCTTCTTTGAAAAAATTTTAGCTGTAAAGATTTAGCTGTAATGTGTATTAAAGGTAAGCTAAAGGTGTAACTGTGAATTAAAACATAAAAATGATAAATAACTATCTCAAAGACAGGACTCATGTCGGAGATTTCACTTTAAATAAACAAACCTAACTCTGCAGGACTGAGGTGACCTTTTTTTGAGAAATAAAAAGGCCCTGACAGAAAGAGGTCAGGACGAGTCAAACGTCTGATCCAAACCTTGATCCTCTGGTGGTATTCAGGCAGCAGAGACAGAGACTGGTCCGACACCAGGAAGAGCAGCCTGTCCAGCTCCTCCTGCACGCTCATCCTCTCCTTAACACGAGCAAACTGAAACACACACACACACATGGTTACTTAACTCGAGTATACAACAGCAGTACTGCGGCACTTGACCTGATTTCAGTGAAACAAAAAAAAAAAAAAGCAACACCACATTGTAGCAGAGAGGAAAACGTTGCCTATTGTACTCTCATTGACAGCACAGAGGAGTCTCTTGGGTGAAGATGTTACATAAAACCCTCTGAGGCCAATTACTGTATACTAACAGCTTGCATTGTAGAGCATACTGCACTAAACGTCGCTTTATAATACCCACAATGCTGCATAAAGACACAAGGAAGTGTGAATCTACAGTGACGAGAGGAGACAGTGATACTGCAAGTAAGAGCTTGTTATCTTGCAAAGTAATGAGAGCGCTTGTGTGTGTGTGTGTGTGTGCGTGAGATGGCTCAAATGACACGCTGTGCCTGTGAGACAGTGATGAGCTGCAGCTATGAGCCTATATGGGTAATTATAGAAACAGCCGGCTCTGATTCTCGCATCTTATCTCCTCTTACGACGCTGCCAGGAAGACAGGATACACAACACAAAAAGCAGAAATCTTGCGGTGGAGTTTGATGTTGTTATTGTGAAACTAGAGGAGAAATGATGGAAAGGATAAAAGAAAACTGATGCTGGAATGAAAAGAGAGAAATGAGAGGAGGCCTCAGAAGGGGGCCAATTGCAACGTAAGTGTCTTATGTAAGGACATGATGTTAATTAGCTGCATAAATATGCAATTGCTGCACAAAAGAATTTGATGTCTTTATTAACAAACAGTGAAATAAAACACTTGCCTCATTATTCATCTGCGTCATCTCAAAAAATATAAATAACTCCCATAAAGATCTTAAAAAGAGCGCTTTCTTCAAGGACTGCCTCAGTGATTAAACCACACACACACACACACACACACACACACACACACACCTGCTCTGCGAAAGTGGGCGAGTGGATGCAGTTGAACTCTCTGAGGCTGTCCTGCAGCACGCGGAGCCTCATGGAGTCCTCCACCACATCCACGCTCTTCAGCTGGAGGTCGTTCACGGGGTCGAGGCTCGCTATGCCGCCGGGGCTGGCCTCGGCCAATCGCAGGAGCTCCTGGGTCGCCGTGGAGATGGCTTGGCCAGGAGGGTCAAGCCTGGAGGAGACAATGAAAAAAAGAGGAGAGCAAGAAGGATAACCTCCGTTTTAACTGACAGTGGGGAGTGGTCTGATACAAAGACATAAATAAACAGACAATGTAAACACTCTGACAAAGTAGAAAAGAACAACTCTTAAACACATATAATCCTTTGTTGTAAAACTTAATTATGTCCAGGTACCAGTGTGTAAATAACCCTATGACAATCATACAGGTGGAATTACTATACTTTATAACATAATTTATAGATGCTTTATGGTTCATAGAAGGTCTATGTCAACCAATAAATCATCCAAGTGGCTAAACAATAACACCTCATAAATAAACATCCTGTATCCTGTGAAAAAGGACTAAATATTACCAAACATTTTAAAACAAGTTTAAAAACGTGAGTGTAGAGCATCTTTTAGAGCTGCAACGATGAGTCGATTAATCGATTAGTCGATCGAAAGAAAATTAATTGAACTATTTTGATAATTGATTAATTGTTTCAGTCATTTTTCAAGCAAAAACGTCAAACATTTGCTGGTTCCAGCTTCATAAATGTGAGGATTTGCTGCTTTTCTTTGTCATGTATGACAGTAAATGAAGAGTCTTTGGGTTTTGGACTGCTGGTTTGAAGACGTCACTTTGGGCTGTGGGAAATTGTGATGAGCATTTTTCACTTTTTTAATTTTTTTTTTACATTTGATAGACTAAACGATCGTGAAAATAATCAGCAGATTAATCGATAATGAAAACAATTGTTAGTTGCAGACCTAATTATATATGTTTGTTTAGTAATATAAGTACTGCTTAAGGACTTAATTTTTTTTTTGGATAAGGGCTTTTATTTTACATATATTTGTTGGACTTAAAAGACTTAAAAAGGTGCTCTGCTCCTTTTTAAAAATAAAAAGTAATGTTAACATTCAGTGTTTCTCACCAAACCACAGTGTGTATCCTTGAGGTCTAACAAAGTGTTGAAGCATTTCCTCCCTCATAAATAATAATTTAATTTCTTTATTTTATTTCTTTTAATTTTAAATCCTGCATTGATTACATTCATGTTTACCAGCTAGTCGTCTTTTTCTTCACTGCATTTGTTGGCACTTGCTGTGTTTTCATGGCCGTTTTAGGATGTGAATCGCCACGTCCGTCCAGGTGCATGTATGTACTCATGTATGTGTGTGTGATAGAAACAAAAAAATCTGCTCCATAGCGCTACTACTGGTCAAAAACTCCACAGGGCACCTTTAAACGAAGCATCTTAATTATGCAGGAGGTACAGTATTTATAGGTTTTATTACAGAGGCGACAACCAAGCTCACACACACACACACACCTGAATCGTGGCTGTTGCCTCTTATTGTAGTTGTCAATGATCCTCTCTGGAATCACTTTGAGGGTTTTCACTGTGATGGCAGAGATATCCTGAAGCTTCAACTTCTGCACCGTGTGGCTGCAAGGGCCTGACAAAAACAAAAGCAGCAAGTAACTACTGTCACTCTGTGAAAGCCTCAACAAACTTAGAGAAATGTAAATGTTTGTGTGTGGTTTTAGCGAATGTTTGGAAGGTCTATGTGTGTCTGTATCAGTCTGTTTGTCCACTTGCCCGTCAACCAACCTTCAGGTATGAAGAGGGCGGTGTTGTAGAGGTGAGGGAAAGCGTTGCTGTTGTTGCCTTTTCCCTCCCCTTCCTCGTTTCCCTTCTCGCAGATGATGAGAGCTGTGAAGGTGCGATTCACAGAGTCATTGGACACCTGGCACGGGGAGAAGACAAGGGCAGGAACCAGGAATCAGGGACAGTTATACAATGTTTACATATGTATGATGTTTGGCGGCGACACAGTGGCTCAGCTACCTAAGCCTGGCCTTTCTGTGTGGATGTTTTTTTCCATGTGGGCGCTCCGGTTTCCTCCAGCAGTGTGAAGACATCTGGTGATATCGAAACTCTAAACCGCCTGCAGGTGTGACTGACTTTGTCTGGCTGTTAGTCCTGCGATAGACTGGCGACCTGTCCGGCCTGAATGTCGCCTTTTGCCCGCTGCATGCTGGGATAGGCCCAACACGACCCTGAGCACTGAGCATACTGGGTGACTTTCTTGTTTTCTTATGTTTAGACACTTGCTTTTAATCGTCACTGCCATTTTCATGCAGAAAGTTAAACAATGTATGTGATTATTTAACCTGTACATAGTTACTAAAAAAAAAAATCAGGATTTTAGAAGGCAGTTAAGAGACATCTGCGTACAGTTTGATGAGTTTGAGAGTGTTCATGTCTTCATCTGCTGCTACTCTTCAAGCCACCATGAAAAACACACACACACAAACACACACACACACATACCTGTAGGATAACTCCCAGGGCGTTCAGATGCTGTTTGTTGTTAACCAACACGACTCGACCCACAGACAGAGCTTTCATCCCATTGACAGACTCCACAATAGCCCGCTGAAACCAAAGACAGTGGGGAAGAAATGTAGCAAGATTACAGCTGTATGAATTTCATCTTTGGTGTGTGTGTGTGTGTTTTATACCTGGAGGCCCTCTGTGGTGGCTCGTAGCTCCGTCACGGTGTGGTAGTAAGTCAACAGGTCGGACAGCTGGCCTTCTGTGTCCAGAGGAGGAAGAGAGGACAACGTCTGCTTCAGCTGGCTGATCCTCTTCTCATGGGTCTACAGCAGGAGGAAGAGGAGAGGAAAGGGAGCTTTTATAACACATTTGTTAATTGTCATGACTCAGGGAAGATGTGAGAGAGAAGAGCGAGGAGGAGGAGGAGGAGGAGGGCAGGAAGAGCAATTAGATAAGAATAAAACTGAAATGAAGCTGTAACTGTATAGAAAATTCTTACTTCTTATTCCTTATTTTCTAGTCTTCTTCCTTTTTTAACTGCATGTCTTGTTTCTATGTTGTTCACTTACTTCATTTTACGTGTACAGTTTAGCACTTATAACCACACCTGCTATGTTCTGCAGGTGTACGTTACCTGAGTGTCCCGGTGGTTTTCAGAAAAGCTCCTCCTCATCATGTCGGTCACACGGAGGGCTTCGACTCGCAGCAGGTTGAGGATCATAGTGTAGGTCAGTCTGAACTGGGACTGGAGGATGGTAGGTTTACCCTGAGCCACACAAAGAGGATGACGTCAATAAAAGAAAAGTCAGTGCAAAACTAAGTGAGTTTTTCCAATACGTTGTAATATTCCATCATAGGCAGTTTCTGAAACCATTCACCTGAATCCATGTTGTCTTCTGGCAACACGGTTTACCTTCAGAAAGTTTTTCATCTTTACGTTTTCTTTTCTCTGCATTTCTTTAATTTTTCGATTTTTTTAGTGTGACAGACGAGAGCAAATATTTGTTTTAATGCAGAACTAAACATCAATAAAGAAAACCTGAACAAAATCAATACTGTGTAATGTGAAGAAGGACTGATCAATTAATCTGATGTCATTTGAATTGTCAAAATATTAAAAAATACTGAGAGAAATGCCCATTTGTCCAACCAACAATCTAAAACCCAAAGATATTCTGTTTGCAATGATATAAAATGCCAAACTAGAGAATGTTTGGCATTTCTTCACTATGTTATTATTAAAATAGTTGCCAGTTATTTTTCTGTCGATTGACCGTTTCAGCTTTAATGGTTGAGCAGCTCCATTCAAGCAACTAAGGAAGTAAATACCAGTCTTAGCATTATTCTATATTTTTCTTATCGTCAACAAATCCTATTAAAAGACCAAAACCAACAACGCGTTAGTCCGTCTCTCAATGCTTTCTGACTTCTCCACACTGTCTTTAAAAAATGGTCACAAATATCTAGTTTCATTTTTAAAAAAGGATAAATAATTTTCTACACACAGCTGCGCACTGTAGTTTTTAGCAAATGATATTTAAACAGGAATAAATAGTGGATTTGTTGGGAACTATTTTCAGCCGCGGATTGAAGGACATGTCGCCCAGTGGAACACCGAGGCTCATTTATGTGTTTTAATAGTTTTTAGACAACAGCTGAGGTCTATGGCACAGAGGAACGAGCAGGAAATACTTGTTAGTAGGATCAGTTCATTGTTGGTTTGGTCTTTCCGTGGGATTCATTGACAAAAAGAAAAATATTTGATATCAACCAGACTTATCCTTTAATGCCAGAAATTTAAAAAGGGAATTTTTTCATTTATTTTTCTTGCTGGTCTGCAATGCTAGGTATAATTAAAAGCTAATAAATTCCCTTTATATTTAAATCAGTATGAAGTTTGCCAATGTCAACATTCCTTGAGAATGAATGCACTAAGCACTAGGTTAATTACAGCAAACAGATATAATAACTTACACATTTATACATTTAGTCATGGAGATCAAGCTCCTATCAGAGATTACTTCAGTCAAAGAGCACATTGAAATCTCCAAAATGGCAAAGAGGGAAAGTGAGTTAAAATAGCCCACTCAACTGTGTAATTAAATGATAAATGAGTAACCCAGCGTGCAACACCTTCACTGAAACACGGCCAAAATAAACAGGCGGATTAGCGCTGCTTTAAGAGATTATAGATATGCGGATGTTACAAAACTAAAAACATTGTTCTGAGAGTTGAAACACGGAGGGCCTCACCAGCATCATGACATGCAGATCTGCCATCTCGTGAACTCCGGCTTTACACAGAATGATGACGGTGCCGGTGGCGTCCAGACCTCTCCTGCCTGCTCTGCCTGCCATCTGAATGTATTCACCTGAAAGTACAGTTCGACGCATAAAAACAGATGTCAAAGATACCGTTGTTTTCCTCAACTCCGAATCACCCTCGGAGATGAAAGAGCATAGTGAATGTTGGTTCAGATGAAAGAGGGGAAACACAGAGGGAGACGGAGGGCGCCGAACCTGGCAGCAGGTTTCTAAAGCCGGTCCCGTCGTGTTTCCTGATGCTGTCGAACACCACAGTCCTGGCAGGCATGTTCACGCCCATTGCAAATGTCTCGGTGGCAAACAGCACCTGAGAGATGAAGGGAAGATGCAGGAGTATCGTTTTAACCATCTGTAGGCCGACATGTTTTTGCAGATTACGCTTGAAGTAGCATCTCTGGCATATAATTGATTTGTGACTGACACTACCACACTATCTTAAAAAAAAGAAAAGAAGTGCTGGTATGTGATATCTTCACTCGTCTGACTCACCTTGACGAGACCTCTGGAGAAGAGCATCTCAGTGACCTCCTTCAGTATTGGCAGGATCCCGCTGTGATGGACTGCTATCCCCCTCTTCAACAGGTCCCTCATGACCAAGATCTACACATGGCATTTGTAAGCGTTAGCGTCACATATTGTAGTTGACTTTAGTCTATTTGACTCTGACCTGACTTTAAATGAGCAAGTGACAGGGGTTGTACTTTTATAAAAAAGCTTTTTTATTGTGCTTTTATGTGGTTTTAATATATTTTATGAATTTTTAATGTGTACATTGCTTGTTTACTATTACACAATTACTTCATTTGGCCAAATTAGATTCTGGTGTGAGAAATTGACGCTTCCTTGCATACAGGACGTGATTGCAAAACACAAACCTAAAACTATCAATATCAATATTCTTTAATACTTCTTTAAGCTCTGTTTTTGTGGTATTAATGCTCTCTCTTTAGCTGAAAACAGCTGGAACAACTGGAAACGAGATGATGAGAACTGTGAGACTGGACCAAAACAGTAAAAGTCGTAGGGCCGGAAAACCAAAACAATGAGCTGAAAGAAACTAAAATGCTCTGTAGAGCTGAGGGGAACCGCAGAGTCAGGTGATAATTCTCTGTGGGTTTGTGACCTCCTTCATATTACACAGAATAATTTGATCAATTTTTAACATAAAAATATTGATTGGTGTAGCTTTAAACCATAGTCGGCAAGCACTCTGGTCTAGGTTGGTAAACATGAGTGTGATCTGCACAGTTCACATTCATATTTCTACCAAAATTCTCACATTTTTTACTTGTTATTTGTAGCCAACAGCACATTAGTTGCCCAGTGCAGCGTACGTACCACCAAAATAGAGAATATTTGTCCTATCCTTCCCTTGTGATCAATAAATTGGACCTAGGGGAGCTGTCTGTGCCAAATGACAATTAAGTGTTAATATGAAGAAGAAATTAATCGTCCCTTCAGGATGCCGCCTACAATAAAAGCCTGAGGAGAGAAAACCTGAGGGCTACGCCAACCGATCTTCACCTGAGGCAGCTGCCGGTCTCCTCCTCGGAGGCGACTCAGGCTCTTCTGGAAGAAAGAGTGGATCTCGGCCTTCTCTATGGAGGTGGTCAGGTCCATGGATTCCAGCGAGCGGGCGTTCTCGTCACAGCGCGTCCGAGAGAAGGTGAACGCAACCACCGGCGTCTGCTGCCGCTGGGACAGGAAGTGCAGGAGAGTGAGCCACACCGCTCGGTCCTGGAGGGAAAAACGCAAAGAGGGATGAGAACATGAAGGAAGAGGATGCTGTTAGAGGAAAATCCTAAAAGCTGTGAGGTGACAGATAAGAAAGGAAAAGAATTACCTGACTAGATGAGGTGTTGTGGGAAGTATTTTTTGTGCCAAATGACTGGGCATGTTTGCTGGTGCGCTCCTTCTTGGCATCGACAGCTGCATAGTACCTGAAAAACAAACTTCCTTAATGAGAAACAGCTTCAATATCTTTCTCTGTGACTAAAACACGGGGTTTATACAGCTTTTTAAGAGTAAAATGCAAACACTTTCAAGGCAGACAACAAACAAATATGTCAATATTAAAAGATTTTTGGTTTACATGAGTGATTGTGTAGATGATGAAACACCAGATTAGGTTGAAAAATCAAGCCTTTTTCAAGGAGTATATTCAAATTCAAGAATATTCCTAACCTTGAAAACATAATAGTTAAAATTAAGCATTTTCCGAACTTTCAAGACCTTGTACGAACCCTGAAAACCACAACAAGAGGTGCCACACAGCTGCAGACAAGAAAAAGGTCATACCCTTTAGTGAGAAAGTTGCCCACAGCATCCACCAGCAGTAACATCTCTTTCTGAGTCTTGGTGCTGTTTCCAGTGTACAGATAATGCTCCAAAGGCACAGGTCTCTTCATTGTGCTGATCACGTAAATATGCCTCTTTTTTATACGACTAGGAATAAAAAATTGATGGGTGAGAGAGGGAAATGTTCAAAAGATACAAAAATGCACTTAATATTAGAAGCTTGATGTCAGTGTGGTGCACCTACCCGATCCACTCGCTAAACTCCAGAGCATTTGGCACTGTGGCGCTGAGGAGAATGATGCTGACGTGATCGGGAAGCATAATCAAAACCTCCTCCCACACAACCCCTCTCTGAGGAAAAACAGAGGGATGGTAAAAGAGGAGAGGAAAACCGTTATTCTTGACTTTCAGCAGCAAATTAGATAAAGACACAGAAAGCAGTTCCTGACCTCTGCATCGTTGATGTAGTGAACCTCGTCAAAGATCACCCACTCCAAGTCTCTGATGACCTCGGAGCCGTTGTAAAGCATCGACCTGAAAGAGAGCAAGAGCAAGAAAATCTAAAACGTCTTTCAGTTTTATTAAAAACCATGAATTCTGTATTCCTGACAAACGGCCCGAGTACCTGAGGATCTCGGTGGTCATGATGAGACACGAAGATTCAGGACTGATCTGGACGTCGCCCGTCAGGAGTCCAACGTCTCCAAAGGTGTTCTTAAAGTCTCTGAACTTCTGATTGGACAGGGCTTTGATGGGAGAGGTGTAGATGGTCCTATCAAAACACCAGATTAGAGACAGAGAGAGTCAGAATATGATCTGCACGTACAGAAAATACAGAAAATAAACACAAAAGAGGAAGAAAATGTTGATACTGTTAACATATTTGGGAGTCCTACTTCATATGTACTACATTCCTCACTGTTTCGGATGAAAACGATGCAGAAAACAAGTATAACAACAAGCAGAGACAGCAGAAGATATGCAGCATGGACTTTTCTTTAATTACATTTTTCAGGCCTTCATCAGAACTTGAAAGAAAGCATGCTGTTGCTAAAATTTAAGATGTCTTGAGCAGTAGAGCACATACGCTCCACAATGGACCTCACATTATATGTTTAATTAGTCCATTTTATTGTTTTTGGACATGTTGAATGATTACCTGCTGTCTCTGTGAGTTAAGAAAATTCTCCAAGCTCTTTGTCTCATAAGTCCCTTTCAAATTTGACAGCTAGTCTAGACTTTCTTTTCCAGTTTTCTTGTTACTGTATTCATTCATTTCTACAATACCTTTAGTCCAAGTCTTGTTTTTGTTCTCTCATCCTAAGGTCTCATTTAATTAGCTGTGTTTTATTCACAATTGTTTCCAGTAAAAACTTCAAAGACAAACTGCTGCCTTCGACTTTTACTGGAATTGTGTTTGGCTCGCTGCATAGCTGCGCACCTCGCACACAGTGAGGGCAGAAGAAATTGATTTGTACCGACAAATACACACCTTGTCATGTGCTTCTGTGAGAGAGCGATAGCGTATTCGGCCACCACTGTTTTGCCAGCTGATGTGTGCGCGGCTACAAACACAGATTCGTGAGCCTCCAGCCTCAGCACAGCCTGCTTCTGGAAAACATCCAGCTCAAATGGCCACTGGAGCAGAGGAGGGCGGGGAAAGAGATCAGTTATCACAGGATGCTCAGCCACTACGCAAAGTGATTTTCATGTGATGATTCATCACATATGCAGAGAAACACAGAGGCGACAAAAAATTAGGGAGAGAAGTGCGACTTTTTGAAGATTGCATATATACAAAAGGCACAAACAGACATTTTATCGTATGTTAAGCTAACTGGATGATTAATAGAATCCACCTTGAAAGCTGGGTTGGGGATGCGTTTATAGAAATCATCGCAGGGTGCAGTTATGTTGACAGGGATGGCCCATTTCTTATTTTCCTCTGGGTTCTCTTTTGGCTTTGATTTCTCGTCTTTTCCTTTCTCTGGGGGAGCCGAGGATGACACAGCATCCTGAAGACAGAGGAGGAGAACCAGATTTCAGTTCATGTTTAGCCAGAGGCAACAGCATGGTTGGAGTTTAGCTTGTATCTATTACAGTATTGCTGTGGTTTGGAAAAGAAACATAATCCATACTGTATCATTTTACTCCATGTAGAATATCTGCAGTGATTGAAAACAGTCAAAAGAGATGTCACACACACTTTGCATGATGAGATTCATAGTGAAACATCCAACAATAAACATCAACTGTACACATTCTGATAAATCTGATCATTTTAAGACAAAAATACACAACTGTCAAGCTTTGGACTACAAATATGTCATCTGTAAACTGCAAACATGTTTACATTTTGATTAATCCACACAGTTTCTAGCCGGTACGCTGTATTAGCATGGTGAAGATACACAGTGTTTTATCTCCATTGTTTTTAATGGACTGTATTTTCATGTCTTTCTTTTTCTTTGGTGCGTTTATGACCTAATGTTACCTTTGTAATCTCATCACACAGTCGTAACTCAACCACCAGCAATCCTCCATGTATCCAGATCTCTTTTCAAAACCGTTCAATTTAAGTAACATAACACATAATTACAATTTTCCTACATTTCTACAGTGAAATCATACTGACATAAATTTAATATCCAAAAGAAGAAATAAAAAGCATTTCAGAGAGGAGAAATGCATTTTACCTCCTGTAAAAAACAAACAAACTGCAGTACCTTGATGCCCAGATCTTCAAGGCTGTTTGTTCTGGGTAGTTTGGCAGCTTCTTCACTTCCTTTGCCTTCCTCTTTCTCCTCTTCCTCAGGTTGCAAATCGGTGATGTCATCCAATGAGGACAGGAGGGACATGAGGTTGACCTCTGCCTTTGCTATCTTGGCATCTTCAGGATACAAATTAAAAAAAAGAGAAAATTATTAAATAATTATCTTTTTAGGATTTTCTTTTTTGCACAGGAAAGTATGATATCTAACCTTTGTCAGTGAAGTCCATCCCAGCTTTAAGTCCAGGTGGGACTCTGAGTAAATCTATGAGAGGAAAAAAAAGACAAATTCGACCATAAAGAGCTGAAATAACAACAGAAGTCTCACCATTATTTTACAACACTGCAAGTCGAAATTTATGAATCACCATTCTCAAAGTCTATGTCCTCCTCCAGCTCAGATTTCGTCTTGATTTGGTCCAGACTAAGCTCCTCCATTCCTCCTGTGAACAAATATATTGACAGATAATAAGGACAGAGTGAAGTCACTTGCAAACATCTCAACTAAAGGAAGAATACGTAAATTACTGAAGAGATAAGGCTTTGAACAAATCTATCTCACCGGGGAGGAAGGGGTAGTTAGTGTTGCTTCCTCGAAGGCTCTCTGAAGGAGGCCCGGGTTGGCGTTGAAATGAAAGTGAGTTCTTTGCTGACAGGCCAGTGTTCTCCAGTAACACCTAAAGGTGAATTAAAGACAGAACAGACCCGAAAGTTGTTGAATTAATCTTTTCTTTGCTTAAAGTAACACAATCGGTGCTTTCTCTTGAAGGGACATGGATGGATTCTTCAATAAGCAAAATGGGAACAGAGTTATATCAAAACATCTTCTTCTCAGTAAGAGACCATTTCATTTTATGACAGTTTTTAAAACAGGATGACACTAGGGCTGCAACTAACAATTATTTTCATTGTTGATTAATCTGCCGTTTAATTTCCTTATGAGTCAATTAGTCGTTTGGTCAAAAATGCCCATCACAATTTTCCAAAGTGCAAGTTTACATATTGAAATTCCTTTTTGGATCTGACAGACAGTCCTAAACCCAAAGATATTCAGTTTAACAACATAGAAAAACAAAGAAAGTTGTAAATATTCACATTTGGGAAGCTAGAACAAGTAAGTGTTTGATTTTTGCTTAAAAAATTACTAAAACGATTACTTGATTATCAAAAATGTTGCTGATTAATAATGGTTTCAGCTCTAGATGCCATTATGCTTTACAAACAGTGAAACTAATGATCATAGTGCAGTGGGAAGAGTGTTTGTGAGCTACCTCTGTGAAGTCCAGCAGCATCCCTGTGGTTGGATCTCTGACAACAGAGAGACCAGAGTGAAGTGGAGACGGAGCGCAGTTGAGTAGAGAGTCGACTTTAACTTCTCTCTGAGTCACCCTGGTGGAGACAACAACACAACACCTTCTTCATATATGTAATGGTTATTTTAAAAATCCTATGAAACAAATTAAATGACTGATCGGTCAATAATATCCGATTCAAAATAATTCTCATAATTTGATAAAAATCTTCACTTTATCTGCCCAGGACTGGTTATTTGTTATATAGTTATTTGTTGTTTTAACACCAGATACTGTGTGTTATTTTAAATCATCTGTTGTATTTGTCTTGCAGCTAATAACGTTATTGTTCCTCTACTTTCATAATGAAAGTGATTCAATGAGGAAACATTAAAGATTAAAGGTTAAAGTTGAGAATATTAAAAGTTATTTAATAATGATCATATTTTATTCTTCTTTACACCTAATTTTTATTATTATTATTTATTCATTTGCTATTTAATAAATCTTCAAATACAGAAACACGCTCATTACATATCTGGTTCACAAAATTATGTTTTTTTTTTAAATGGTTTTATCAAATGGGTACAAAAATCAACAATTATAAAGTTTAAATTACAGTATATGCACATAACATTGTCTACAATACCAAATAACAGCAACCTGTACACACTCTTAAACACATAATAGTGTATATTTTCAA
Source organism: Macquaria ambigua (assembly GCA_008360985.2). Taxonomy (NCBI): domain Eukaryota; kingdom Metazoa; phylum Chordata; class Actinopteri; order Centrarchiformes; family Percichthyidae; genus Macquaria; species Macquaria ambigua. Next base: position 36,763 of record VMKM01000274.1, on the reverse strand, counting down.
AATACTATTCATTATTTAAACAGTCTTAATCAGTAATAATAATACTGTTTACAGGAATACGTACTTGAGAAACTTCTGGAAGGAAAAGTCTGTGTCGTGTATAGGAAGCCAGGCAGGGTCCCGTAAAAACTGTTTCTCTACTTCTGTCTCCAGGCTCAGGCTGGTGGGAGGAAGCCCATGGGGGAGCTGTGGAGGGAACCATAAGATCAGATATTCAGTAACTGGAAGCGACTTAATGGTTACTGGTTACTTTTCTAATGAAGATAATAAGTAAAAATTCAACTGATAATAACATTTACTCAAGTAACGTAATGTTTTGACACACACAGACTGGAGGTAATGCTAGCAATACAACAATGTAAAAAATACACCCTTACAAGAAAAAGTCATGCAGCAAAAAACGTAAAGTAAAAGTACTTGTTATGCGGAAGAAATACCTCTGTAAATGTTGTATTATATTACTGGATCATTAATACATGTATTTTAATGTGTAAGCAGCATTTTTATGTTGTTGGTGGAGATGCAGGAATTGTAGCTACTTTGCACACTGTTGGATAGTTTAATCTATAATAATGCATCATATTTCATGAGCTAAGTATATGTTTTGGACTAGTAACTACAGCTGTCAGATAATGTACTAAAAAGCACAATATTTCCCTCTGAAATGCAGTCAGTAGAAGTATTAAGCAGCGTAAAATGGAAACACTCAAGTTAAGTAAGTGCATAAAAGAATTTGTATTTAAGTACAGTACTTGAATAAATGTACACAGTCACCGTGCACCATACTGACCGTGCTCTGTGGAGGTAAAGGCTGGCCAGGCAGGGGGTGTGTGATGAGCTCAAACCTGCCAGAGCATCCCATCTCCAGCAGGGACAGCGGCAGGTCCATGGAGCCCACAGGGGGTACATCTGCAGAGAGGAGGGAGAAACAACACAAAGAGCATGAATGGACTAAAGAAACACAATAAGGCTAGTCCACATCCACGCAGGGTGCAGCCAGGAAGACGCGTCCTTTGAACGCTAATGCTAACTTAACTCTTTAGTTGTCTGTGTGTGCTCAAGAAAGACCTAACAGACATTATTACATCCAACGGCTATTTTGCTAAATATTAAATCTATAAGCCATGAGACTGCTGAATGGAGCACTGATTGACAGCAAGCTGGCTACACTATTAGCCACATCATCACACAAGCTACACCAGTGAGGCATGTTAGCAAGATGAAACCCGTTTCAATTGCACATATATAAGCTGGCTATACATTAAATAAGCTACAACTTACTTATTCTGTCCATGTCCCCACTCGCAAGTGAAAGCTAAAAGTTGCCACCAACTAGTTACTGCTGTCACCTCGGAAGTTGCCAAAATTGACAAGCGGAAGTAGCTACTAAGCTAGCTACAATAAAAGCTACACTATAAACGTGTAACCCATTTTCATAAAGGTGTCTTCAATATATACTTTACTGTTATCTTCCAGAGGGATGTCGTTTTGTGTGCTTTGCTAAATGTTTTAGCTAACATTAGAAAACAAGCAAAACGCCACCAACACGTCATATTTACGCGTCGGTGCTTTTGTTTCGCCTTACGTCAATTTCGTCGTCATATTTACGCGTCGGTGTTGTTGTTGACCTAGGTGTACACCGCCGTTTGAATTTGGTAAGTGAATTAATTAGATACGAGCTAATAGCTTTTATGTAAAGTAGTTTTAAGAGACCACATATGCTTTATTATTCTGGCAGGCTGGTAATTTACTTTTTGCGTTGTCTGAATTAGCCACATTTGTATTTTCTCGGGAGGAAGTCGTGTTTTGGTTTCTGGCTAGCTACTTTATTAGCTTACATAGGCTAGCAGCGGTGAACCGCTTGAAAGTACGCGAATTTGTTAATCCCTGTTTTGTGTTATTGCACCATTTTGTTACGAGCTGTTAATGCAGTTGTCTGTATTGTAGCTGTTGCCATCATGGTGGTGTTTCCAAGTTCACTGACAGAGGAAGAGGAGGCCCTGCAAAAGAAATATGCTAAACTCAAGAAAAAGGTAAGTTAGCTGGAAGCTTGCTGTCACATCCCTTAATAACATGGTAGTGTATGAAATGTAAGACTTTGGCATTTTGAATAAAGACGTGCATGTGTAACAATATCACATTTGTTTTAATGGCTATGGCTGAATTTATTCCCCAGTTATGGAGTGTGTAACTCAGAGGACCACCAAATAAGTCTTATTCTAGCACAAAACTTTTTTCACTGTCTTTACAGAAAAAGGCGCTGCTTGCCTTGAAGAAGCAGAGTTCAACCAACCAGACAAACCAGAGTGGCTTGAAACGAAGTAAGTGCATTTAAGTCAATATAAAGTAATTTGTGTACTTCAGCAGTTTAAGTCATTCATTTACTCAGTTGCTTTAATTTATACAAGGACACCTGTTGAGACTCTGTGCCATGTTCTCAAGAATTTAAAAAGCACATGAAAACACAGTGACAAGAGTAAACACAATAATGAAGGTAAATCATAAATATTCTGACCATTAATACTACCAAATAACTGGACAAAATATGACGTCTCTGCATATTTATACTTGTACTCACTCATGTTGATCCTATTTTAAATATTCAGGCTTCTGGAGGGCATGTTTTTATTTCTGCAAAAGCAGCATGTATTTTGTTAATTCCTCATGAAACTCCCTTAATCTACTTAAACCCTGGGTATACTTTTATTCACTTTACACTTTCCTTCACAACAGCTTTGTCGGACCAGCCCGTCGTTGACACTGCAACGGCAACAGAGCAAGCAAAGATGCTGATCAAGTCTGGTGCCATCAGTGCCATCAAATCAGAGAACAAGAACTCTGGCTTTAAACGCTCTCGAATGCTGGAAATCAAACTCAAGGTGAGCTATCATTCCTTAGACGGTGTTGTTCAGCTGTTTTGTTGCTTTGTTTTGTTTCGTTCGTTCACTTGTTTAATTGTTGCTCTTTATCTGCCACAGGACCCTGAGAAAGGCCCAGTTCCTGCTTTCTTACCATTCCAACGGAGTTTCTCTACAGATGAAGAACAACCTGAGGTATAGTGGATGTAAAACATGGCTGCAAACATGACCGCTTTGTTGAAATTGTTGTCCCCTATGTTATGTTTATAGATTAGTTTGTTGTGTAGCATTAATTCCTCAAATGTTTTTGCAATTGTGCTGCGATACATTCAAGCTAGTGTTTTCTATTTAGAATTAAGTACTTTATGTAGAATTTCTTTCAAAGGCGACTCCTAGTGGCAGTTTAAAAACAAACACATGCATATGTTGAGGAAAAAGGTGTAGGGCCCTATGTTGCGCAGAAAACAAAAGGTACAGCTTATTCTGATGTTATCATATTTGTGCTTCTCCTAGTCTGGGAAGAGAGCCCACAGGAAATCTCTGTATGAGAGGTAATGTCCAAAAACCATGATGAAAAAGCAAAGCAACCTGTTTAACACACTGACAGTGAGTATCTGTGGGTGTAACATCATTTCCCCCATGTGCCCCTGCAGCTTTGTCAGCTCAAGCGACCGATACCGGGACGAGGAGGAGGGAAGCGGCATGTCATCCAGCCGTGAAATGGACAGAGACAGAGAGCGAGAGCGCGATCGAGAGCCAGATAGGGAGCGTGACAGAGACAGAGACAGAGAAAGAGACCGGGAAAGGGATAGAGACAGAGGCAGGGAGAGAGACAGGGAACGGGACCGAGAAAGAGAAAGAGACCGAAGCAGAGACAGGGATCGAGAACGCGACAGGGAACGGGAAAGAGACAGAGATGGACCGTTCAGACGTGAGTATCCAATTTCTGTTCTCATACAAGGAGATTATACACTTATACAAGGACAAATCCATCATAGGGAAGGCAGAGAGGCAGATATCTCTAGGAACAGTACTACCAGTTGACAAGAATGCAGTGCAGAGCCAAGTCATAATGTGGACGCAGTGTAGTGGTGGTTGTCAAACAGCATGCTGGGACACACAAATGATTTGTCTCCCATGTTTTCATTCTCAGGGTCGGATTCATACCCAGAGCGGAGAGGGGTGCGAAAGGGGAATACGGTGTATGTTTACGGCTCGGGGCTCAGCGAGGACAGCCTGCGCTCTGCTTTCTCTCAACATGGAAACATCATCGACCTCTCCATGGATAACCCACGCAAGTATGGAACCATTAAACAACTGTGTGTGCACTTAGTGGTCATCTCTGCCTACTGTTATGAATGTGTTGTTGTCTTATTACATACACCACACTGTCTTCTCCTGCCTCTGTTTTATTCTATGATACAGCTGGTTTTGTGGTTCCTGTTTCTCTTTCTAGTTGCGCATTTATCACGTTTGAGAAAATGGAGTCTGCAGACCAGGCTGTAGCTGAGGTTGGTATTATCCTATCAAAGAAAAAACTGACAATTATACATATGATCTTCTGCTTTCTTCTTTAGTAATACTGCAACTTCCAAAACACAGCAACAAACAAAAACAGGATTCCGCAAAGACATTTAAAACAGAATATACATGTAAATTAGAGTAGAGCTGCCAATCAGCCGACCATTAAAACAATTAAAACAAGATATTAGGGTGGTTAATTAGTAAATACACATTCATGAGCTTAGGTCCTGGGGGGGGGGAAGTTCAAGAACCCCTACACTAATATTATTATACTGTAATTAATTGAAATCAAGAAGGAACCTTTGTGCCCAAGTACATTTTTTCTTTATATTGTAGTCATAAATCAAATAATAATGAAATCTAGTCATTCTTTTAGTTTACTAGAAGACACGCTGAAGTTGTGGGGATGCCCTGCTCATGTAGACTGTATAAAAAGCAGACTACCACTACTACCTCTAATCTCACCTTGCTGTTTTTGTCTCACAGTTGAATGGAAGCACAGTGGGAGACATTCACATCAAAGTCAGCATCGCCAGGAAGCAGCCCATGCTGGATGCTGCCACGGGCAAATCTGTGTGGGCTTCACTGGGTAAACACAGCGCTCTTATTGTTTGTTTAGACAATGACCTGACTGTGTGTGTCTGCACAGCGTAGATTAACCTTCACCAATGTCTCTCGTCTTTCACAGCTGTGCAGAACAGCACTAAAGGCTCCTACAGGGACAAGAGGAACCAAGTCGTGTACAGTGAAGATTTCCTGTGATGGGGAAAAAAAAATCTTTTTTTTTTTTTTATTATATATTAGCATATAGCTTGTCAGGTTTTTGTTTGAATGACCTGTTAGCCAGCTGCTTAAAATGTATGTTGCAGGATAAATACAGAATTATCTGTTGTGTTTTGGATTGGATTCACATGGTCGGTATGTGATGCTGTGTGTGGCAGCTTTGCTCATGAAACTAGAGAGACTGTTTTGTGGAGCTCAATAAAATAGTATCCATACTTTGTTACCTTGTGTGAGATTTTCATGAGCCTTGTGTCAACAAGACACAAAGTGGGAATTGTATCCAGCATCAAACATGTAAAAGCAGATAAAATAGTAATACATTGTAGTCAAAACCTCAATAATGCAGATACAGGAGCCCTGTCAGATATTTACAGCTACTGTAACTACTACTATAACTATAGACAGTATAGTTATAGGTTGGGTGGAAGAGTTGCTAGTAAACTTTTAACTACACGGATGGACGGACAACCTGAAAACATAATGCCTCCGACCACGGCCATCGCTGGTACGGAGGCATAAAAATAAATAAAAAGCTAATATCTGCCTGATAATATATGTCAGCACAATATTTCATCTGTATAACAAAAGCTTTTATTTTACACCATCTCCTGGTCTGGATGCATTCCTCTGGGACCTGGAAAACCTTGAACAAAGAGGGCCTAGGAGATTGTTTCATGAGATATGTGTGTATGTTTTTAAATGTATATTAACAGAAAAACAATTTTCCAACACTGGAAGGAGCAGTCGATTGTACAAAAGTCGGAGTCAGGTATCTTCATGGGTAACGTAGCTGAACCATCAGTGTGAATCCTTAAAAATCCCACTTTCAAAATGTTTTGCAAAAGAGAAACATGTCATTACATCCTCAAATGTTTCATGATGTATTAAAGGGCTCTGAACACCTACACAGGTGTTTTTAATTACTTTGGCAGTTTAGACCTTTAGTCAGATTGAAGCTGGTGGCGCAATGGAGCGAATTTTGTGATTTCACCAAACTATTCACTACTATTACTACTGTAATCCATTTACTAACAAAGATAACAAAGGTGCAATGCAACTAACAGGAGAGTGAGAGAGATGTAACAGTCTAGTTAAACACACCTGTGTGGGTGGACTAATATGATACAACTGTGAGAGAGACTTTCCAATCATTTTTATTTACATCATCTTTGAACTGTTGCCAGTCATTGTACTGAACATGTATTACATATATTCCAAGTTTAAGATTACAGTTCTGTGTCAAACTAATCAAACTAGTCTAACAAACATGAAAACCAACAGGTCTTTTGTCACTGAGGACACTTCACAGTAGGAAAAGCACAGGTGTAAAAAGTTAATGATGGCTGAATTTAATTTAGCTGCTTCAGTTTCAGGGTCAGTCATGGCTTACTGGGACACTTGAATACAACAGCCATCGTTTACGTTATTAGTAGCACCTGCGTTTTTCCTACTATTACAAGTCAAAATGTTTGCTGTAAGAGTGTGGAGGACTGTGCACTCTCAGTCATTTTTAACCACATCCATAACTTGATATGCATATTTTTATGCAAATTTGAATGTGAACGGGCTTTTATTTTCACAGTCTGAGATTTTAAAGTCCTCATAGTCAATTTACAGCCCAAGGACTGATCTCCCACACTAGACAGCTCGTCACTCTGCCACATTTAACTGCAGTAAGCTGTCGAGCCTGAGGAACTTTAGATGTTTAGACACTTTACTGTCTTTAATGTTTTGGCCTATGATACTTGTTCAGTAACCAGGCATTCTTGTTCTTCCTCTCGTATATTCCCAGCGGCTCCTCTCGCTCTCTCCCTCTCCTCCTGCTCATGAAGGGAGTTCTGCCCCGTGGTTTTTCCGTGCTGTTCCTTCAGGTGACGTCGTAAGGCGGGCTTGTGGGCAAAGCGGGCGTGGCAGTATGCGCAGCGGTGTGGCCGCTCGCCACTGTGGAGGTTCATGTGGTCTATCAGTGTGGATTTTTGGGTGAACGTTTTATAGCACAGGGGGCACTGGTGGGTTTTGCCAGCGCCTCGGTGCACAGCCATGTGTCGGGTGAGGTTGGCGGAGTGGTGGAAGTGTTTGCCGCAGCAGGGACAGGCGTACAGCAGGTGAGTGGAGCGGGCGTGGATGGCTAGGGAGTGGGCTGAGGGGAACGTCATGCCGCAGTGCTCGCAGATTACAGGCCCAGCTACACTTGAAGTGGATCCCACCACTGCAACAGACTCATCCCCTCCCTCATTTGTTCCAACAGTCGTCAACCCTGAACTCCCCTCACCAGCACCACAACTAGACTCCTCCAGGGCGTACTGGGTCAAACTGTTGGCATCCATTGGTGAGACCTTTTCGCCTTGAGTGTCGCCCATGCTGAAGTCTAACCCTGGCAGTTCAACTGAGACGAAACCTCCTGTCTTAAGCCCTTCTTGGGTGTAGTCCAGCCCAAAACTCCCTCCCATCCCTGTAGTCGCTAGATACCACAAATCCTGGTGATGATCCATGCCTGGAGGCCTTTTGTCCTGCGATGACACCCACCTTCTCCTCTTAAAACCCCGCCCCCTGCCTCTCCCTCTGCCCCGGCCAATTTTAGGGTCAGTCAGCCTGCGCCTGAAAGCGCGGAGCCCCTCCACTGAAAGTCCCACGGTACTGAGATCGTCCTCTGTGGGATTCAAGTCATATTCACTGCCTTCTCCTCCAATCACGACACCTTCTGTCTCTGGGTAACATGCATCTTGAGGTCCATCAGAGGGAGCTCCTCTCTCCTCCTCCCTGTCTCTGTCTCTGTTCATCTGCTCTTCTTCGGAAACGTACACTCTGAACACATCGTAGTCCTCCTGTCTGACCTCTTCCTCCTCGTCTGATGCATTAACCTGTAAAAGGAATGAACACTCAGTAAAGTGTGTACTGCTGTAAAGATATGTTCAGTCTATGAAGTATCTAAAAACAGTGAAAAATACCCATCAACATTTCCCACACTTTCCCAAAATTGCTTGCACTGCAAAGGATATTACATTTACAGTGATTTAAAACAAAGAAAAGCAGCAAATCCCACATTTGAGAAGCTAAAACCAGCAAATATTCTGCAGCATTTGCTCTCTCAATGGCTACAACAATTGATTCATTTTCTTTTGACTAATTAATTGTTTCAGGACTAAAAAGTGTCAGATATTATGTTTGCACCGGTGCTCTAATGTGAACTGGGCTTTCAAAGACAGACACAGTCTATGGACACTTTTTTATTATCCCTGAAAACCTCTCTTCTGTGTCGATCCTGTGCTCTCTGTTATCTTCTTCACCTTTTCATCCTGTTGCCCTCTCCTCTGTAACACCCACCCTTTAGCACACATCATACTTCACTGACTATCTGCTGGGACCGTTTATGACTCCGTATAAAAGTCCTGCGGGGACAAAAGAAAGGAAGAGAGAGCTCTTTCTTCCTTGTGTGTGACAAGGCTCAGAAACTATCCTTAAACTGCTAAACTTTGTTGCTTTGAATAAATCTCAATATGACGGACAGAACATCAGTGTGGCAATTTACACCAGTGACCAACCAAAAGCTGGTTAAAAGGGACACCAAAAAGCAATTTGTAACCGTTTAGAGAAGTGCTATGAATACTTTAGATATGTAGATTAAAAAGATACTCTGTCTCAGGTTTTTCTTTCGCACACAAACCTTAATACATGGCTCATCTGGCATGGGACTGTCATCGTGGTGTTGACTGCTGCCCCGAGCAGACATATTGCCGTTGTTCTCCTCCACTGAGCATACTACAGGACTGTGGGGGTGCACAGGGGAGGGTCGGCCCGTGGGAGGAGATGCAGATGCAACAGAATGAATGCTTCCGCTGACAATCACCGGTCGAGACTGGCTCTCCTCTGAAGTCATCTAGAGGAAGAAACGGGAAAAACTGATTATGGGATTGCTCAAAACATATGAAAACTGCATCACTGCAAGCTATGAAAGTACTGTTTAATTAAGAGATAAGTTAAGTTTGCCACATTTTTACACTGAAAACTTTCAGTTACATGCTACAGGGAAAATAAAAGACACACCATATTTGAGTGTCTTTTTTCCCCCAGGCGTCAATAAATTACGACCAAATTAATTCGGAAAAAATGTGCGAAAATCCAGAGGATCAAGCAGGAGAAAATATTTTTCCATCATTGCACAAATGATTGTTTTGGATTACTGACCTTTGGTGGACTGGGGTTTTTTAGCTGCACATACTTCTTCAGTGCTCCTCGGCAGCGCTCCACAATATGATCCATCTGTAGGTAGCTGGCAGCGGTCAGGTAATTGACAATCTCCTCTGGGTTGAACTGCAGGACGCCAGTGTAACAAGACTGAAGCAGATCACACACCACTGTGGAGCTGTACAGCATCGACACCTGGATAAAAATGCGAATAAACAACACAAAGAAGCAATGTTTTACTCAGGAGAAGAGCGTTAAAGAGCGACACGATGACAGTGTTGACAGTGCGACGATCTGCCTACCTGAAGCTTGGGGGACGGGTTGAGGAGGAACTGGTCCCGTAAGAAGGGCGAGCAGGCAGCCAGCACCACCTTATGTCCCCTGAATGTCTGGTTGTTGCTGGCCACAATGGTGATGTCGCAGAAGTGCTGGCGCGACCTCAGTGAATTCATGTGCTTCAGGGTCGTGTCCCCGTGGCCCGGTAACCGGAAACACAGCATCTCCATCTTGTCTGAAGAGAAATGCGAAAGTAACTCACTGAGGTGGTCTTTAAATCAGAAGATCAAATATCAGACAGAAAATGCAAAATGACGACGCAAATAAAAGTAGCTCAAACAGTGTGTTCAACATCTGATACATATTGGCCACCTGATCTGAAACATACAGGCATCTGAGATCTATTCTCCTGTTTAGCTACACATGAACTCAAGATTACACTGCAGCAGAACTGGGGAAGGAGTCAGACAGGGTTTATATTTGGACAGTTGGGAGACTAGTCAAATGCTGGGGGCATATAGCATGATTATAAACTAGTTTTTCTTCCGATGTGAAATCTGAAATCTTTCATACACACACACAGTACATATAGTATATTGAGCTAACATGTTGGTGAGAATCTCATAATGAGCAGTTGTTCTTGCTGCATGTCTTGTTCAGTTTTGCGACTGCAAAAATGACACACTGCTTTAGGCCTGAAGATGCAACAAGTGTGGGGATGTATTAGTGTAATGAAGTCAAATTGTGGCAACAACAAGTACAGTGTTGTCTCTGTTTGGTAGCTGCCTGGGGTGACTGATATCAACCTCTTAAAAGCCTGACTGGAGCATAGGGGTGAAAGGATGCTGCTATGTGTAAGTAATATGGCATCATCAGTAATGTTTATGTGATGGCCAAACAAAAAGAACCAGATATGGGTCATTTAATTCAGGTTGAACAGTAAAGTAACCTAAAGTTCAGAGGATTACCTCACTTGTAATTCAGCTTTAAGACCAAGAAGAGACCAAATTTGAGCTGTATCACGAATATATTACTTACTACATGTTATACTAATGTAATTCAATATAGTAATGGTTAGGTGGTATCTAGTCTCACATCACTATATAGATATTGTATCGATAAATGGCCAGCTTTGACTGGAGGGACGTGGAAAAGTTAGCTAACATATAAGGGCGTGAAAGAAGCTACAAAGAAAGACTATCATTAACTATCTACATGTATTTTAAGAGTAGTTGGGTCTATAATAAAATAAGAGACTATTTAGTCGACTTGTGTGATTGCCGTAAGAGGGTGAAATCGATCATAACACACTTGTTTTCCCTCATTTCCTTCTGGCCTACCGTTACCCACTTGTCTGAACGTTAGCTAACGTTAGCTACTAGTTAGCTTGCTGACCAACCACAGAAACAAACAAAAGCTCCCCAGTTATCATCAAACTTCGCCGTCACTCACCTTCTCCTTCCCTTTTGTTAGATGTCCTCTTGGCTTTCTAAAAAAAACAAACCTGGGTTTGTTTCAACAGGACAACCGTTGACTAAGGTGGCGTTAGTTAGCCGACAATATCTGTACATACCTACTAGCTGCTACCTCGATTTCTGTTTACTTTTTGGCCTCTTTTGGAGGAAGCGCATCTCGTGACAACAAATACAGACCACTGGTCTTTCGCCACTAAACTGACTTTGAATCGGTTTTCGTGAGAGGCTTCTCCTCGCTGTTACCCGTAACATCAGAGTACGCACACTGACTTCTGATCAGCGGTCTTCAAATCAATGGGCATGGGGGGCGGGGCTTGAGCGGTGACGCTGCACGTTCATATACGTGTATGGTCATCGGGAAACATGTCGGCATCTGAGACAACGACAAAGGTAGCAAACCCACTGCAACACAAAATTCCATGCTAACTAAATTCACGTCTGTTTAACCTCTTGTGAACGCATTAGCCTACATAGCAAAACAATGCCACAAAAGGTGCAGCAGTAGGAGTATGCCACAATGCAAAATGTATTTATTTGTCGATTATAAGAGCTCTTTGTTGCAAACTGTGCTACACTGCTAGCCACGTTAGCCTGTAACAGTTTTGTGTTAACTAGCTAAATTGCTGTAATGATGTTAGTGTTTTGCTTATTTTCTCGATTCATTGATTGTTTGCATCACTTTATAGACATAGTTTTGCGTTGCTTTTATCGCGTTATGTGTTTTTGTATGATTAGCTCAGTTTAGACCGGTTTTCAAAGCAAATGATGAGACAAACTGTCCTTTTTGTGAACGGTGATGGTAATGAGTTAATCCCAGCGAAAGGGGAGGATTTTAAGCAGTTAACTGTTGAAATGTGAAATCCACATTCCTTTTTATATTACGGACTACTGTTGGCGGAAGGGTTTTGCTTTGGTTTGTGTAAAAGGCATGAATGGGCTGATTGACTGATGGCGGTACCTGACGTAACAACAGAGAAGATCAGCCATTGGTTGAAACGTTTATTTTGGAATGGAGAAGGAGGAAGTTGGTCGCGTACGTCGATGTACTAAACACAGAATTTCGTCAGTTATAAACACATTAACAGACGTTACTAATGGGATGCTCATTTAATTGAAATGTATTGACACAAAATGATTTGGTGTGTGTGTCTGGTGACCGGATATAATATAACTTAGATGAGGCGAGTTAACCCATTTCATCTCATGAAACCCTCCACAGTTAATTACATCACCAAACAAATGACAAATCATGTTTTGTTCAGTTATATGTTGCAAACATGAACCACTAAGTTAATATTAACTTTGTTTCCTGGGAAATGTGTTTTCACAAGCAGTATGTGTTCGTTATTGTTTTGCCAGTCCACAATAGATTGTGCAAAATATGCTTAACTTAAAAATTACTTGTTAATTACTAGTATGTTAATGTTTAACCAGACTGCTCTGTTATAAAATCAGTGGACCCACAAACAAGAGGCATCTGTCTTTATTGCACTGTAGTTATCCATTGTAATCCTGTTACATTTTATAAAATGTTGCATTACTACTTGACAAGCTAGTGATAAAGAAAACGGTCGATATCAGAACTGCACTCTCACTCTCTTATCTGCACACAAAGACACTGCCTGGCCTGAGGTAGCACAAGTTTAGGGAATACACATTTTAGCACAACATTGTTCACCTCTGAAGTGCAGGCTTTCATAGGTATGGTATATGTTGCAATATACAGACAGATTAATGTTTTCTGACACAATATTTCCTGCTATTTTTTGTCTCTCTGCCAGGAGCCTCCTGAAGGAAATGACTCAGAAACACCAGCAGAGTCATTGGCTGGACCAAGTCAAGTAAAGGAAGGTATGCCTACAGCTCATTTATGCAGATGGGATGCATTAGGGAGATATACTAATGTTTGAAATCTGTGCATTTTAGGTACACAAATAAACAAAATTATTGTGTGATAATGTGTTAAAAACTCATGGAGAACTCTAAACGTTTCCAGATAATGCAGCCTCCACCACAGCTGCTGTTGCCAAGAAGACAGAGCCCATGGGCGGTATGCCATCAATGTTGTCATTGCAGCCGCCTGAGAAGGACACTTCCCGAGGAGGAGAGGAGGGAGAGAAGTGGTCACCTGCCCTCTCCCCAAACAAACCTGCTGCAGGTAAGACTTGGATCCAGTCAGCTTTCATTAATGTGGCTGACTCTGTTTGAGTCACCTAATTTGATCTGTATGACGTGATCCTGAAGCATAAATTCAGCAGGAAATATTATATTATGTAGGATATTAGCATAGCAATATACACATACAATATGTGATTCTTTTTAATGCATATCAGAATAGAAATAAAGCAAAACATATTTAGTGCAAGTAAAAGTGTGGAAATCATTTTCTTACAGTTGACACACAGGCCCACTGCTTGCAGCAATATGTCACAATTAAATTAAGCTGGAAGCATCTGGTTTTATGTCGGTGGCATTTTAGTGCTAATGTTCCTGCAGACTTTGCTTTGCTGAGGAAGATAAACATGTTGACGTTATTTTTCTGCAGGGCTTTATGTTCCTTGATCCCTCTCAAAGGCTTTGTTTGTGTCAAAATGAAGGTGGTACTAATTATTAACACGCTTTTATAGATTTTTCAAGCAGTTCCCAGTAATTTCTTATACCTCCCACTTACAGGACATGCATCAAAGTCCCTTCCATCAATGTCCTCCTCTTTGATGTCCGCCACTCCTTCTACGTCTTCAACCATGTCTCCTGGCCGAGCAAAGATGAGTGTTTCTGGGCCTGGTAGCAGTAAATCCGTACCGGCACCTTCTCCTTCCTCTTCCTCCTCGTCCTCCTCTGCCACAGCTTCCTCATCTCCTTCTGTCTCCCCTGCCCCGCCCAAGATCCACCGGGCCCGCAAGACCATGAACAGGCCTCCACCAGGGCAGGTGAGCCTCTATCATCTCTAGCATTTCCATTTGGCATGAGTTAAATAAAACGTGTGCCTCTGTTTTGATTTCGTGCCAGCAATTTTTATCTGACATTGCAACTGAGTAACTTGAAACTTGAAAGTGTGATGTGACATGTTAAAATGTGAAGAACTCTTCCAGCCACTGACAAAACACACACAGTATAGCAGTGTTTTTTTGTTCTTTGTTGCAACCTTTTCATGACCATTCGAGTCATTGACGACTGTTTTTGTTTCACAGATGAGCCACGTTGAGGCACCTGTGACGCCTTCAGGATCCTCTGCCTGCCTTTCCTCTGACTCTGAAACTGGTTAGTGGCTATAGAATACTCTCAGTAAATAATGTTGTGGAAAATAATCAAATTGCTATGAATAAAAACGAGCTGGTTTATTTTGCATTGTCATGTTTCCAATAGTTGCCAAAAGGAGAAAACTGGGTCATTTATCTGACGGCACACCTGAGGAATCTGAGAAGGTTTCAGACAACGGTCAAACTGTGGTAAGATTATGCTTTTACAGGTTTATAATTAACACTTTACTAATCTAATTACATCAGATGTTAATGTTGTCGAATGCCACCGTCTTTTCTGATTTCTTTCAAAACGCAGGAAGAAACGTTATTCCATAAAAAGGTGGAGCCTGTTAACAAGACTGCACCAGAGAAGAGCAACAGCGGTGTGGGGAAGTCAGAGGAGGAAGTAGTCGAGAAAATTCAGATTTCCAGTCCGTCCACGCGAGATTCAGAAAAGGTGTGAGGCTCAGATTTACTTATTGTCCATTAAAAGTGATTACTCATTGTCAACAAATGCACATATTATTGAGCACAATGCTATAGCATGTGTATGTGCTGCATGATTTTGATAACAAACTGAACGATAATAATTTAATCTATTGGTAAACTTGTATTCCTTTTTGTTTCTTTTATAGTTTGAAGATGGGGCAGAAGCAAGGCAGCACACTAAAGACATAGAGGGGTCAGTGAACATGTCAGATCATGTGAGTGATTCTATCTTACTAGCTTGATATTTACTTTCTTATGTACTTATGGCTACACTAATCTCTTACTTTGTCTTATAACTCTTCACACCTAGCCAACTAGCCATTAGCCCGGCAAAACCAGCCCACAGTCGTATCGTCCTGTACTTGCTTGAAAACACAGGTTGCATAAAAGATGATTGACAGTTCTTTTTTTCAGTTATACAACTCAAACTCTTCCTACAGCTGATTGGGAAGAGAGCACCACTTGCTCGGCCGTCATTGGTCTTTTCTTCCAATTTCCAAAATTTTAAAACATAATGGTGTTCTTAAAAAATATGTAAATTTCTCATTTACTCTCCACCGAAACCAGTTTCTGAATGAGGCAAAAAATGAGCTATGCGGTTGCCGAATCATGCTTCATTTTACATCTAGAACAGCAAAAATAGTTAGCTGTGCAGCTCGGGGGTGTTAAGAGGTGACACGTCAAGTCGCCATGATTCTGCATAGTTTTTTAATTTGTCCATCATCTGTCAGCTGAGGAGGCGAGGCACAATCTATTTCAAAACAGTGCTCGTAACAGAAACGTGTCTTGTAAGGTGTAGTCTGGCTTTTCATGGCTGCTACCCAGCAGATATACTGTAAAAGGACAAAGAAAAGTCAAAAATATTTAAATTCTTAATGGTCATTTAATGGGTTTGTGCCTCAGTTCCCTACATGACATTTAAACAACCACCTTTAGCTCAAAGCAACAGTCAAAGAGTTGTAGTTGGGTCATATTTACGTACTTGGAGGGTGAAGATGGTGCTGACACAGATGGCAGATGCAACACAATGCGTGCTGGAAAGATTGCAAGTTATTAATTCATGCTTAAAGGTGCCCTGTGGAGTTCTCTTGTAAACAGAAAAATGTTTACATTCAGTGTTAATCACCAAATGACATGTTTGTATCTTTAAGGCCTGACAAACAAGTTAAGTGCATTTTTTTTCCTCCATAAAACATTTGCAAAGCCTATTTTTATATTTTAAATTATGCTTTATTTACATCCATGTTTGCTTGGTGCAGTCTTCTTCTTTTTCTGTCCTTTCTTAGCACATTGCTAAGTTTCTTGGCGCAGTACTGCCACCAACAGCATGAAAACAGTGCCAGGAATGTGTATCACTCCTTTAACGACCTCAAAACTGCAACTCCACATCCCCTCTTTGTTTGGTGTTATAAAAGTCATTTATTCTTGAAGTTGTTTTTAGTAGATTTTAGGTCAGCCAAAAAAATAAACCGCCCAGAATTTTAACCCTGTTTTCTACCCTTGACAGATGTCACATTTATATATTCAGACAGAATTTCTCCCTTGCAGAGTTCAGAGTCTGAAACACAGAGAGCTGTCCAGAGTAGGAATGAGAGCGAGGAGTCTTCATGGCTGCAGTCAGACCAGGACAAAGACAGAAACACAGCTGATGTGGTGGAGACAGTCGGAGGTGAGTGACATTACCTAGCGGGTTGTCTACAACCAGTCTGGTCTCCCACAACGATTAACAACATTGAAACATGTTAGATGTAGTTAGAATTTTTTTGATCAACAGAAAAGTCTCTTTAATGTCAAGGTGAAAAATGTCTAAATTAAGTAAAATGCAAAATACATTGTGCAGTGTTCACTCCCTTTACTATGTGTCACTGGTGCAGCCATTTGAGGTCAAATAGTCCCATAATAAGTTGAATGAAGATCACCTGTGTCAAATCAATGTGTGACAAGTGACTTAAGGTTAAATCCTGCTCCTGTGTGGAAACTCTGACCGCTGCTTTTCCAATTTCCTGCCAAAAAAAAAAAACACACATCATGAAGACAAAGAAACACCCCGAACAAATTCGGTACAAGATTATTGAAAAGTACCAATCAGGGGAAGGATACAAGAAAATTTCCAAGGCGCTGAGGATCTCTCGGAATGCAGTTAGGACAATTATCAAAAAATGGAAAGAATATGGTGTGGCTGTAAATCTGCCAAGAGCAGACTGTCGCCCAAAACTGGGTGTTTGTGCAAAAAAGGCACTCGTGGGAGAGACCACCACAAGGTCTGTGGGAACTCAGGAGGAGGTGCAGAGTTGGAGAATCAAGAATTTGTGGAAGGACGGGGAAACTGTTGTTGACTCAGAGTCTTTCCCCTATTCAAGAAGAATAGGGGAAAGGTACCGCTAATAAATATTGATTTGAGGGGGGTAAATAGAGATTATTTTCCTTTATTATTTTAACATTAAAGTGTTTTTTTTTCTGTTGATCAGTGACAAAAAGCCTAAATACCCTTTTGATTCAGTGTTGTAAAACATTAAAAAGTGTAAGGGGTGTGAATTGCTTTTTCTTGGTATTGTATCTAAGCATTTGTATCTCATTAAACTGCACCATTTTCTAGCATGTATCTCTCTTGGTCAGTGCTTACAGTTTATCGTTTGTCCTCAGCAGGAAGGTCCTCCGAATACACTGAGGTTCCCCTGGGTGCTCTGGATTTCGCTGCTGCTGACAGTCTGACACTTTCTCCTCATCATGGTAGGTTTATGATAGATACATGTCGCTGTAATCTGAAGTAGTTGAAAATCTGAAGGTTAACTGTCCTTCCCTGATCCTTTTTCTCCATAATCATGGTACTACAGTCGTCCCGAGAAAGAGAGGTTTTGGGACAAAGAAATTATTTTTTTGTATCCACAGCTGGAATGATTAGTCGATCAACAGAAAATTAATCTGCAACTGTTTTGATAATCGATTGTTTCAGTTATTTTATTGAGCATTTGCAGCTTTTCTTTGTGATATATGATAGAAAACAGATTTATCTTTGGGTTTTGAACTGATGGATGGATAAAACAAGGGATCTGAAGATGCCACATTGGCCTCTGGTGAATTTTAATGGGCATTTTTCAAATTTTGTTTAATAGAAAAAATTAATTGTATATTGAGAAAGTAATCAGCAGTATAATCAATAATGAAATTAACTGCTGCCGCTCTAGTGTAATCCATTTGGATCCCCCTGTATGTGGATTTATTAGGATCCAGATAACAACAAACTGCACTGTTGATATCTTAGCTTGAATAACAACATTTTCTGTACACTCAGATTTGATATAAATTAGGGCTGCGATGATTGCAAAGATTATTTTCAATACTGATAACTCTGACAATTTTCTAAATTAATTAAATAATAAAATAATTATTTTTAAAAAAGGGTGAAAAATACCTTCTGTCACAAGTTGACATCTTGAAATTGTTTTTGTTGGACTAACGATCCAAAACCGAAAGGTGTTTTGATTTACAGTCGTTTTAAACAGAGAAAAGCAGCAAAACCAGAGAATGTTTGACATTTTTGCATGAAAAATTACTTAAAAGATGAATTGATTATCAAAACAAGTTGCAGGTTCATTTTAAACACTATAATCAATCAGATCTCTCTCTATCTCTCTTTGCGCTGTACAGAAGGAAGCGATGCAGGAGACACCGAGCGGCTGGAGGAGCTTCCTCTGTGCAGCTGCAGGATGGAGGCTCCTCGAGTCGACAGCACCAGCCACCGCGTCAGCAGACAGTGTATGGCCACTGAAAGCATCAATGGAGAGGTGTGTCTCTGCCTTGGCTTTTTATTGTGTTTGTGTTGACTCTGCAGGTACATGTGGCCATTTGAAATAAGTGTCATCATGTGCAATATTAATGGGTATTCACGAAGATTTAGCCTGATCAAAAGCAGGATTCAAGATCAAGGTTTACTTAAAGCACAGTCATATTATTTCACTACTTATGATGTTTTTTTTCTGTGTAGATTTGGATAGCAGGGCAGTGTGTCTGCGGGTCTGTGGGTGTTCATAAAGCTCACAGATAACTTTCCTTTAAGCCACATCTCTAACTGTGTCATCTTGTCTCTCCTGCTCCGTTTGTCAGCTGAGGGCTTGTATCAATCGGACTATAAAAGGGGAGACCATGCGGCCGTCCAGTCGCGTGTCCCTCATGGTGCTCTGTGACGTCCATCGTTCACACATGGTCAAACACCACTGCTGTCCTGGGTGTGGATACTTCTGCATAGCGGTGAGGGTTTAAACAGTCGTGAAACTGGGACATTGTTCCAGAACTGTTTTCCAATGCTGTCGATGCTGCAGGGCTTTACAAGCTATAACTTAAATGTGGTTTAAAATGAATACTCATGCTTTCTTCTCCTCGATATCTTACTTTCACCTCCTCGTTCTCCTCATCTATATCCTTCTTTGTTCTCCTCTTTCTCATCATTGATATGTTACTTTCTTCTTTTTCTCCTGCTCAATATCTTACCTTCTTATCCTCTTTCTCCTCAATATCCTACTCTGTTCTCCTCCTCGATATCCTACCTTCTCCTCCTCTTTCAGGGCACGTTTCTTGAGTGCTGCCCAGACCAGCGCATCGCTCACCGTTTCCACCGGGGCTGTGTGACTGTGCTGGGCGGCGGGCGCAGCAGATCAAACGGCGGCGGTATGCTTTTCTGTCCCCACTGCGGTGAAGACGCCTCCGAGGCCCAGGAGGTCACCATCCCCTCCTTCAGCTTGTCCACGTCCTCCGCGACCACCGTCGTCACCATGTCGGCCTCCTCCACAACCACCCCGTCTCTGCCGCCGTCCGTCCCCACGGCACCCTCCCTCACAGCCTCAACAGGAGGGATGAAGGACGGGAAGATGCCTGAAAGACCCGTCAGGTGAGATTGGATGATGTGTGAGAGAATTACTGGCTCCATTAAACTATATAAAATGTTATTTTATTTCTTTCTTACCCGTGCTCTTCTTCTCCGCCTCTTCCAGCGCACGTATGCGTAGTCATGGTTTGGTAACACTGGCAATGGAGCAGCAGCAGCCCCCACCGCCTGTAGCCTCTGCAGCAACTGTGGCCACCGTCCCCCCAGCTGAGGAGGGAGTGGACAGCGTGGGGCCCTCTCTCTGTATGCCCAATGGGAAACCCATCAGCCCCAGCGCACTTCCACCCGGGCCCAGCAGGGCGGCGCTGCAGAAGGCCATTCTCACACAGGACACTGAGAGGTTGGAGTTTGAATTTAGATTTAGTATTTTCAGTCACAGTAGGCTAAAGGATTGAACAGTGGACTACAAAAAATAATTAAGAGATGTAAGAGTATTTTCTAAATCATGTTCTTTTGGATTTTTTATGTAGTGTTTAGTTTAAAAACGAGCTTTCAATGCAAAGTCTCATTTGTTTCCTTACAGTATATGAGAAGAGTAAGTGTATATAGTAATTTTTGTGTTGCACTAAAAGTACATTTTACTCTGTTTTTGTGCTGGCAGTTCAGAAACCGACGTGCAGCAGCGGACAATTTACAAATAAAATCAGTATTTGTTCATAATATTCCAAGCAGTTCACCTGCAGCCACAGCAAAATTGCAGGTTGCAGTGAAATTCTCGAAGCAAGACAAAATATTTCCAGTTTTGTTTGCTTTAGCTCTTCCTTCCGAGATAAATTATGTAGCTTTCAGTGGACAAGATGACGTCAGACAGGTTTAGACCAAATTGGTGATTGTTGTTTTTGATTTTGTCAGGAAGAAGAAACTGAGGTTTCACCCCCGCCAGCTTTACCCTGCTGCCAAACAAGGAGAGGTGCAGAGAGTTCTGCTCATGCTGAGTGAGTGGCAAAAATTCCTTGCACTTTTTCATTTATGATCGATTGTTGTCTGTATAAATATAAAAAAGCTTGCTGATAGATCTTGTTTTACAAGTACTGTCTGGGTTTGATCACATGTTAAAGGTTTTAATGTGTATTTTTTTTATGAGAAATGTTGACCATTTGTGCACTTCCTCTTGGCTGCTAATCCCAAGATGAGACCATGGTAAATTTGTATTCTATTTGTGTATTGAATCTGTGTTTATGTGTGTGTGCATCACAGTGGAGGGCATAGATCCAACATACCAGCCTGACTCTCAGAACAGGCGCTCTGCTCTACATGCTGCAGCTCAGAGAGGTCTGCTGGAAGTCTGCTACATGCTCGTACAGGTGAAAAGCTGAGTCCATTATTAGCACCCGTCCTGTTGGTTTCTTTTCTGTGATTAGTACACATGCTGTAAAGTGGCTATAACCAATATTTTTGTAATAAATGTATCAAATGACAATGGAAAGTAATGTGAAAGGGGTCGCTCATAGTGATGAACCTACAATTATCAACTGAATCTGCAGCTCCCCTCGACTTATGGAGAGTTATACCAAGTTTCAGCTCATTGTTTAGCTGTCCGGCCGTGACTTAACTGTTTTGATTCACTCTCACCAGTCTCATAGCTTCATTTTGAGCTGCAGCAGGCAGCTGTTTTCAGAGAAAACCTTTAAAAGCCCACTGTACACTACCTGCTCAGTACCAAACAGCAGACAGGCAAAGTTAGCAACTAGGTGGTGGAACATTTAGCAGCTAAAGAGCCAAAATATTTTTATTAGGAGTAGAGACCAAAAACAGAGCTAAAAGAGAGTGAATACTGGACTTAGATTCACCAGGTGGCCGGAAACACGACTCCAAATGACTGATCATGTTGCTCCGTGACTGCTGGATGTGTAAATAAGCAACTGTTTGCTAACAAGTTCGCTTCAACTTAAAAGCTGATGATGTGTCAGTGTTGTGTTCACGGCTTGTTCCCGCTGCCCCCAAGTGGGCAAAAAAATTATTGCTGTTTCATTTATAAAATTATGTGAACAAAAAGTGTGCAGCAAAAGATAAAGTGGATCTAAAACTCTTTCATTGAGGGTCACTGCTGACATCATTTACACAGAGCTCATTATTCTGTGTATTTATTTGCCATTTAAAATCTTTCCTGGTCTTGTGTTAGATTAGATTAAGATTGGATTAAGGATTATATTTGATTGTGTACTGACAGGCCGGCGCTCAAGTGGATGCCCAGGACAAAGACCTGAGGACCCCTCTGCTGGAAGCGATCATCAACAATCACATCGAGGTGGCTCGCTACCTGATCCAGAATGGCGGTTGTGTCTATCATGTTGTGAGTGTCTGTTAGTGGCTAAAATAAAAACATAAATGTGAACTTTCAGGGGTTTGGTTGATATGGATTTCAGTCTTTGTTTATTGTTTGTGACCTTGTTGTTCAGGAGGAGGATGGATACACTGGCCTCCACCACGCAGCCAAGCTGGGAAACCTGGAAATTGTCAACATGCTACTGGAAACGGGGCAGGTTGATGTAAACGCACAGGTAAAGGAAGAGCCAAAATTTAAGTATTTAAGGCCTTCATATAACCTATTGTCTATTATTAATATCTATTTCCATTAATTCCTTTCAACTATGTACAGCTTCTTTGCATTGCCCTGACAAGAGTTTAACTGATAGGGTTTTGATTTTAAGGTTAAAAGAGATACCCACCTCTAAAAAATTTACCCCAGAATTAGTTTTGTCTTCGCCTAGAAACCTCCTTAACATAATTCAACCAATTATGAGGCAAAGTCCCTCATTGGACCAAAAATCTGTCCACAGAGTCCCAGAATGATAATAGTTCTGCATGCTTGTGTGGAAATTGATCAAAATAAAAATATTACTTCAGGTTAAGGTTTTCCCATAATCAACCGCTGTACCATTCTCCAATGTTTATGTAATAGATATGAGGTCATTTAAGCAAAGTGCATATCTATATTCTATCATATCACACTGACTGATGAAAAGGCCAGTGGGGCCTAATTCTGATTCTTCCTGCTGGTTTGTTTCAGGACAGCGGTGGCTGGACGCCGATCATCTGGGCTGCCGAGCACAAACACGTAGAGGTGATAAAAGCGCTGCTGAACAGAGGAGCTGATGTCACCATTAGCGATAAAGTAAGTTTCTACTAGCGAACACTGAGGTTTGTAGGACGTGTATGACGTGTTTGTAGGAGTATTCTGCTATATTTGCTTACCAAAGCAAAGTCGGCCTGGAGCACTGGAGGACTGAGTGTGTGTGTTTATTTTAGCCTGATAATCAGACTGAATCACTGTTTCATTTGAATTTCTCAAAGAAAATGGGATGTGTCCTCTGTGATTCAGAGGTCTGGAACCATCCACTGGTTTTTAACTTCCACTCCAATTTAAGGGTTGATCTTGAAATACTAGATTTTATGAAGAAATATTTCGTGGGAAGTGCAGTACAAAAACACCACAGCAACACCACTGCCAATTATTGTCATTATTGATTAACCGACCAGTTATTTTCTTGATTGTTTTACAGCTCATGGTGACGTCTTAAAAATGGTTTAAAACGGTCCAAAATATAAATTCACTTTACTGTCACAGAAGACTAAGAAAACCAGAAAATATTCACATTTGAGAAGCCAGAACCAGGGATTGTTTTTTTTTTAATGACTCAATTATCAAAATAGTTTCTAATTACTTTTCTGTCAATTGACTAATCAGTTAATTGTTTCAGCTCTAATTTGTTCAGCCAAGTTTGCTATTTAAAACATGTTTGCTGAGGTTTGGAAAGAATATCGCTAAGGGTTTTAAAATGAACTTTTTTCATTTTTGGAAGTAAAGGAAATGACATAACCTTGTTCTTATTTGCTTTTATAATGAAAGTAATGTTGCCAATTAACATCACACCAGTTCTAGTTATAATGGATGAATACTATTATCCCTTTTTATTATATTGATGAATGCAACAGGAATGGCTTTGATCAATGAAGAATATTTTTTTTAATTGAACAGTTAATATTATATCTCAGTAAGAAATCATTACATTGACAACAATGAGGATATCGTTTAGAGATAAAATTAAAATGGGAATACAGAAAGGAGGGTAAAAACACTTCACAGCTCTCTTGTATTGTAACAAGCGGTGGCAAAGACAAAATGGCAGAATGGCTGTAGTTGCATGAAAATATTTCAGGTTATTACTTTAAACAGTCCTCTCTTTCCTCTCAGGAGCTGAACGTGTGTCTCCACTGGGCGGCGTATGCAGGGAACGTGGACATAGCAGAGCTGGTGTTGAACTCCGGCTGTTCCCTCGCCTCAGTTAACATGCACGGGGACACGCCGCTCCACATCGCCGCCAGAGAGGGCTACTTGGAATGTGTTACGTGAGTCAATGTCAATCACAAGCTGTAGCCTCATTTAATGTGTGTTGGTGTAATACCTTTTCCACCAACACAGTTTGGGAACACATGAGATTTGGCTGTTTTTAATTATTCTTGAGACTTCAAGAGACTTCAGTCAATGTGAAGATACAGACATGATGCACCTATTTTGAGTTTCAGCGTGACTTACATTTCCAGAGGATATCATTATCTCTGATGTCCATCGCAAATAAACATCCATAAATCTGCTTAGAAATCATAGAAAAAAGACACTCCTTATAACTCCAGAACTTGCCTGAGAATCATCACATTTTTAACTTCTCATCAGTATTAAAGTATCCAGTGATAGTTGTCTGTACATCCATGGGTACATTGCAAACAGGAACTACTAATAGCTAATTCAGCATATTTTTAATGGTGGCAATTTGGCAAAATGTAAACAAATACATTTTCTCTTCCTTCTGCAGGTTGTTCCTGTCCAGAGGTGCAGACATTGACATTATGAACAGGGAGGGGGACACGCCTCTCACCCTCGCGCGGGCCGACACGCCGGTGTGGGTGGCACTCCAGATCAACAGGAAGCTGAGAAGGGGAATAACCAACCGCATGCTTCGGACTGAAAGAATCATCTGCAGGTTCTTCTCAACCTTATATTTTTTTCATCTTGTTGTTTCCTGCTTTTCTGAGGTTTAACTTCCTGATTTAACTCCTTGATTTCTGTTCCAGCGACATTGCGCAGGGCTATGAGAACGTACCGATTCCCTGCGTGAATGCAGTGGATGACGAGGGCTGTCCTTCAGACTACAAATATGTTTCTGAAAACTGTGAAACTTCAGCAATGAACATAGACCGCAATATTACACACTTACAGGTAAAATATTAATCAGGCTCTCGTTTTAACTTCATTATTCTCTTTCTGTTACACAAACACACAGTTACATTATCTGCAATGAAAAATGCATCTCATGCCTTTTTAATTATCTTAACTTCAGCACTGTAGCTGCACTGATGACTGCTCGTCTAGTAACTGCCTCTGTGGACAGCTCAGTATCCGCTGCTGGTATGACAAGGTAAATAGAAATGTTGTTTTGCAGCCATATGATCAAAGTAATCTGCTCAGAAAACCTGTAGTGAAACAATCATTCAGCAGAAATTACCCAGCTTTGTGTGTGTCCCATCACCATTTTCCATGGGATCAATAAAGATCTGTATAATCTCCTATTATTATTCGCAGTGATTTTAATGAGGTTTGGTTTGAAAGCCAGCGAGATCCAAGAGGTCAGTGACTAGGATTCATTAGTTACAGGAGAGTGAAACTAATCTCAACTTGTTGTATAATTTTTCCAGGACCAGCGACTGCTCCAGGAGTTCAACAAAATTGAACCTCCACTCATATTTGAATGCAATATGGCGTGTTCCTGTTACCGAACATGCAAGAACAGGGTGGTACAGGCAGGCATCAAGTAAGACCTTTTAAGTATAACTCATCTAACATAATATTTCTCAACCACATGCAGCTTTTTTAACTAATTATTACAGCAACAGATTTCACTGATGAGTAAACCTATCAATTAAATTTGTTAAGTTTCTGGCTCGAAGGAAAAAGCTGTATATGCCGGATCAATGATGGCACACACCATTCGATTTAAAACTAAATAAACCACAGATGATTAACACACTGCAGAGAGAGACATCCGTGTGTTGTAAACAATTTGCCAAAGCTCACTTTGTTTTTAGCTAAACATTTATTTATTGTCTCTTGCATGACAAGAGACAAGTCTTCTTGGCCACTACAGTCTGAACCCTCATCATTTCTTCCTTTTCCCTCAGAGTTCGTCTTCAGCTCTACAGGACAGAGAAGATGGGCTGGGGAGTTCGAGCTCTGCAGGATATTCCCCAGGGAAGCTTCATCTGCGAGTAAGAGAGGCCCGTCCGTCAGGCAACAGGCTGCTTTTATATGAAAAGTCAGAGGAAAGAAGCTTAATTTCTCTCCTCTGTCCACACAGATATGTCGGAGAGCTGATCTCTGACGCAGAGGCAGATGTTAGAGAAGACGACTCCTACCTGTTTGACCTGGACAACAAGGTGAACCTTTTATAAAATGGGTTTTGTTTTTCGGAATCTGCTATAAAGAAACAGCAAAAAAGAGATTATTGTAACGGAAAACATGAGAGAGAGAGAGCATATGGCATATTTCCAGTATAACCAATAATAAATAACTATTAAAGTAAATAGATAGCCAGACCTTAATCCATGCAGTCAGTACACAAAATACACCCACAGCTGCTGAGATAGACAACAACCTCCCAATGTTTTAGCTTACAGCAGACTTTCAGGTAACATTTTGTATGAAAAGTGCAGCGTTGACACTCAATCAGGTGACATTAAAAACCCCTGCATTGTGTTTCTTTGATACGAAGATTGTATGAAGTTGGGGAAAAAAACTTGTCTTACTCGGTCAGTTTCTGCAGTTTTCTCAAGCCTTTGTTGACATTTCTAAATGCACTGCACTTATAATTCTAACATTTATAAATCAGTCACCTCCTGTGCCATGAAGTCAAATTTTATTGAAAATCTGCAGCATCTGACACTATTTTGATGTGAGATACAACACTTGTATTCAGTGGTTGTCTGTCAATGTATTTTGATGGAGATCTTAAACATATGCAGATTTAAACATTTTCCTTCATTAAAATAGCAAATTTGGAGCATTGTTAAAGTATGCACTCTTTATTTTTTATTTGGATAATTATAATAAAACAATACAATAACAAGACTAAGAGTCTACAGCCATGCTAGCGGCTCTGTGAGGCTCTACTTGGGCACAGTGGTGCTTTGAGCTAAATGGTAACTTCAGCATACTAACATGCTCACACTGACAGTGCTAACATGCTGATGCTAAGCAGGTATAATGTTTACCACCTTTAATTTAGCGTGTTAGCATGCTAGCATTTGGTAATTGCCACTGAACACAGAGTACAACTGAGGTTGATGGGAATGTCATTAGTTTTGCAGGTATTTGGTCTTAAACCAAAGTGTTGAACAAATTAACATTTTGACCTAATGATGGCACTAGAGGCGAAGTTAAGGGATCAACAGCATTGTTACAATTCATCCTGAGGGGTACATGAATATCTGTACTAAATTCCATGGAGATCCATCCACTAGTTTTTTAGACATTTCAATTTAAAATCACACTATATCAATGAAACGGGAAAAGGCAGAACAAGCTAAACATAAAGATCATAAAATGTCTGAATAGCGCTAGGTTTCTAACACGATGCATGTTTCTTGTTTTTTTTTATTTTTTATTTTATGTAAAGGACGGGGAGGTGTACTGTATCGACGCCCGCTACTATGGCAACATCAGCCGCTTCATCAACCACCTGTGTGACCCAAACCTCATCCCAGTGCGTGTGTTCATGCTGCACCAGGACCTGAGATTCCCCCGCATCGCCTTCTTCAGCTCCAGAGACATCCTCAGCGGACAAGAGCTGGGGTGAGGAGTTGACTTTCTTTCCCTCCTTTACATCCTCCCATCTGCCTTTCTTTAATTTCTTCCTCAATTCCACATTCACCCTCTTTTCTTACATCTATATTTCCATTTTGAAGTTCCTTGATCCTCTTATATTGTATAATATTTTGCATTGAATCACCTTGTTTTGGGGAGAGTTTTTTTCTTAGTCTTCACTGAGTGTCTAAGGTTTTAATTTGTTGACATATCTGCCTGAACTGAAACCTCATCCAGCCATAACTTTGATTAAGAACTATACAAATAGTTTAACTCCACTGGTTTTGTCTGTTTCATTAGGTTCGACTATGGAGACCGTTTTTGGGACATTAAGAGCAAGTATTTCACCTGTCAGTGTGGATCAGAGAAATGCAAGCACTCGGCCGAGGCCATCGCCTTGGAGCAGAGCAGGCTGGCTCGACTGGAGGCTTGCCCAGAATCGGGAGCTGACTGTGGGATGACCATGCTGGGAAACTCTTAAAACACTTACCCAAGGGGCCTTTGGATTAACCTTATCCATTTCACATGCACACATTGGCAATAGAGATACTCCTTGAGGGTTTTTATCAAGTTTAAAATGCTGTGTTTGATGCATGGTGCGTTTTTTTTCTACTTGAAATGTCCTTTTTTCCCCCCAAACCTTGCCACCTTAAAGTTTATAATTTCCCCTATGTTAGAGGACATGGGCCTTAACATATTTTTAAACCGTGTGGGTATGTTTGAAGAAAACAGGAGGTCTTGGGATTGTGTACATACAGTATGTTTACTGTATATCACTTTTCCTTTTGCCTTGACACGGGAATTTTGTGCATTAGGAGTCTGCCGTCATGTAACTATCATACATATGTATTTTCTGTTGTGCCAACAAACACAATGCATTTTTACACAGTACAGTAATGGGTTCAACCATTAGCCCATACTGGACTCAGTAAGGACCTGAGGGGTGGTGTTGTTTTTGGGTGATTGTGTTAGCTTTATTTTCTTTATTTTTATACGTATTCCTTTATCACATTTAGTTTAATAAATTAGCTCACAAGTTGATCTTTGGGCTCTTGTATTAAGTGTGTCATTATTCTGTTTTTAAATCTGCACTCACTGGCTTACAATATGACAGATCGTCTTCCCTAACAAACAGCAGCCAAACATTTTTAACTGCATATGAAGTTACCTTATCCCATGTAATTGTGTGTGTGTGTGTGTGTGTGTGTGTGTGTGTGTGTGTGTGTGTATACAGTATTTACATTGTCTAGTTTTTAGAGTGATGGGGATTTGAGGCAGTGCTCAATATTGTTGCCTGCTATATTATTGTATTGTCAGCAGGGGGCATTTACAGGCCACATTGCAAAGCAAGAGAGATGTGGCCAGATGCTGCACTGGGCAGTCAGAGATTAAATGAAATGAAGATGTCCTACTCTGAAAATAATTCCCTGTCCATGATTAAAATTCAAATTGTGGACAGGGAAAATACAGTTTACTAAAAAAAAAAAAGTTATGTTTTAAGTTTTCATTGACGGTTGGATAAAAAGGGTTCTAATGGTTAAGCCAACCAAACATTAGCTTTTTATCACTTCTCAATATTCTCCAAATCTAAAGATTAACACTGACTCATTGGAACCACTCATATTTCTTGTCAAAAGAGGAGCTACTTTCAGGAAGTAAAAAGTAGTCATGTCTTGAAATTGTGTATCATTTTTGCCACTCTCTGTACATCCTGTGTGTATTAGTTATTCATTTGTGGTAACTTAATTAAGCACAAATTTATCTAGGAATGTGCAAGATGAAATAAATTAATGGTGTTAAAACTAGATTTTAACTCCCCCTGTAAGATGGGGCCTCAAGATTATGTCACCTTATGGCCCCAATCATTTCACTTTATAATGTGCTTTTAGTGATGCATACAGTAACACGACAGAAAGTTTGGTCGTGTTAATTTAACATTTTGTTTACAGTAGTACTACACACAAATATTTAGTTTTTTGTTTCAGAGTTAAACATCTTGCACTTGCCAGTAGGTGACAGAAAATGACATGAAAATGAAATGAAACTTGAACAAGGGGGATGTGTTGCTCTTAGGAGGAGGCTGGCTAGAAGGAGCACATATTGGCACAGTGGCAATCTGTCCATTGCAGATGCATTAACCACAACCTGGATGAGTAACTAGTATAGACTTGTGTATTAGCATAATATTATAACATCAAATAAAAAGTATAATGGAATAAAATAGTCTAAATCTGCTCAGTAACTAGCTGTCAAATAAATGTAGTGGAGTAAAAAGTACAATATTTGCCTCCAAAATGTAGTGGAGTAGTATAAAGTAGCATAACATTGAAATACTTAAGTAAAGTACCTCCAAATTGTAGGCTACTTAAGTACTGGTACTTGAGTGAATCAATATTAACGTCTATAAAAGCAATAATGATGCCTCCCTCTCTCTTTGTGAGGTAAAAGTACACGATGAGCCCAGCTGGGACCGTTTATATATTCAGATCAGGAGTGAGTCCTCTTTCAAATAAACAATCTTTGATAGAACGCGCAGGTGCTCATCCCTCCGCAGGTGCGCTCGTGTCGTCACTGCCTAGTTACGACTGCCAGGAAGAAAAAGATTTCCTAACTTAGTTACCAAGTCTGCTCAGACAAGACGGAGCTCGTTTTAAACGCGATTTTTAGCAGTTTGTTTGTAAAGTTTTAAGATTTCTTTAAGCTAAGGAAGTTGTGTTTTAGAAGTTGAGGAGGAAAAGGTGGAGGTAAAGGCGAAAAATGGGTAAAAAACAGGAGGCAAATCCAGACTCCGAGTATGGTGAGTTGACATCGCTCGTTAGCTCAGAGGGTTCACTGTTAAAATCTAAATATCTCTAAGCTAGCTGGCTAACTAATTAACGTTAACTAACCAACTAGTTTTGGAAAATCCTAACGTCATATTTAATTGTCGTCGAGCTCTTCCCAAATTTTACAAGAAAAGTTTGTAATATTGATTTTACTAAATTATTCTTTTGACATGAATAAGTTGACGTTATTTGAAGCTTTAACGCTACTAGGTCATATCACATGTCATAGGTAATCTTCAGTCTTCTTCAATCTTCGATAGTGTTTACATCAGATTTGTGTCTTTTTATATTTAAATCCAGCTACTGTAGTTAACGTTACAGTTTATGAGTAAAATAGTACCAGATAGAAAAGCTGAAATCTTTCCCTAAGGACAAATATAGGCTTCTCTACTTATGTGTTAGCATGTATATCTGTGTGCCACCAATGATCAATAAACGTGGTTTGTTGGTTAACAAACACTTTATCAAATGATGTCATAATCTAATGATAGCTGAGCCAAAACATCCTTTTTTTTTTCTTTTGTTTCTTTTTTCTAACTTTTCTTAATTTCTTTGAAAATCCTTCAAATGAGACAAATCTGAGAAGGAAACATCTTCTTTTGGTTTAAATGCTCCTAATGAATATCTAAACTAATGCCATAAGGTGTGATGAGGGGTTTACAAGTACATATTGCTTTATTTTAAGTCAGAGAGGTCAAGAACCACTACCTTTTTAAATTAACCACTGTCAACTGATCACCTTCTTACAGTCACTTGGTTAAGTGAAATGTTGCTTTTTTGTGGCTGAAATAATTATATGCAAATAAGGGCTTGGTGGTGGCCACCAGCCATAAAGACTCGTTCTACCTGTTTCTGTTTAGGTGAAAAATGTGTCACGTTGTCTTTCTTGGTAATGGGAGCTGGAAATGTTGTTGTCAGCTGATCTTAAATATTTAGAAATCATACTAGTAGAAATCTGATTTATTAACTGCCTTTGTGCTGTTAAATTAGACAAGAAAATGTACATCTCATGATCAATTTGATTTGAATTAACATCCCACAAGACAATGACAGCGACAGAAGACGATAAAAGTTGATTTGTTGCTTAAAGCTGTGACTATATCAATTTTATGGGCTGCAGCTAACAATTATTTTCATTACCAGTTAAACAGCTAATTATTTTCTTGATTAATCGATTTCCCAGAGTCGAAGGTAATGTCTTGTTTTCTCCAACAGTCCAAAACACAAAGATATTTAGTTTATTTTCACTAAAGACTCAGAAAAACTGAAAATACAGACAATTGTGAAGCTAAAATCTGAGAATTTTTGTTATTTTTAGGTAGCGGTAGGTTTGAGGTAGAACAAAGCACAACCATGTTTTTTCATAACTTTAATATGTCTAGTTTTTTAAATGGATGGTTGTATAAAAATATTTCACTGCAAAATTAGTTTATTTGGTTGATCCTCTGGCACTAAATAATACCATTGCACTACTGTACATTCAAACCGCACATTCTGCACTTTATGTATACTTTCTGTATATACTGTAAATATTCATATACCCTGTATATTTATATTCATTATGTTATTCTAGTGCTTATGCACTTCTGGTTAGATGCTATCTACATTTCGTTGCCTTGTACCTGTGACATGTGCAATGACAATAAAGTTGAATCTAATCTAATCTAATCTAATCTAATCCTCTCCAAAACCGAAAATAATGAAAATTTAGGCTTCTCCAAAAGGGACAGCATCTGCCTTATCGCATGTATTTCTGGAAATAATGATCCGAATGTCGCCAAATTTGGACTGGATGTTCACTGACAGTTATTGAACACAATAAAGAAAATATCTTATCAATACCTTTGTCCATCTTTGAGATTTATACACTTAAACACACATGAATTATAGGCGGAAATTGATTAGGAAATTAAAAATCCAAAAGGTATGTATGTATGTTTGTCATTATTAAAGTAAGGAGACCAATCACCAAAAAATGTCATTTATATGTACCATCGACTTTTATCTTATCATAAAAGTAGGTTATTTGACTATTTATTATTTATTTGACACTTCACCCTCTGATCTCATCAGCCCTAACAGAAAGCTAGTGCAGCCAGCACTTCAAACCGACACATACAATGGGGCCCTATTAGCGTAAATGTGTGAAGGACACAAACCATAGATTAAGTAAAAAAAACAAAACAAGATATAATATATAGTTTCTTCATCATCACTTTCCTCATGGAATGGAGGAATCTAATCTGGAGTCAGAAAAAGATCTGGTGATACATTTTCACGAGTGTCCTGTGGAAGTTGAACATATTGGCCAATCATATTCAAGGTGCGTTACTGCACGCGTTCTTCTATGTCCTTGAGGCAGGCTGGTGTTGGTGGAGTTGGATGATGTGTATGCTCACTGTGGTTTCTTAAGCAGCAGTGTTGCAGGCAGCACGATGATAATAGCCAGGAGGAGAAGACGGCATGTTCCTCCTCTTAAGCTGCATCCTGGCTGTCTGAACGGGTGCCATGGTCTGTGTGTTGGCATCATCTTATCAGCAGTGTGACCTTGGCTCACCCCCTAATCAGTGTATTACCTCTTCGTGAGTTTGAGAGACGTGTGGTCGTAGGGTAGCCACACCGTTCTCTCCCTCGCAACACAAAGCAGGGGAAAGCGTTGCCTCACTTACTGATGACGCACGCTTGTTGAGGCGTCGTCTTTTGGCTCAGGGACCCTCTTGCAGTGGCTGGTGTGTTTCCACATTGCCCTCTCTGCGACTTTCACTGCCGTCTCTGTGGTCAAGAGAATTTGGAAGGGTTCAGTCCACCTGTGTGATTGCCACTACTTCCTTCTCAGGTCTTTAACCACGATCCAATCTCTAGGTGTTGAGTGGTCTGCCAAACAGCATTTCGAAAGGGCTAAGCCCACTTCTGCTCCTTACTCTCGCTCTCATGTGCATTAGTAGCCTACAATGGGCAGAGCTTTTGTCCATGTTAACCCTGTTTCGTCACAGCATTTAGCAAGTTTATTTTTTAACGTGCCATTCTCTCTTTCTACTGCTCCTGCACTCTTTGGGTAATATGCACAATGTCACCTCAGGTTGATGCCAAAATACTCACCTACATTCTTCAGTGCTGTGCCGACAAAAGGTGTGCCGTTATCGCTACTTATTTTACCTGGAATTCCCCATCGGATAATTATTTCTCTGGTCAAAACCTTGGCCACTGCACCTACATTTTCTTTTGGGTTTGGGAAAGCCTCAACCCATTTTGAGAACAAATTTGTCCACAATATCAAGGTACTACTTTTTCCCCTCACTTGGTGTTTGATCACTTGCAGATGGATTTTATTGAACTGACGGTTTTTCTGGAGGTGGATGTGCACTTTGAGGCATTGAAACCCCTCTACCTGTGTTGTTAGTAGCACAGATCACACATTGTCGACAACAAAGTTTGTAAACCAATATCTGTTTATTTCCTGGCACCTCCCTCTTTTGACGCGTGGTCTTTACCATGCATCTGCAGTTCCTGAAAATTAACTGTAGGTGTTAGTGATGATTCAGGCACAGAAACACACAGAGTTGTTATTTCCTATTTTGCTGCTGCCTTTGCAGCTACATCCGCTCTGGCAGTCTCCTGTGAAACTGGATCAATGTTGTTAGTGTGAGCTGTCAATGTTGGTGTTCTCACGTTCATAATGTGTAGGTTGGTCTGGTTGTATCTCAGTTCGTGGCTGTTGTTGGTCCTTCCCTTTTCCCGACTCTGCTGCAAGTCAGTCTACTTTTTCTTCATCTTTCTTTGGACAGTCTCTTGCCCAGTGGTCCTTGAATCTGAGCCATCTGCAGGCGAGTGTTCATTTTGTCTTCCTTCTTTTTCTTTTTCTCGTTCAATACCTTTTCAGCGTGCACAGCATGTGCTTCGATATCAACAAGTCTTCCCATATCACATCCCATGCAGTGAGTTCGGACGTGGTAACTGTTCCACGAAGGTTCTCAGTTGTTTGACATGCTCATCTCCTCCATCCTTGATGTCAGGGAGGAGTCTCTCCATGGTCTGTAGACGAGTTGTGTGTTCCCGTCTCTGGCTGTGACTTCAATCATAGACACGTGCAGTCCTTTTCGTTCAGTCCATAACTCACTCAGTGTCAAGTGCGATATGGGGACAATAAATTCTTTACTGAGTCCAGAAAGCTTACATCATCAGGATATGGTCAGAGGAGAAGGTGGTGGAGGAAATGGAGCAGTCATTGTCTTCGGGAGGTCTGGATACAAGTTTTGTCCAGCTTATATAACAGAGTATAAGACAAAGATCAAGCAGAATACTTTTTAAGCATTGATTAAGCATTTAGTACTTTAATACTTTATCCATTACAACATTTTGATATTGTTTGTTTTGTCTGAGTTGGTTAGTTGCAGATCAAAGCTAGGGTAGGCAAAATCTGCGCAACCTATGCAAAACCTTCCACCTCTCTCTCCGCTAAGCCCCTCCCACCAAACCCACAACTTCGACTGGTAGCAGAAGGTATCGCTTGCCTTGCGAAACCTCATGCCTCGTATGGCTCACTCTGTACGGCGTGAGCCTCACAGAGACTCGTCTTCTCCAAGACGCCCCTCCAGCGCTTCGCGGCCGCAGAGCAAAGCGTCCCAGGCTTCATAGGCAGCTGCAACGCTGTCCAGCAGCTGGATGAGAGGCTAGTACACCACACACACGCCACTGTCCCCCGTTAAAAGTTATTCCCCACTATTTGTCATCGTGCCTCTTTGCCACGTTGATATGAGCATCATGACATCGAACATAATGAGCCCGAAGCTCCGTGTGGAGCCGGGACGCGTTGTTTTATACTATACGCCGCTGTAGGCAAAGGACGTATTGGAAATTTATCACAGGTTACAGGATTTTCTGCCATTGACTCAGGCTTTCACCATCTGAAGGGATGTGTATGTGTGTCTGCATTTGTAGAAAAGCCAATACAAACGCACCGTCTCTCTGAAATAACCTGTGATTGGCCAAAGTCTCCCGTCACGGGCTAGATTTTCTGAAGCCTGAAAACAGAGCTAAGAGGAGGGGCTGAAGTAGAGGTTTGCTCTCAGACCACTTGAATTACAATATGCTGAACAGTTATTATGGATTTCTTGCCCAGTGACGCCAAAAAAACACTGCCTACCCCCGCCTTTAATTTTCTGTCGATCAACTAATAGTTTCAGCTCATATTACTCATGCAGCCCCATCAGAGTCTTTGAACGGCCTGTGTGTTATTTCACGAGCGCTGACCATTTTGTTCTGTGTTTGGCAAACAAAAGATACAGAAGTGAGTTGGAGTACCTACGGTTTTAAAAAGAGAAATTCTGTGGTGAAACCTTTCAGACCTGCTGCATGTGACTCTTTGATATTCAGCCTTTTTTGTGCTCTTCATGTGTTCTTCGTGTGTGCAGCAGATCTCTGTCTCCTGCATCCCTGTTTAATCTTTGTGGTATTTGATGCATTGATAGAGTCACAAGTCTATTGACAGTCTGGGAGGTTTAGCAAGGCCACAGTAAACAAACCCTCCCTGGAGGTAAATATCCAATTGTATTTCATGTCTCCTCAAACAACTTGTGAAAATACCAGAGAATAAGATGATGACAAAAGAGGTGACCACTAAGTGTTTACTAACCATGGCTTTACTGTAACAACTGAACCTCTGTTCTCAAAAAAGCCTTTGTGTGTAAATTTGTGTTCTTCTTAAACTCATCACCATGTTTTCTAATTGGGAATCTGCTTCCTACTAACTACTGTTGGGCTATCCTTCATGAGGAAGTAGAAATCCTTTTGAGCACTGAACATGACAAGGCTTCCTAATTCAGACTGCCTGTTGTTGCCAAATTAAGTTGGGTCATTTTGTTGTACAATATGTCTAGGTTTCTTCTTGTTGTTTGGAGCGGTTACACATTTCAAACGACTGTTGAGAATATGTAGACACTCAGTGTTGGGAAATAAGTGACTTTCTAGGGGTTTTTGCTGCAAATCATTGACCAGAAAATTTGTTAAAGCTGCTTTAGGCAACAGGGGCAAAGAATTAGGTCTGATTTTAAAACACAAGCTAGTTAATATAGCTAATGTATAAAGCAAGAGAACCACAGATGGGTTTATTTTGAAAAGCTGTGTATCTATCATCACACAGAAACACAATATTCCATCTATGAAATGTTTATATTAGGTTGGATTAGTAAGAATTAAAAATATATATCTTATGTCAGCCTTCTGATGCGATTAGCTATTAGCTGTCATTTGTCATGCAAAAACACCAAACATTTGCTGGTTTCAGCTTCTTAAATATGAAGAATTGATGCTTTTCTCTGTCATATATATATATATATATATATATATATATACCAGTAAACTGAACAT